>CM040923.1:19586053-19993553 GCA_023029165.1 Gobiocypris rarus | reverse complement strand
CCTCCGTCCAGCCGAAATGGTTTTTGGAAGAACAGAAGTAGATGTGGGTCATAAATCACAGCGAGCAGGCGCTTGGACGACTGTGACACCGAGGGCTGAGAGAGACACACAGATATGAGATGCTTTATCACAGGAGGAGCGAGAAAGAGAGAGCTTCTGAATGAAAGACAGGGAAAAAGGGGAAAAGGACAGAAAGAGACTGTGCTCTAAATTATCCCATGGTTCTCCAACCTTCTTTTTAACCTACGCTGGCAGATGAAGGACTTCCTATAGGTGTGCCGGTCTGTAGGGGATTTACTAGGCAAAAACCGTTCAGCCACAGTAGCACAGGGAGAAACGGCAGACGAAAGGCACAAAGACGCCCGTCCTGCTGCATTCAGCTTGTTAAAATACCAGCACACATTCCTCAAACAGTCTTAATTCTCTCAAATCAAGACTAATGAAATATCGGCCCAGTGGCGCTGTGTATTTAAGTCCAGTGTTTTACAGTCGGCTCGGATGAACTGAGATCTCTCTCTTAACAGACATGTGACCATCCGTCATCATTATGAGCACTCGCAGTCTAACGGGGTGAAGAGGTTAAGCGTCCACTTCTGAAAAAAACACATGTATGTTCATTTAGGAGCTGACGGCGTGTGTGACAGGCAGACAGAAATCAAAACAAATGAAGCAGTTATGAAGAAAAATGATAAGCCCTCATTTTCGTCGTTTTTAAAACCCGATCCATCAGTTGCGAGAGGGAAGAGGAGATGCCACAGGCTCCAAAACAAACTCGCATCGTCCCATTACCTGACGGGACGGAAAGAAAAGGGAGATTTAAAAAAATAAAGGGTTTTCGATAGAGAAGATGAGCAGAGGTCAGATATACCAGTGTGAGAAAGGCAAGGAAAGACAAAACACAAAGATGAAGGAGTAGGAGGAAAGATAAGAGAATGATATATAGGTAATCAAGCCGCGGTAAAGATGTAACAGAGCTATGAGTGTTCTGTCTGCAGTCTGGAGAAACACTTTCAAGATGATGAGGGTTTGATAACCTGTGACAGCACCAGTCATAACTGTGAGTGTGGAGCTCCTCTTGTTGAGTGAGAAGGCCATTTACTCTGCATTGATATTCTTTGCTGTTCAGCCGTCGACTGACCTCTTTTAAAACTGAATACTTAGCTTAAATATTATGGCTGGTCTACTACCGTTCACTTATATTTTGCTGTAATAGCTATAATTGTGTTCTCTGAGACAGGTCAAGCTGTGCTTCAATAGGCAGTCAAACTTCATGGCCTTTTAAGAGGAGTTATTTCTTCTAAAGAGCAGCCTATTACAGTCTGAGATCTTGGTGTGTATTATGGGGTTTTTCCAAGGAGACGTGAGCAAATGCCAACACACAGAAATCTCAAAAATAAGGGTCAGGAATTACCTCTACACATAAATGCAAATCCAGGTACTAGGGATCCAAGATATAGCGGTACTGTATTGGTTATCAGCCGATTTTAGAAATATTATGCTCGTTTCCCCTATTTTTTAATTAAGATTATATATAAGATTCTATCGTTGTTGTGCTCCTCAAACCATTCCTGAACCATTTTTGCTTTGTGGCAGGGTTTGTTGGCGCTTTCGGCAGTGGACAGGGGTCAGCATGGGCACCCTGACTGGTCTGCGGCTACGCAGCCCCATACACAACACACCGTGATGCACTGTGTATTCTGACACCTTTCTATCAGAACCAGCATTAACTTCTTGAGCAATTTGAGCTACAGTAGCTCGTCTGTTTGATCCAACCAAACGGGCCAGCCTTCACCTTCGCTCCCCACGTGCATCAATGAGTTTTTGATAGATACTGACCACTGCAGACCGAGAACACCCCACAAGAGCTGCAGTTTTGGAGATGCTCTGACCCAGTTTTCTAGCCATCACAATTTGCCCTTGTCAAACTCGCTCAAATCCTTACACTTGCCCATTTTTCCTGCTTCTAACACATCAACTTTGAGGATGTTCACTTTCTGCCTAATATATCCCACCCACTAACAGGTGCCGTGATGAAGAGATAATCAGTGTTATTCACTTCACCGGTCATAATGTTATGCCTGATCGGTGTATATATGTGTATGCGTGTGTGTGTGTGTGCGTGTGTGTGTATTACATAACTCTACATTCACATGTTTCAATCTATACTTAAGACTTTCTCTGCAAAGAACGCAAAGAATGGTCTCCAGGTCTTTATCACTTTATTAAAATTAAGCAAAACAAAAGGACAAATGTGTCTTTCACAAGGCATCACATATTTGTGAGCTTGCAGCGGGAATCTATTAAGTGAGAATGAGAGGTTTAAAGCTTACAGGCTTCCGTACGATGACTGCCAGCAGTGGTTCCTGTAATTTCTAATTAGTTCGATTCTCTCAAGTCTGCATTCGATGGATCCTTAATATCACGAACACATCAGGGCAATTTCATGCTTCCTTTGTACTTGCGTTCTTGAGTACTGGAATTGAACTTCGACGGTTGATGATGACAGTACGAGAGCACAAGGACGCAAGATGGCTTAAGAACACATATTGAGAAACGGCTTTATCTTAACTATTCATGAAAAGCAGACTGATAGTTATGTGAAACTGTGGTGTGGTGCACTGGAACACTAATTTAAACAAGTGCACTTTGACCTAAACAGGACACGTTAATGGGCGACTAAACTGGGTGAGCAAAGACATTTAAACCCATTCAGAGAACAGAAGATAGCAGAACATAGGGAGAGGTCAGTGCTGTGAAACTGCTTTGGTGTGACTGAGTACGGCAACCCCCTGGGGACACAAGACAAACACACAGAGTGCATGCTTAAACACAGCATCACAGGGATGAGGCAAAGGTCAGCACTGACAGGTGGCTGAAGACAACATCCCATTCTTTCAGTGAAGCATTTATCTGTAATTCCTCCAGTATCCATGGCGGGCATAGTTCAACAGGCTGTGTGTGTGCATAAGTGTGTGGAAGAGCAGTTTCATATGTGTCTGTGTGTGCGTGTGTGCGTGCGCGTGTGTGAGTTCAACCTTAACTTTTTAATCTTCAGTTAACCTCAAACCCTATTCTAAATCCCAAACTTTACTTGCACCTATTTTTTAAATCTAAATTCCCAACCTTAAACCATAACCATATCAGAAAACCACTGGATGATAGAAATGCCATTACAAATCTGTCACTAAATGTTCCGTTCACCATGTCATCACTGTATTGCTTGGCTTCTCATAGTTTGGCCTAGAAATGGTTATGAACGTCAGTTTCTATTAGAGCTGCATGATTTTTTTTCATATGATTCTCCCATGATTCTATATAGACAACTAAAAAAAGTAACTAGTGGTTCTGACAAAATGTTAATTGCTGAAGTCTATTGCAAAAAATCTCTTGAATGAATGATTCAATGACAATTACATTTTTAACAGTCACTTGTCGCCACCTACTGGTATAACAATGTAATAATACAATAATTATTTGAAGTGTCACGTTTCTTTTAAAAGGTTAAATCTGAATTATTGTAAAACAGAAATAATTAATCTGTGCTGTTGATTTGTTAACACACTATGTAGCCAAAAATATTGGAACACCCATCCAAATCACTGAATTCAGGTGTTCCAATTACTTCCATACACAGGTGTATATAACAAAATAAAATAAAAAATCAAGCACTTAGACATGCAGACATTTGTGAAAGAATAGGTCACTCTCAGGAACTCAGTGAATTAATGCCATCTGTGCATTCGTGACATTTCCTCACTATTAAATACTCTACGGTCAACTGTTAGTGATATTATAACAAAGTGGAAACAATTGGGAACAACAGCAACTCAGCTACGAAGTGGTAGGCCACGTAAAATTGCGGAGTCAGAGCAGGTTCAGAGCATGCTGAGGCTCACAGTGCGCAGAAGTCGCCAACTTTTTGCAGGGTCAATAGCTACAGACCGAGCAGCTGCATCCAAGCCTTACATCACTAAGTGCAATGCAAAGCGTTAGATGCAGTGGTGTAAAGTTTTTCAGGGATTGGCCCCTTAGTTCCAGTGAAATGAACTCAATGCTTCAACATTCCAAGACATTTTGGACAATTTCATGCTCCCAACTTTGTGGGAACAGTTTGGGGATGGCCACTTCCTGTTCCAACATGACTGCGCACCAGTTCACAAAGCAAAGTCCAAAAGTGCTTGACTGGCAAGCTGAGTCCTGACCTAAACCCGATAGAACACCACAACATCAGTGCCTGACTTTACAAATTTATTTCATTAAGAATGGTAAAAAATTCCCATAAACACACTCCTAAACCTTGTGGAAAGCATTCCCAGAAGAGTTGAGGCTGTTATAGCTGCAAAGGGTCGGCCAACTCCAAATTAAACCCAACCGATTAAGAATGGGATGTCATTAAAGCTCATGTGTATGTAAAGGCAGTTGTCCTAAAACTTTTGGCAATATAGTATATCTATACAAAACAACTGCTCTCGATGGGTCAGCAGAAGTACCAACGCAGATTTGAATGTCCGCTGTGATCATACTTATCAAAGGTTTAATAGATACAGGCAAATTGTTGTCATTCAGGAATAAGATTGCATGGGTGTTTGAATTAAGATCATATTTCATACCTCTAAAATGATTTTTTTAGAGAAAAGTTCTAGTCACTCCACATTTGCATAAACATTGTCATGTTGCTAGACACAATCATCAACGGCTGCTGACGCTCATGACTCAGAAAGTCACCAATAATTATAGGCCTAACCCTACATTGTCCCCAAAAAAATCAGAGGTCACTGATTGGTCGAAATGAATGTTATTCGAGGACCAACAAAGGATGTTGATCAAGGAACATGCTTTACATGGGTAAATGATGTGTTATTATACAAATGTAAAGGTTTTTTTTTAATTACACCACTACTTTGTTGTTCATTTAATAAACAAATAAATGAGGATAAAATAAAATAAATCCTGTTAAATTTAATAGGTATTTTTAAAGTAATTACTCCATTTGACCTGGATTTTTTCAGAAGTTAAACCAACAAGCACATCAAAAGCTTTCAGCTACTGAGCAAATGAAGACCACGGAGAGATGATCATTTACAACTTCAAGTAAAAGATTATCATATCAAAATCATGTTAATTTCATCAATTATGCAGATTTGGACTTCCATCTCGAGGGCAGTTTCAACTTTCAGGAAATCAAAAGGCGCAGACAAAATATACTTAATTCTTTTCACTCAACCCAATTCCTGATCGGATCTTATCGCCTGTTTTCCCTTTAGAGGGCAGATATTGTTGGAATATCCATTTGGGAAAAGCAATACAGATAAACGTGTTTCTAATGTACAACCTAAACACACACAAACACCTGTGGCCCATCATTCATATAATACAGAAATGTATGTTTCTTTTCTTCTTTCTCACGCACATGCAGTTAAACCTCATTATTCTTGCAGTCAGTAAAGCTTGCGTCTTTCCTTGTGAAACATCAGACCCTGAAGACATTTCATTATATACAAAAAACCCTCTCACACGCGCTTTTCCCTCCACCCCGTAATCCAATCACAGCGCTGCTAATGCACCTCTCTAATGCAATCAGCCAATCAGAGCATCCACTGCGGCCCCGCTGGTCACATGACACCCCAGTCCAGGCCTGTGCGAAGAACCATGTCAGGCTAATGCTATTTTAATGCATTTCTTAATGCAATTTAGCATTAGCCATGCAACCTCCCCCCTCCCGACTCCGATTCTGCCCCACTGGATACCACAAATCAATTTCTGACATTTCTAAAGAGACGATGATCCCTGTGTTGGCACTGAGGAAGAGGGATAATGACAGCCTAATGCGATTTGTGAGCGCAGGCTAGTCCTGAAACAGTCTGGCCTCACTTCACTTCCCCTTTACCAACATGCATTACTATTGGGGCTAATAGGCCACATTAAGACATATGGAGCCAAAATGTCCTATAATTGTAGGGCTCTTCAGTTACATGTTTCCAGCTACAGTAGCCTAATGGCCAAAATTTTACATTCATGACAAGACTTTATGGAAGTTTGTCACAATAGATGATGGAAACATCTTTAGTGTGTTTCCGAATGAGGTAGTGAAGCATGATTCCATATGCTTTTGTAGATTCAAAGGGATAGTTTGACCAAAAATGAATTTCTGGGTAGGACCTTCCTTGAACCGTAGAACACTAAAGGAGTTATTTTATAGCAAGATATTCTCCTATAATGAAAGTGAATAATGTCAAACAAGATTTTAAGTTAATAACACCTTAAATTTTGCTCAATATAGCGCACAATTCATATGAGCTACATTTATAATGGTGCCCCTAGTCTTCATTGGCTTTCGTTGTATGGAAGTGAGCAGCTTTGACATTCTCTTAATGTCTTCTTTTGTGTTCCACAAAAGATACCAAGTCATACAGGTTTAGAAATATATGAGGGTTAGTAAATCATTTTTGAATTCTCATTTTTTAAATGAAACCTATACCTTTAAAGGAAATAACTACAGCCTTGTGCGCCTAAATACATGGATGGGAACTGAGAGATGCTGGAACCAAAGCTCATTGTGAAATATGTATTGCGTCCAAGGAGGTGTGTGATCACATCTGAATACATGCATCTTACTTGCACAACGTACTGTGTCTGAAAAGGCGGGATATAAGCTGTATTAATGTTGGACTTTACGCTGATGACTGCCACGGTGTGTCATTCTGAACTCACTTGAACTTGGCGTTGACCTCGTCTGCTGCCTTGTGATAGTTGTCATTGGTCACCTTGTAGAACTGGGCACTCTGAGGAAGAAAGAGAGTGAAAATATGTCAAAATAAAATATTTGCTGAAAATCACTTTGCTTTTCAGAATTCAAATCAATGCTTGACTGTGTATTCCTAATCCTTTTTCTGTCTCCCGCAGTATGAACAGAAGAAGGGGAATATTTATAGACATAAAAAGCTCCCAATAACACAAAGCTCAAAACAGCAGCAGCTCCAACCCAACTGAGTATCCACCTTTCTGTGTTACCAGTACAACGCAAGGAAAAAAAAGAAAAAAGATTAAATTATAATTTATAAGCATTTTTGGTTGTTGTTGTCTGGCGTGCAGCACAGAGAGATTTGCTGGCTTTTAGATTTCAAAGAAGGGAGGATATAAAAAAAAAACATGTCAACAAAGATGAAAAGGTCATCACACTAACAGATGATGGCAATCTAAAAACTTATGAGGATCTTAGTGAAGTGTGTCAAGAGTAGGTGGGTAAAAATGATGTCCTTACAACCTGGAACGGACCTTGATAAACCGTTCAGGTCGGCGATTCGAAAAAGTAACTGACATTTCAAAGAAAATGGGCAGAATGTCAGATGGACGACTGAATTTGAGGATGTGACAACAAAAACTCAAGCTACATCCATAAAGCGAGTTCTCAATCACAGCGAGACAGGTTCATCTCACATTCACTGTCTCCCACACACAATCAATACAAATGAAAGACAACAACCATGAGGATCAATAATTATATCTTAGGCTTTTAGTGAAGCTACTGTATAGCTTCTGATGGACTGCACGTCAAGTAGAAGCCATTTGTCTAGTGGCTATAAGAGATGTGGTACTAGAGTCCAAAATCAGCTTCCTGTCAAACCTGCAATGGCTGATAGATAAGCATTTTGCATACAATTAAATTAAATTAAACTTCCAATAGTTAAAAATAGTTACCGGGTAATAGATTACTTGCCAAGGTAAAATATTCACATTTGCTGCTTGGCAAATGTTACTTTGGTCATTGCATGGTAGTATAACACAGAGTTTTAAAGTTCCAAACTAATGTTTTATTTTCCCCTGATGAGCCTAGTAGATGAGTGTGCCATCAAGCCTATTATTGGAACAACAGCATTGAGAGTTAAATACGGCATCAGGTACGAACAGAGCCTAGTATAAGGGAACAACAGCAGTGATTTTAAGAGCATGCTGTGATGATGCTAATCTGATGGGAGGAGTCAGCACGAACGAGAGCTACACACTTAGGAGGAAGCAGGCCTGCGCAGACACTGATTACATGGAAAGTGAGCCGGACCTCCACACACGCACGATCAAAAACCCCATGACCTGAGTGGCGGTGTAATTTAGGAGGTCTGCGTTTTCCCTTGATTAATGGGAGAATGGGATAGGTGCTGATTTTGATTTCAGAGTTGGACCACATTGATTTAGAGGCCCCTACATCAATCTGAGAGCGTACGTTTACCACCCACATACTCTTTCACGAAACCCTAAACCATCATCTTCATCTGTCATGCCTTTCACGTTTTAATCTTTTTTTTTTTTTAAGTTGATTAGCTGGAGAAAAAAATATATATTGTGCATTATTATGTAATAAATATTAAGTTTTTGAAAACTTGCACCACATGACATTTTACAACATGAACAAACCTTGCCTTGTTATGAAAATATAAAATAATCTGATATTTTAAGAGACATGTTAACCTTAACAGTCATGAGGAGTCATCTCTGTAATGAGATGGTAAGACAAACTCAGGACAAACAAGGGACTCAAACACAACCATCACAAAACAAAAAAAAACAGCAGTGGATCATCCGGGTAATGACACACAGTACTGAGAATCAATGGTTCATACACTTTTAAATGGGGTCATTATAATAAATTCAGCTTTTTTTTGTCTTGTGGACTGTATGTAAACATCTTTTATGTAAAATATATAATTCACGACAGCACTAAGTAAAAAATAACATGCATTTTGTATGATCTCTTTATTTAGTTACAATTATTCAAATTTTAACAGATTCTGCAAGCGGTTCACATACTTTTTCTTGCAACTGTATACTGTATATATATATATATATATATATATATATATATATATATATATATATATATAAAGTAATATTGTTGCAGTTGTATCACTCAAAACATGTTTTTTCTTTTTTTTTGCAGTATAAATTTCCTTAGCAAGCACCATTAAAAATTCCTAGTCTTTACCTGTTCCACACAGAAGCTGTGAAGCTCCTCTCCCGCCTTCTGTTTACAGGCATCTTAAAATAAAACTTTATTTAATCTAAAGCACACAGGGGTGTTATGAACTAATGAAAAAATCTCATAAAAACTACTTCTGCTACTCACGGTGCATATAGGTAGTGTTTTGAGAAACAACCCCATGTTCAAATTAAATCTCGCAGGCCTTATAATGAGAGATCTGAGCAGTGGTGCAGTAATCAGCAGGCTGCGTTATCTCTCACAGACCAGAGAGGATGTGGAGGGAAACCCCCGCTGAGACAGCCATTATGGCTCAACAGCACGGCGGCCATATTGGCTCCGCAGTGCACAGGCGGAGGCGCGAGACAGAGCTTTAACAAATCAAAGCTAGCGACTGCAAACAGGGAAGGAAAGCAGAACAGAGGCCTGTGGAGTCAATCCTTCCGCCGCTACCTCTTACTGCGGGAGACTGTGAAACAAAACAGACGAGTGGAAATGTCCCAAATAAACACAAATGCTGTAACTCAATGGCAAAATCCTTTAGTCCAAGCATAGAAATTTTTGTAGTGACATATTGGTGACATTTTACAACTCATAAAGAACACCATATGGGGTTGGAATGACAAGGCCACAAGCATATGATAAGAAATGTTTAACTATTTAAATTTTACTGGCTTTAAATGGCTGGAAATAAAAACAAGGGGACATGACTGTGAGTGCAAAGCTCAAGCTGTGTCTCTAGTCTAGATAAAACTCTGCTAATTAAATTAACGAGGTTTCGTGCAGAGCCAGACGTTGTCCCTTTCCAGTGTGTCGTCTACAGGGAGGAAGAGATAATGACCACACACTGATGTCAAATAAAACAACTCACACTCTTCACTTAACAATGCTGTCAGGAAGCATGGAGAACAGAGAGAGAGAGAGAGAGCGAGAGAGAGAGCGAGAGCGTTCTACATGCAGAAAAGAGCTATTTACATTCAAATGCATGTGTACCATCACTTCGGGTTACTACGACTACAACATATAGTGTTGCTAGGTAACAGCCCCTGAGAGTCAGAACCAAAGCTTTGAATGTGAAAGTTGTAAGCAAAAGTGGTGCAACATCATGTGATTAAAAGTTTAGAAAATGATTTTTTTATTTATTTTGGAATTAACGCACTCTGATGTAGGAATCTGGTGACCAGTAAGAATTCAAAAGAAAAGAAACATCTGACTCTGCACCTTCAAAATTGGGGTTGGGAATTGAGAACTGGTTCTGATTAAGAACCTGTTTTATTAAAATAATAAGTGGATGGATGGATGGATGGATGGATAGATGTATGAGTGAGCATATAAGTAAATAAATACTGTTATCTGGTTGTCCAATGAATGACAGATGGGGAGAAACTCACCATTCAATTATTCATTATTAACAAACAAACAAACAAACAAATAAATACATAAATAGGCAGATGGGGAGAAACAAATAATATAATATAATATAATATTAATAATATAATAATAATTATATAAGTTATTATTATTCAATACAATTTATTAATTTGTTCAATTACACATCATTATTTTGAAATCCCATAAATTACACACTTTAACACCAGATTCATCCTTCGTAGAGGTTTTTTTTTTTTGGTACTTGAAATGAATCTAAGAGATATTAAAATACATTACTCATAATATTGTTAGTTAGTTTTACTCATAGTAATGTTTTTTTTAGTGTTCGTTTACTATTTTTTGTTTAGTATAGTTAAGATAAGGGCAGTTGCATACTTTTTTTTCTTTTCTTTTTTTTTAAGTAATCGTTAAATGATTCATTACGGAACTGGGAATGTCGAGAGGGGATTAGAACAAGAAGAGCTTACAATTCCTATCTCTTGTTACCAGATCTCAGAACACTGAGAGACAGGTGCAATGCACTATGGGAATTTTATCATTGAGCCTGACTGTCTTGGTATGTGAGCAATGTTATGATGATTTTCTTAGAAATTATCAAGCCAGACCATAACAAAGAGAAAAAAAAACATGTTAAAGTAAGAAGAATTTCTAATTATGAGCAGGCTAACATCCAGTCAAAGCCACTGCAGTCAAGTGCCCTTGAGGTCATTTAAATTCCATTGATCAGGCTAAAGTCACAGTATTAGCAGCTTTCTTCAACACCTCAGGCTTCATCTCTCCACTGTTATCATGAAGCATTAGGAAAAAGACTTCTAATAATACAACTGAGTCTACAAAAAAGAAAAGAAATGGTGAAAAAAGAGGAGAGCGGTCAGTTGAAATATAAGATTGTTTCACAGAGACTACTGAGTGAAAATCTGAGGCGTATATATACGTACAGTTCATATATAGATATTGTTTCAGAGGCAATTTGAGTGGCCACGGCAATAAGTAGGCTGGAGGTGGCAGCCGCCGTCTCAGAGCTGTGACGGGCTGTCACACGCAGGCCACTGATAAACGAGCAAACTGAATTGAAAGAGACATGTAATATATATCAGCGTTTTATTCTCTTCTCTCTCTTTATCTCTCATTCGCTCTCTTTTTCTTTTTCGTTGCTGGCAATGTTACAGTCCAAAGGCTAGGGAAAACTGCAGTAGAGAGGAGAGACAGGGAGGAATAGAAAAAATAAATAAACAGAAAAAACACCACAGTATTGTGGTACTTTCAAAAATCAATCCTGCGATTCCCAGAATGATTTGCAACATTGCTGCAACCCAAAATATAGCCACATTCTTTCTCTTCTGTATTGTTACACAGAAGATTTTAAAGAACCTACTATATATATGTATATACACTATATTGCCAAAAGTATTGGGCCCCCCCCTTCAAATCATTGAATTCAGGTGTACAAATCACTTCCGTGGCCAAAGGTGTATAAAATCAAGCACCTATGCGTGCAGAATGCTTCTACAAACATTTGTGAAAGAATGGGTCGCTCTCAGGAGCTCAGTGAATGCAAGCGTGGTACCGTGATAGGCTGTTACCTGTGCAATAAGTCCATTCATGAAATTTCCTCATAATTAAATATTCCATGGTCAACTGTTAGTAGTATTATAACAAAGTGTAAGCAATTGGGAACAACAATAACTCAGCCACGAAGTGGTAGGCCATGTAAAATCACAGAGCGGGGTCAGCACATGCAGAAGCGCATATCTGCGCAAAAGTCGCAATTTTCAACAGCTACCTTCAGATTAGCTCAAGAACTTTGCGTAGAGAGCTTCTTGGAAAGGGTTTCCATGGTAGAGCAGCTGCATTCAAGCCTTACATCACCAAGTGCAAATCAAAGCAGATGCAATGGTGTAAAGCAATGGAGACGTGTTCTCTGAAGTGACGAATCACGCTTCTCTGTCCGGCAATTCGATGGACAAGTCTGGGTTGGCGGTTGCCAGGAGAATGATACTTGTCTTGCATTGTGCTAAGTGTAAAGTTTGGTGGAATAACACTTATTATCTCTTCATCAAGGCACCTGTTCCAAGTATTTAGTCCTCAAAGTTGATGTACTTCTGGGAAACCTAGGGTCATGCCGTCGTTCAGATGAGACGTTAAACCGAGGTCCTGACTCTCTGTGGTCATTAAAAATCCCAGGATGTCCTTCGATAAAAAGTAGGGGTGTAACTCCGGCATCCTGGCCAAATTTGCCCTTTGGCCCCTGTCCATCATGGCCTCCTACTCAATCCCATATATATATATATATATATATATATATACAATTGGCTTCATCACTATGTCTCCTCTCCACCAATCAGCTGGTGTGTGGTGAGCGTTCTGGCGCAATATGGCTGCCGTCGCATCATCCAGGTGGATGCTGCACATTGGTGTTGGCTGAGGAGATTCCCCCCTTCTATATGTAAAACGCTTTGAGTGCCTTGAAAAGCGCTATATAAATGTAACAAATTATTATTAATTATTATTATTATCCATGTAGATGGTTCAACCCCGGTTCCACCTGACCAAGTGCCGAGGTTTCCATGAGCAAGACACCTAACCCCTGCTCCAGACGAGCTGGATGGCACCTTGCATGGCTGACACCGGCGTTGGTGTATGAATGAGAGAGTGAATGGGTGAATGTGAGGCAACATATAAAGCGCTTTGGATGGCCATGGGTCTGTTAAAAAGCGCTACATAAATGCAGTCCATTTACCATTTACCTAAGCACTGTTGCAGACCATGTACACCCTTTCATGGAAATGATATTGACTTGGCCTCCAAATTCCCCAGATCTTAATCCAATCAAGCATCTGTGGGATGTGCTGAACAAACAAGTCCAATCCATGGAGGCCCCACCTTGCAACTTACAGGACTTAAAGGATATGCGGCTAACATCTTGGTGCCAGATGCTGATTTTTCAGCATCATTACTCCAGTTTTCAGTGTCATACGATCCTTCAGAAATCATTCTAATATGGCAATTTGCTGCTCAAGAAACATTTATTATTATCAATGTTGAAATTTTTTTCAGGATTATAATGACTAAAAAGTTCAAAAGAACAGCATTTATCTGAATATTTATCTGATGTAAAGCTTTTGCAACATTATGTCTATACTGTCACTTGGTCAATTTAATGCATCCTTGCTGAATAAATGTATTAATTTCTTTCCCCCCAAAAAAATAAAATAATAATAATTCTTACCGACCCAAAACTTTTGGACAGTAGAAAAATGTTACAAAGGGGTTCAAAATTCAGCTTTGCCTCACACAAATAAATGACAATTTAAAATATATTCAAATAGAAAACAGTTTTTTTACATTTTAATAATATTTCACAATATTAAAGCTTTTTTTTGTATTTTTAATAACACAAAAGCAGCCCTGGTAATTAGAAAATACTTCTTTAAAAACATTTAAAAAATCTTACCAATCTCAAACATTTGACCGGTAAAGTACATGAATCATGATTTGTTCAACAAATCATGATTCATAAACCCAATGGGCTTAGACAAACTAATATCCACCGGAGTGTGTTTCTCTCAGAAGGGGTGAGGACTGTGTATGTGTTTGTGTATATGTTGACACAGTGCCGGGAATATTGAACAGAGCTCGATAAGTGATTGATGAAGCTGCCGGTGATCAATAACACCTCCGCATGCAGAGCTGAAATGCCATGAAAGCTGTCCTTGTAAAGAGACAGAGAATCTGCCGCATGCAAGATCAGCTAGTTTCATGGACACAGGATAAGTCTAATCACTGACTTAATGGAGCTTTGAAAGAATATTCTGGGTTATTTTCTAATCTAAAGTCTACAGACTTCATTTGTGGCATGCTTTCGATAACCACAGACTTGTCCTTTATAGTGTGCAAACTAACAAAGAAAAGCAGTTACAGTAAATCCCTCATAATAGAAGCTTTCAAGTAGACACCCGATGCAACAGACGAGATTTGATAGGCGAGTGTGGATTCAGAAAGTAAGACAATTATTTGTGTGACTCCCGCAAAATATAAATATCTAAATATAAATTATCTAAAAACAATCTGTTATTCATCTATTGCACAAAAGTAACAAGAGCAACTAAAATAAAAATGATTTACAGAGGGAAGCATAGGCGTAGCGTGTGTAAGATAGCCTACCCCTGCCCACTAATGCTTCTTACATCTTTTAAAGGGAAAAGCTGCCCATTGCTGGTCTAGGATCAGTTTTCTCCATAATAATATCAAATCAGCAGGACATTTGGCAAGTGATCCAGTGTGTACCGGTGATTGTGCTCTGGAGAGCATCAATGGTTTCTATTTACATGTTTTTGTAGCGTGGAGCAATGTAGCCAATCACAAACATATCTGTTGATTTCTTGAACGCAATGGCCAATCAGAGGCGTTTAAGGGACTTAATTTGTTACAATGTTGCATTTTCTTCTTGGTTCTGTTTGCTTTCACAAGGCAACCTCAACAAAGCATGCCAAAATGTGTTTATGCTACTCACTAGCGAGTACAACTGTCCTCTTATTGGTCACTACTGCTATTTATATAGCTTATTTCCGTTATTAATTATAATACCATTTGGTTCGTTGGTCGGTTGGGTCGGATTGTTTTCACACAATTTCATGGATTTTTCCATTTACCTGTGGGCATAAAGTGCTAGCTATCAAATTAGTCTTAGTAAGATGAAAGATTCTACCATTTCATTCCATTAAAATTTTTGCTAATACTAAACTATGTGAATTGCAGACAGATTGAAAAAGCAGCACGATATGGTTACAAAGGGCTGAACTGTTGAAACACCTATGGACATAAAAACTACACTTTTAAAATGGGTCAAGAGTAGATATGTACCATTTATGCACACACTTTCACACCCCCTTCTGGGAGCTTAGTATGTGTATGTCCATTTGAGGACGAAGAGTCTGAGGTGAGGTGAGGGGAGGTGTATGCCTCCCATCCCAGAGGCTCAGAGGAGGATCTGACCATGAGCTGCAGGAGGGTGTCAGTTTGAGGACACAACAAATGAGCGAGCAAGGTTGCCGAGGGGCCTCAGCAGCACATTACAGTTCAAGACAACCCGCCGCACCATGGTATTGTAAAGCAAGACAGCCTGTCTCACCTCTGCCTCTATATCACAGGACAGGCTGACTCACATTCAGCCTCTATAGCTCAGGACAGCTGCACCGCACATTAGTGAGTTATGGCCATTGAGAATAAGGGTTATCACATCACGTTAGTGACAATGTAGTGCTTTAGCGTTCATAACTATATATTCAAGAACCGTTGATAATGTAACTGCAAATGTATAGGTCATACCCTTTCCTTCAGCTTGGCCACTTGCTCTCTGTAGAAGGCGTCCTGCTTCCGGAGCTCTTTGTCTCTCTCCTCCAACTGTCTAGCCTGTGGAGAACACACATATACACACACAATTGGATTCAAAACAATCTCAGTACTCTATAGAGGAAAGAAAAAAAAGACTTCCTAGCATCAGTAGACAGCAAAAAGAGATGCTTAGCAGGATGTTCACGCTGCTCTTTTCCATACAATGATAGTAAATCGGTAGTAAAGTACCAAAAATGTAAACGTAACAGTTTTCTTGATAGCTTTATATGAAGAATAGAATAAATGTAATTAATAAAAAGATTTTTTAATATATATCTTGCAGTAAGCTAGATCGATATTAGGCATGGTAAAACATTGTACTCAGGGTAAATCAAGAAAACAAGATTTAAACAATAAGACTAACTGTGTTGAGCTATATTACAATGATTCATTTTCTGTTGCTCACCTGTCTAAAAAAAACACATTATATATTAAAGTGTCTTTGGTGTTTCCATGGTTTCTACAAAATAAAACCGGGAATCGAAGATAATGTGCGCATGTCAATGATAACCTAGTTAAATTGGTTATTTCTCTGGATTTAAGAATTCTTGGAAACATTTGGGACAATTGTAAAAGAAAGAAAACATATATAGGGATAAATACAATTTTGGGGATTTTTTTTTTTAATCCAAAAATATTACATATTGTGCCTTTAAATCTTGGTCATTTCTTCACAAAAAAACTATTGCACTTTACAGCACATCAGTCATATGGAGCCTGATAGACTTACTTTTATTGTTTGTAAAAGACTCTTTTCTCCTTTTGTGCTTCATGGAAGAAAGTCAGTTTTGGAACAACATGAGCATGAGTAAATGATGACAGTTTAAATTTCGCTATTAACATAACTTGAGTATATTACTTCAGGCCCAATCATAACTAACCTAAGTCCTTACACATAGCAGCACAGTAGATATTCTCTATCCCGAAGAGAGTCATTATGGCCTCAGGTTGCTGGCATTGTGAGAGATGACACAGACCTTTGATTATTCCAAGGGCATCAGTTCATGACAGGGTTCATGTGGGAATGTTCACTGGAAACATCATTGTGTGTTAGACGCTTGGTGTGTGTGAGTGCACGAGATAACATCAGCAGTGGAAGAATAAAGAATCTTTATGGCCTTATCCGTGATTCTCTGTCCTATCGTACACGCCTCTCCCCCCTCTGTCACTACTGACCTTCAGCTACTAGAAGTGACCCTCACTAATTTATAACACACCCGGAGAGGAGATACTGTATGCTGACAGACATGGGTTACACTTTACATTAGGATTAAATTCTCGCTATTAACTAGTTGCTTATTAGCATGTATATTACTAGGATATTGGCTGTTTATTAGTGTTTATTAGTTATAAAGCACATATTAATGCCTTATTCTGCATGACATTATTCTACACCCCTTATCTTACCTAATACCTAAACCTTACTACCCATCATAAGCAGTTAATTAGGAGTTTATTGAGGCAAAAGTTATAGTTAATAGTGAATAATTTTTTATATATATATTGTGTGCCTTCAATGTAAAAGACTGTTGAAAAAATACTTTTTGATTGTGGTTCTACTATTCCCAGTTGTTTAGCCCGTAAGTTGTTTGTGCACTATTTCCTATCCTTAAAAAAAATAAATAAATGGGATAATTAAACAAGAACATAACACTCAAATATAAATTACTTAAAATATAAATATGATACATAACTAACTCAACCTAAAATTGTAATTTTCACAAATCACGCTTAATATATTTTTATTTTTTGATTATGCTGGATTTCAACTAACATATAACAACATGAATGCAGCCGCATGCAAAAGTTTCTCGGTTTGAGCAATTCGCATTCATCCATAATTAATTTATTTTCTAAACTAAAGTGTTCCATTGCGCATTTAAATAATGTGGCTCCACATATGAACAATGAAACAAGAATGAAAAATTATTTATGTGCTGTGTACAAACACAATGGCAAGATGACATCAAATGAAAGAAAAATGATGATTAGAAAAAATTTCAGCAGTAAATCACAGAAAGACAGAGAGAAGTGTAGTCTATTTAGGCATGCAGCACTGCAGCAGGAAGCAGGTTGAGAAAGATATGGGATATATAAATCAAACCTCTCTTGTGCCTTACCTTTCTCTCCATCTGCTGGAGTGAGGGAGCAGAAAGAAAAGGACATAGAGAAAGAGAGAGAGAGAAAGAACAGCAATTTAACGACGAAGTTCTTATAATTACATTCAGTATTCAAAGGCTGAAGCGCACACACACAGACTGCAGTGTGAAGCAGTGGGGTGTTGCTGTAGTACAGGGACAGAGACGTTCAGCTCTGTTATCAAACACTGTCGCAAGGTGAGAAAGAGCTCTTCACAACAAATCTCATCTAAAATATAAACCCTGAAAGTCTGATCTAATCTAAATCTAATCAGAGCGGAGCGATCTCCATCAGTGCTTAACTCCAGCGCTCATGGAGGTCAGTGCCGCTGATGAACTTCTCACTGACTCATATAAACCCGCAGGTAAGTATGCCGTGAATTCTAGGTCACTAGGAAGTTTTAATAATCCCAAAGAAAATTACACTTTCTCATCTTCTCATACAGGTACCTGCAAATTTCTCATTCGTTTAGTAATGGGAAAGATAATATTACCACGTGACATTATTGAAACTACATTTTTCTGAGGAAAACTGTTGCTTGCTTTTTGGTTGGGCCATTGTCAGAGCATTGCTCAGAGGTGGCAAATGTATTCTTGTTTTTTTGTTTGTTTTTTTCATGTTGCTAGGTGATTTTCGAGTCGTTGCTTGCATATCTGATATTAGGGTCTCTAAATGTGGTTTGGTTCCATCCTTTAGTGTGAGTCTACAGGATTTTGTATCTTATGGTTTTATGGTTATGGTTTTCTCTTTTAAAATACCAAATCTAATGGCTTAGACATCTTATAGCACACCACTCTTGAATCATGTGCTTCTTTCTAGAGTTTTGCAGCAAACCCAAAGTATGAGGCAACCGCATTAGAGATTCTTTCCTTAGCAAACACTGCTAATTTAACATTTTCATCTTCATACCAGGGTTTTTATAATTTATTAAAAACCATTTACAAAAAGGTTACTTGAAATATAATAAATGTTAACTGAAATAAAAGAATTTATTTTATTTCAGCTTGCCAAGAAGTCAATTGTCTTTTTGATTTAGTTTATCTTGCTGTGCAAAAATAACTAAAACGAATAAAAACTAAACTGTAAAGAAAAGAAATACAAAAATAGTAAATCATAAATGTTTTAAACTAAGATTAATAATAATACAATAATTAATTAAATAAATAAAATAAAAAATGTAGAGCGGCTTATATCAACTGGGATTTGGGATTGGACAGTGGCCATTACATAACAGCATGAAGTCCAAATGTGTTGTGTTTGTTAAAACAAATTCAAAATAGCCATCTGGCTATTGGCTAGCATAATCTAATAGCCTATGTATGAGGCCTAAGTGACATAGTGAGTACACATAGTTCACATTGAGACCAACAACAAGCATTAAGAAAATCAACCAAATCAATTTTGGTTTTACATTTCGGGTAAGTGACATGCGTGTGGATGTGTGAAACACGGTGTAATTTAGCAAAACACAACTGCAGTTTAATCAAGTCCCACACCTACAGCACTGAAGACGGACAGAACTGCTCTCCAAAAACACCCACAGCCCTCGACAGAAGCGGTCCAACCCTCTGGCAGAACAAATCTGACCTCTGCAATGTTCCCCTCCGGCACTCACACACAAACACAGACACATTCAAGTCTGTGAGCCAATCGAGGCCCTTGCGTGGGCGAGAAGCATTGTGGGTAATCAGTCAAGGAGACATTACGGCTCCAAATTTTCAATGGAAAAAAAATGTCTACCACCATTGACCTTCAGCCTGAAACACGCACACACACACACACACTGACGGAGCAGCTGCATTCACAGACCAGTAGGCAAAAGCAGTGAAAGCGTATCCAATGAGCAATTAAAGAACAGGGATGCACTGCCACCAATGTGCATGCAGGGATTTTCCCTCTCATTCAATGCATCACAGTGGCATATGGCAGCCATCAGTCACTCAGGCTGTCAGGATTATTTCCATCACATCACACTCATTCAGTCTCCTGCAGGTCATATAATCACATTACACTGCTAACAAAGGGCCCTGAGTCACATGACCAATCACTCGCTATTATCCCACTAATGAAGAACAGGGAGTGGGATGGGAGGCTGAGAAATGAAAGTGAAACTACAAACACGAAGAACAAGAAATGGGGAGGATGGGAGGGAGGACAATGAAAGTGATTTATCATACAAGAAGTCACACCTCTCATGACATGTGTCTGAATGAGAGAGAGAGAGAGAGAGAGAGAGAGAGAGAGAGACACCCACAGTAAACTGCGATCCAACTGTTCTACAATAGAGATATTAATCAAACTTGTTTTATAAAAATATTAAATATATACTGGCCATGTATATTTTTTAAATAAAGTCTAATTTTGAAACTAAATAAATAAATAAATGTTTTTATTTTATTGTAATTTGTTGCCACAGAGTTCTGGAGAAGAAGAAAAAATGTTTTGGACCCAGTTTCCAACATTAGGATTCTTCAGAAGGAAATGTGGAGTTGAAGGTGCTACACACTATATATATATATATATATATATACATATATATATATACACACACACCTATCAGGCATAACATTACGACCGTCTCAAAAACTGCAGCTCTTGTGGGGTGTTCCCAGTCTGCAGTGGTCAGTATCTATCAAAAGTAGTCCAAGGAAGGAACAGTGGTGAACCGGCGACAGTGTCATGGGCGGCCAAGGCTCATTGATGCACGTGGGGAGCGAAGGCTAGCCTGTGTTGTCCGATCAAACAGACAAGCTACTGTAGCTGAAATTGAAAAGAAGTTAATGCTGGTTCTGATAGAAAGGTGTCAGAATACACAGTGCAATCACAGTTTGTTGCGTATGGGGCTGCATAGCCGCAGACCAGTCAGGATGCCCATGCTGACCCCTGTCCACTGCCGAAAGCGACAACATTGGGCACATGAGCATCAGAAATGGACCAAGGAGCAATGGAAAAAGGTGGTCTGGTCTGATGAATCACGTTTTCTTTTACATCACATGGATGGTATGAGAAGCACAACAACGAGTTTGAGGTGTTGACTTGGCACCCAAATTCCCCAGATCTCAATCCAACCGAGCATCCCAATCGGTATGTGCTGAACAAAGAAGTCCGATCCATGGTGGCCTCACCTCGCAACTTAAAGGACTTAAAGGATCTGCTGATAACATCTTGTTGTCTTCAGCACACCTTCAGGGATATAGTGGAGTCCATACCCTGATGGGTCAGGGCTGTTTTCGGCAGGAAAAGGGGGACCAACACAATATTAGGATAATGTTAAGTTATGCCTGTTCGGTATGTTATGCCTGTATGTATGTATATGTATGTATGTATGTATGTATGTATGTATGTATATGTATATGTATATGTATATGTATGTATGTATGTATGTATATGTATGTATGTACGTATGTATGTATAAACATGTTTCTGTTTAAAAATAGAAGTATCTAAAAAAAAATAGCCCAAATGAATCTTTATACTTCAATGAGCGCCACATTTTTGAACACCAAATAGACATTGCTGACCTGTGAATGTGAGAAATTGTGCTCTAAGTGCTTTATCTGACTCGTGTCAGTAGTTCAGAAAATGTTTGCTTAGTTTTGATAAAATGTATTTCCACAGTGAAAGAAGTTCTGAGTACAGTCATTTCATTTCAAAAAGTCAAGGAAAATTGGATTTCTCATTATATGACCCATTAAAAACACTGCTACCCCTAAGACAATATTTGTTTCCCACTCACATCCATTAAAAAAAAAAGAATTAAAAAAAGAATATTCTAGGTTATTTTCAATCTAATGTCTTTGCCAGACACCCAGTGTGCATCAGATAGACATTAAGTTGACTATAATCTATACTATTCCTTTAAAAACACAACCAGACACTATCAACAAAGGAATCTTTTGTGAGATGAGCAATAAAAACAGATGCCCAGTGACATTTATCATGCCGTTTCCGCTAAGCGAGAATTCAGTGTGGCTCAAAGCAACAGATGGGCCGCATATCCTCCAGCTCTCTAACTCCAAAAAAAAAAAACTTAGACAGATAAATGCGTCAAAAACTTTGTATTAATTGCGAGCTCGCCTCTTCCCACACAATCTCCGCTCTCGCACGGCAGGATGACTTCGGCATCAGCGCAGCAGACCCCATGGTCAAATTAAACGGGTCGTTTAGAAGGAAAAGTGTCTTGCTGAATATCAATTAGCTGCAGCTGAATAATTAAGAGGAGCAATGTTTTTAATTAGCCAAGTGCTGCAGAGTTTGAGCTCAAGCAGAACATACTGACATAACAGGTAAAAGCATGTGCTGCGTCAGGGAGATATTTTAAAACATTCCTCATTCTTCATTTTTCCATCCTTCTACCTCCATTCCAGCTCCTCATTTCGCCTGCTTTGTCATCTGCTCTCCTACGCAAAGTACAATGACGTTTAGGCAGCTCAAGTTGGGTCTGAAAGGTTTGTGCATTGCCTCGTTTTAATGAAGCATAAAAAAACACTCGCAACCATTGCCCGCAGAGACCCACACATATGACAACAAATCAAAGCTTTGTTAAAAACGTTGCCACTTTCACCATGACCTTCGACGGCCAAACCGAACAAGGTCAGAGTTACTCAGGACCCGGCAT
The DNA here is from genome assembly GCA_023029165.1 of Gobiocypris rarus. Lineage (NCBI taxonomy): Eukaryota > Metazoa > Chordata > Actinopteri > Cypriniformes > Gobionidae > Gobiocypris > Gobiocypris rarus. The sequence goes on along the minus strand of CM040923.1, from coordinate 19,971,039 downwards.
CCATCACCAGGAACTCAGTTGCCAGAACAAACTCAAAGTGTGCCAGGAGTTCACCCGTCCAGCAGGCACAGGTCAAAGGCCAAATGTCAGGTCACAGCCAGCCTGTTCAGATCTAATTGGCACTGAGAAGAATGCGAATAAAAGTGATAATGAGAGAGTGTAAATGTGTATGTTGAAGGAAAAAGATGTGCGATTGTATGAGAAGGTAAGCGTGGTTGGAAACCGTGAGCTTAAGTTTAAGAATGGCTTCTAAAAAATATTATTAATATCCCATCTAACTGTTTAAATGCTGATAAAGCCTCAACGTACCTTTAACAAGGTCGATTTATTCATGACAACATGCAAATAAGGTAGTCCTCGAAGATTTCACATGGTTTTAAATGAACTATCTTCCTCACATGGGACAATCCATCATCCCCATGAGATTGCATCCTGCAAAAAGGTGTCTGGAAAATCAGTGTATTACCCAGCAGTCTGTGCTGCTATGACAGAAAGGGTCAGTGGGTAATTGAGAGGGATGCTGAACAGAGGTCAGAGGCCATTCTTGCGTAGGCAGAAGGAGTTGACGGCCCCCTGTGTAGGACTGGACATGCCCTCTACTGAGACAAGGGGAAAAAATTAACTGTCCTGCCAGTGTCCAGGCCTCATTTTCTGTGAGCAAAGATCAAATTAGCAGTGAACCAGAAGGCCTGTCCTTTACTATTAAAGGGACCAGATACAAAGATTTCCCAATCACACTTGGTGCCCTGCACCCAGACCCCCACTGTAGGAATGACCTGGTACTCTGACACTACGATCGATCCAGTGCCCTAAAACACACAAGCATGCACACGCTCCTCTGTCCACCTGTCAAGAAAAATCTCCATCCAATCCATATGAATTGACAAAGTCACCAGATATGCTCACAGACCGATATATCAAAATTAGTGTCTGGTCGAGGAATATTGTCATTGAAATGTTGTGTATTCTTATCTGACCAATTGCCCATTTAAAACACACATATTTAACCAAATATAACCAAACAAGCCACTTTGAGTAGGTTACATATTTCATTAAAAAAATAAATAATAATAATAATAATAATGAGGCCCAAATTAGTTTTGTCCCCCCTCCTCACGTGACAAATCCATTCCACTTTCATTTGTACAAATAAACAGAATATTTTTGTTTATTTATTTGGTAATGTGACTTCAGCATGGGCACAAGTAATTTTTTTACAATTAATTAATAATTAATTAATAAATTATATTAAATCAATTTACATGTTTAAATGCGCTTTTTTGCAGTTAAGACCATTGTCTGAGCCACAATTAAAATGCTATGTAAACAGACTCACAAAAATGCTGAAAACACAAAATTTGGCACTTTCCATGAATGTATCCTAATTTTCCCATATGCTAAATGTCTGTACGTGCCATATTGAGGTTTAGAGCCCATGTCACTGTCTGTGCCAGTCCAGCTGTCAGTCTACGGGTCAAGCTTGGACCAACCTGATCACACAGTTTGATTAATTGACTGATCAGCAGCCCGAGGTATAAGCGGATGGCTAAAGCACTTTTCAGTTTGTGTTATCTCTGCTGAGGCCATATGGGTAAAACCATGGGGAAATCAAATCATCAGTCACGTTCATGGAGAGCGGTCTCTAAGGAGGGCTAAGCCATCTATTACCACCAAGAGAGAACAGTCGAATAAAGAGGAGAGACACCCCTGCAGACAGAAAGAAGCAGAGGTAGACAATAGAGCGGAGATCCAGGACAAAACAAAAGAGTGTTCCACTCTCTAATATCCAACTAGAGGACACACGGAGGGACCTGAAAGGCTGAACAATTGCCTTTGGAATAAAGTTCTCCCTCAAGGGAATGAGGGAACAAATAAGAGAGCGAGAGAGAAAGGGAAAGAGACAAAGACAGAGAGAGAGGGTCAAGGTAAAAATTGAGATACATAATTGAGAGAAAGAGAAGTGTGGTTGCCCTTCAGACATGCAGTTGACTTTGGATTTCCTGCTGATGGTGACCGCACGACTTTTGTGTGTATGACCTCAGTCAGGCAGTACTGTAACGAGATGGAGCTGTTTACATATTCATGTCCGCTGGGGCCTTCTGGGTAAAAGAGGGCTGCCCTTGGTATCTCCCAGTCAACTTTATTTCCATGGCAGTTCAAGGTGAGCCTTGTTTGACCATATCTACCTATACCGTAACTGACCTTTTTTCTTTTATCACTTGCGATGATCAAAGCGACATCAGTAGACTATTTCAGTGTGATGAAATGTTTCTTCTTAAATAATACACCACCTCTATAGTATTTTATTAATGGTGCTTGTTTAAGGGATAGTTAACCCAAAAATGAAAATTACCTCATGATTTAGCTCAAGCCATCCTAGGTGTATATGACAATCTTCTTTCAGACAAATACAGTTGGAGCTCTATTAAAATATATCCTGGCTCTACCAAGCATTATAATGGCAGCCCAAAATTTGAAGACCAAAAAAAGTGCATCCATACATTATAAAAGTAATCCACACAGCTCCGGGGGGTTAATAAAGACCTTCTGAAGCGAATTAATGGGTTTCAACATGTTATAATTTAAAATATCTAGCTTCTGGGTGACTGGCTGAGAGAGGCATTACACTTTCTTTGTAAGTTGTATAGGTGGGAAGGTGGGCCGTCGAAAGCTAGACATTTTACTTTATAAGATGTTAAATATGGCGATTATGGTGAATATGGTGATATGTTGATTAACTTTAGAAAGCCTTTATTAACCCCCCGGAGCTGTGTGTAATACTTTTATAATGGATGGATGCAGTTTTTTGGTCTTCAAATTTTGGGCTGCCATTCACTGCCATTATAATGCTTGAATTAGCCAGGACATTTTTAATATAACTCTGATTGTATTAGTCAGAAAGAAGAATGTCATATACACCTTGGACAGTTTGAGGGTGAGCAAATTATGGGATAATTTTCATTTTTGGGGTGAGCTATCCCTTTAAAAACTGGCATGACGTAATTTCAAACAAAATCAAGACAAAACAAAGTTTTGTTTGTGGAGTTATGCTTACCAAAGCAAAGTTTCCAGAAAAGTTCAACTGGTAAACACCTTCAAACTGGTTTGTGGTGATTATGTAATAGGTAGGTGTGCTCTGTAGCTCTGCTTTGTTGACGTGGAAATCTTCTCCGGCTCATTTGTTCTGTTCAGTCCGTCAAAGTCAGATGCGAGTAAAAACATTAACACAATAGAGAGCTGCTTTATGGTAGAAATTGAAGAGGTAATTGAAAGTGACTGTTTCTTTGTGCAATAGTGTAAACCAGCTGGTTTAAAGCAATATATTTTATAAAGTGGTATATAAATAAACATAACGTGATGTGACTTGACTGCAGTGCAGAATTACACAGCTTGTGCAAACATATCCACATTGCTAGGTTCAAGTGCTTTCTTAACTGCTGTTTTCTCACCATTGTCATTTTTGTTGTGTTCATTTTGTTATTGAGAGGAAAGCGAGCAGCATATATTCATCTAAATGCCGCTTTTGGCAGCGTCAGGGTGTTCGCTAACACTGTATCGCTTGTATACACTTTGGTTCAAGTTAACTTAATTGCATAATTTAGCATTATTATTTGAAATCAAACATTATATTACAGACCCCCGTGAAGACCCTTGTCCTGTAAGTTTGGAGTTGGAAACCCTAACACCTAGAAATGCCTTGGAAACCACCCAAAACAACTTAGCAACTGCAGAGCAACACACTCAAGCACTTAGAACTTAGCACAAACACATATATTTCAGAATTTATTCCATTTTATTCTGAGAGATATGTTTTCCCACACATACACACACACTCTCTCAAATTTAGATTTTGCTAAAAGATTCTACTGCAGATCTGTGACCAGTGGCAGGACAATAACTCCCACGTGGCCACTCTCGGTGCTCACATTTGGGCATCTTCCCAATTAAAGGCAGATAAACAGCAGGGCTGTGCTCTCACTACACTCTGAGCAATTATCAGTTTGCCTCAATTCACTGTATAAAGTGTTGTCTTCATTTGCAAAAAACATGTTTTTTACTATTTTGCTAATGCAGATAAGGAAACAAAATGAAACTGAGGCAGCTGGAAGCAGCAAGTACACAAAGAATAAATCAAGTGTGGATAAAGCCAATGTCAATATGGGCATTAGTGGAAATCTAATTATGGCATTTGTCCATCTGGAGAAACCTCATGAACTGGTCCATTCACATCCGAGTACAGCCCTTTTCACCCAAAGATGTGTGTTCCATCATGTTTACTATGTAAATTTAGCAATGGCCGGTCGTTACCACAAAATGAACCCTGATGGGGAGCAGCGGTCTTAAATCACCCTGAAAGAGTTTATTTTGCTATAATGACCGTCTGAGTGTGCATTATACTGCTTATTAAATGTCTACTTACCAAATAAATTAATAAATGAACAGACTTGAAATATTGATTCACGTTTGACTATTTTATGTGAGAAAAAGAGACTGCAGAACAGAAAAACGATTTTTAAAAAAAAGTTACAAAATATTTATTGCATAGGATTCTAAAATTAGACTAATCAGAATCAAGTATTTCAGCAATCCGTGCAATAAACTGACTACTACAGATACATTATTCTTAAAGGGTTCAATGACACACACAGTTTCTGCCAGTCTCGTGTTAATCTTGACTACCTATAGAGTAGTATCGCATCCTTCATATCACCTTCAGTCTTTAGTTTTATTATATTTATAAAAGACAAATGCAAATCATGGAGGCGTGCAAAGAGTCACGAGTGAGCGCGAACACACACACACACCAACACACACACACACACACACACACACGCCACACACACACACACATGCACACACACACACAAAATACATCATGGCATTATCCCGGAATAACTTTCCATTCACTATACGTTTGTGTTGTTCACATTATATGCACCCACACGCCGATTACCAACAAAACAGACATTTGATGCAGTTTCACTCACCGCCTGCGGTTTTGACTCATGACTGGGAACAAACACACTTGCAAAACTGTAGCTGCTCTGGAAAAACAAACGGCATCCATTGTTTCCTTAACGCTGGGTTATTTGAGAGGCTGAACAAGGTTATCTTTCCCTCACAACCAGAAACATACTTCTTTAGAGAATCTAACTCTTTAACAGTGTAAATATGTCAGAATGCATGAAATAGCATTAGACCCCCCCCCCCCCCTTTAATTTTTGTCAATGTTCCACTTTTTTTTGTTTCTTTAATTCAATGTCCTTCACCTCAGTATAAAAGTCAAAATACACCTTTGTTCATTGTACTACTCGCAAGGCTTCCGGCAAACTTTAATTGCAAATCTACGCCTGTAATGAAGTGTGATAATCAAGGATTAGGGCTGTGGATAAGGAAAGCCCAGATCATAACAGCTATATCCCACTTATTTCAGTCAGTCTGGAGCTCTGCCACCTTCGCAGAGAAAGTGAATTTTTTTTTTTTCATTTTATATAACTGGGGAAGTCAGTCTCAAGATTTAAAATGAGGTTTAAAAATAGCAGTGTTTTCAAATACCTTCTCTCTCTCTAGAGGCACGGCTACATGTAGAAACCCTCCTGTTGCCTTTTGGGCTGTAAATTGACTTCACAAGCTGCTCTGTCAGAAAGCAGCTTTCCTGACACCTGCTGCCATCTATCAATCCAACCCTGCCCAAAGCTCGTGGAAACGGGCGGCCGGCTGAGCCAATTAGCTGCCGGGGTGAGTGCCGGGCACCGGTGCCAACCGGAGACCCAGCCAATTAGGGCCAGTTTCAGAACACTGGCACTGCAGGTGGGCAGCAAAGGCTACAGAACTCAGTGAACAAGGGGGAATCAGCAGGGAGCCCAAGCCGAAGGAGGAGACGAGAGGAAACACACACCGAAAAGCACACACACCAAGCAGGATTGTAAATTACACACCTAATTTACTGAAAATAAAACTAGCCATCCACATACATATTCAACATATAGGTAAACGTACCTATTAAGCTCACCAAAGTCTACATTGAGACATTTTAGTGCACAGGGTATTGGTTTCAGTACAAGAAGTTATGTTAAAATAAAAGATTCATCTCTCACACAATAATATTTAATTTTATTTTAAATGACAAAGGCATTTCACTTATGATCTACATCACTTAAATGCAAAAAGTCTGGCTGTGCTTAATGGGTACATGTTTGTACCCTTAAAGCACACCCCTGTTCCCATTAAGCTCACAACATGTTTTCTTGTTTATTTTAAACAACAATTTTTAAAGAATAATTTTATAAAGATTAACTTGACGTGACAAGCATCAGTTAATATTTAAAGTCTGTTTATGAAGTATTTACATAGACGGTCAATGTGTGCTGGCAACCTGAAGTGGAACAGCAAATAAATATTTATTAATAAATATTATTAAATTACATTTCAAAGGACAATTTTGCTAAATACATAATCTAGGTCATGTATTAAGTTCATACATATTTTAATATGGACCGCTATTATTGAAAATATGAAAATGAATTTTTTTCTCATTGATGTCAAACTGAAGCTGTGATTTTCATAATAGTGAAAATCACTTTAAGCTCACCTTACAATAATACAAAGTCTTTAAAAATGACAGCAGTGTAAAACCACAGAACATCACTAAACTGAAAATGTATAATATAATGGATTTAAAAGTACAAGCCATTAATGCCTGTGAAGTAATATATTAGTGTAGCAAACAATCTATCCAGCTAGTAATAGATGGGCTCCTCTTCTGATGAAAGTTTTCAGACAGCTTTCAAAATGGCCGCCAGACAGTATGAACACAAGGATACCCATATCTCAGTCTGGAATGGTCTGATTAGCTCAAAAATTACGGGAGGTATATACTAACAAACACATCAATTGGTTAAGACATCAAGTAGGATGATAAATTATTTTTTTCTTTTTATAATCTGAGCTCAAAGATAGTAGTGTGCTTAATGGGTACTTGATCTTAAAGGTGTCATGAAATGGCTTTTTTTCTTTTGTTATACTGCTGTCTGATGTCAACTTAAGACTTTCGTGTGGTTTTTACATTCAAAAACATAAAAATAAATAAGTAATAGGCTAATTTCTGACCTGGTTTTGAGGCTCTTTGAAAAAACGCTCGGTTTTGATGGGTGTGCCGCACTGAAGACTTGGAAGTAAACACCCACGGCTATGATTAGATAAGATATGCATATTTAATGAGCTTCAGCTCCCCTCAGTACATGTTTGAATCATGTGGAGAAATGCTCAGAGGACTCACAAAATATCTTTATCAAACAAACACAATGATTTATCTCTCATCCACCCGCGACTGATTGGAATGTTATTTTTGTATTACTTGGCTCGCCTGATCGGTGAATATAACAGCGGACACATGCACGCACGAACGCTCAGAAGTAAGCTTATGCAGGGACTGTGTTCTTCCACAACCAGGCACAACGCAATGTATTGGTCTCTTCGCCATGTGTATAGCTTGGTAGCACAATCCTTAGTTCCACGATTGGTGGGCGGGGCTACAAAAGCAGGAGTACACATTTATCTGTTTATCCCCCTCCTATGATGTCATAGATAAGTATATATTTGAGAGCTTGTGTTTTCTGGGCCTGGTGTCAATAAAAGCTTTTCTTTGACTAACAAGGAAGTTTTCAGCTCTGAAACTTACAGGATATTCTTATATTACCATGACCTTTTACATATCAAAAGCTCAAGGGAAAGCTGATTTCTCAATTCATCAACCATTTAATAGGTACGTTTCCCTTACGGTTAGTCCTAGATTATCATAAATCCAAAACACATGCAAGTCTACCTCACTGCATTGGCACATCATTTTGAGAGTAAATCTATGAGAGTAAAAAAACATGCACAGACAAATCCAAATTAAACTCTACGGCTCGTGGAGACACAATGATGTCTTAAAATACGAAACAATGGTTTTGTGCGAGAAACTGAACAGTAATTAAATTTTTTACCTCTAATACACCACTATGTCCAACAGCCTTGAGCGGTCACTTCCGTGATTGTCTGTGCATGTATTTTTACGCTCATAGATTTAGTTACCATTCACAAGCATTATACGACTGAGACTGCAACGGTTGGAGTTAAAAATCTTCATTTGCGTTCTACTGAAGAAACAAATACACCTATTTCTTAGATGCCCCGAGGGTAAGCAAATAAACATCCCATTTTAATTTTTGGGTGAACTATCCCTTTAAGACTGAAAAACTAATTTCTCAGACCTCTTGAGCAAGGTAAAGAGGGAAGAAAAAAAAAAAATCTGTCCTCCCCAAATACCCCCAACAAGTACGTCCAATTCAAAAACCAGCAAGTCCTCTTTAATACCTGGGAAATTAAATTGTGGGGTATTATCAGTCAGGGCCAGTCAGCTGTATCTAAAATGTAACAGCGTTTGAAGCATGCAGATTTAAAAGGGGGGCGCTTGCTATGGCTGGCACTATTTGAAGCCCGCAGAAAAGGAGAGAGAGGGAGAGAGAGAAAGAGAGAGAGAGAGACATTTGTGCTCTTGAAATACAAGCTTAACTGAAGTGGCGTCTGCAGCCTAGCCAACCATCAAATAAAAACATCTGCAGACTGTAATAGGTAGAGCTGATTGTGAAAGCAGAAAACTCAATTTGAGATCAGAGGGTAAAAAAAAAAAAGTTCAGCCTTAGTTCAAACTCTCAACTAAAATTAAAGTAATACTGTTTTATTAAAATGATTAAAATCATGTACATTAACATGAAATGAAGACTCCAGTCATACAAGTAGTCAAAAATGTTTTATATTAAATATATATATATATATATATATATATATATATAAATAAAATCACTAAAAGGAATACATTAATCATGACTAATTGTAGATGAAAACATCCACACCATTTAAAAAAGTAAACCATTAGGTAGCTAAATTTGAAAATATGAATATAGCGCACAATTAATTACCACAATAAAAATTGGGTAACACTTTACAATAAGGTTGTATTAGTTAACATCAGTTAACGCATTAGTTAACATGAACTAACCATGAACAACACCATATTCAGCATTAGTTAATCTTTGTTAACGTTAGTTAATAAAAATACAGCTGTTCATGTTAGTTCACAGTGCAACTAATGTTAACAAGATTTTATTCATGCATTAGTAAATGTTGAAATTAACATTAACAAAGATAAATAAATGCTTTATAAGTGCAGTTCATCATTAGTTAATGTTAACAAATGCATTAACTAATACAACCTTTTTGTAAAGTGTTACCAAAAATTTTAACTGTTTTATTTGGTTTTGTTTCATTTTAAAGGAAGATAATTCGTTTTTACTATAGGCTTTAGTGTTAGTTAAGTGTTAAAAAGGTGATAATGAATATTTTGTCAAAAAATGTTAGCATGAGCTTTACACAGTCAGATCATTTCTAAACACTTTCGGTTGACTGCAAAAACAACAATCCCTTGTGATTTGCCGGGTGAGAAAATGTCAGGCACAAATTTCAGGAGCTTTTGCAAGACTGTCTGATCTTTTGTCTCAACAAATCACGTCGCCAGCCATCGAATAAGTTGCATCGGTCACTGGGTTGGAGATTGATGACTCTGCGTTTGATTGAAATGTTCGCCCCAGGGTTTGCCAGTGTCTGAATGAAATGATATGCGTTGTGATTGATTGGCTGTCCTGAAAGATCGCTAGAGGGCCAGAATCACTGAAACCCAAACACTACCAGACTTGACGAGTTTATTAATGTCTAGAATCGCTGACAGCATGTATGGTTGAAGAGATACACGAGAACTTCTCACCGCAGTGCAGAAATCAAAATGTCATTGCAATACAACTAAAATGAGCAAGTTCAATATACTCAACAGGTTTATTGGGAAAATGACAGTCTAGTTTGAATTTATAGACAAAACGTCTGAGAAAATACAAGCGATTACAAATGATATAAAACATCCATTCGTGTCCAGAAAACAAGCTGACATATAAAAATCCAGACCCACAAGACAAGAACATCGCAAGTGCTTTCAAAATCTAGCAAAACTCAGGGTCTTTCGCTGAAAAAAACAGAGCTTTGTTACTAAGCTGGTGGGCTTTGAGGAAAATGATTTATGGTTTCAGGTAGAGTCAGCGATCTGTTCAAGAAGAAAGACAGCCATCGGAACAGCGACCTCAGAGCTCTTGGCTTGGGCGAGGTAATTGGAGAGGCTAATTTGGGCGTGCGAAGACTGTTCCCGGAGAATGCAGCCGGCACCAGCACTCAGCGGTGCTATTGTACGTGACAAACAGTGTCTGAAGACCAGAGCACAGTGTGAATTCTGATGAGAGAGGGATCGATATCTCCTTGAATGAGGAGAGGAAAAATAAAACGCTCATAGAGCAGCACTGGTCAGCTTAATAGTTCACAACCTTTGAAATAAAAGCTGTGTTTCTCAGGCATAATGCTTCAGTCAACTTCGAGAAGCAAGGTGGAAATGTGGTTTTCATTTGGTTGCCAAAATCGATTTGTAAAACCGTATATTGAATTTTCAATATTTTGTTGATGACATAGAATTATGGAACACATGATGATTGCATGCAGCATTAAGTTTCCTAAAGTCATTAAGACTTGTTTGGAAATCCCACCCTATAGTAACTTATGACAGTGTAAAGACAAATGTTTAAATGGCCCCTGCATTGAATTTGGTTTAATAATAAAATACACAATAATAAAATACTTTTATTCAGCAAGAATGCATTAATTTGATCAAAAGTGACAGTAAACACATTTATGATGTAACAAAGAAGTTCATATTTCTAATAAATGTTGCCATTTTGAATTTTCTATTCATCAAAGAATCCTGAAAAAAATAAATAAATCACAGCTTCCACAAAAAATATTAACAAGCACAACTGCTGCCAAAACTGATAATAAGAAAGGTTTCTTGAGCAGCAAATCAGCATATTCCAATGACACTGCAGACTGAAGTAATGACTGTCAAAAATTCAGCTTTGGCCTCACAGGAAACATTTTAAACATTAGAAAGTTAAATAGTAATAATTTTTCACAACTACTTTTTTTTAAATGTATTTTGATCAAATAAATGCCGCCTTGGTGAACATAAGAAACTTAACACAACCCAAAAAATCTTACCAATCCCAACATTTTTAATGGTAATGTATATATATATACACACACATTTTCTAACTATATATAAATATCATCAAAAAGCATCTTTTGACATTTCAGTGAATAAAGAGATACATGAATACCAACAAATGATTGATTTTTTTAAAGTATAAGTTACTATCAGGATCCAAAGGTGAACCAACTAGACATTTCGGCCTCACAAGTGCTCTAAAAACAAAGTTGAGGAGATCCTGCTGTCCATTTGACCCGACTCTTGCTCGGACCCAAGAGAATACGACTAATACCGTAAGAACGCAGTGGCCCGTGTAAACGTCCCATGAGTGAGCATGTACACTGCCTGGCTAATGCATTTATAAAGCAAACTGCAGAAACCCTGAAGTGTGGAACTGCGGCTCTTACTCGCAGTAAGAATGCATTTCAAAAGCCTGATTGATGTTTAATGATTGAACGCCTAGCAGTCGGGCAGAAACGCAGTCAGAGGAAGGAGCTAGCCTGCTAGGACAAAGGACTTAACAAATCATCTTTGAAAGGTCCATCTATTCAAAGTGTGCTGAGAGCAGCAGAACCATGTACTACCCCAGCAAGGACTTTCAAACACTTATTGATGTTTTGGAGGCAATTTAAACTAAATTTGCAATTACTAGCAGGTTGAACATTACTTTGTGATAAAATAATTTATTGATTAACTCACTATATCTTGTATGTGTGTTATGTTTATTAAAGGCACTGTCATCTTGGTGATGTGTAAATCAATTTTTTAATTCAAGCTAAAATGACTGACCTACACGCATGCTGTTAAGCAAAAAGACATCTAGCCATACCGTAAAGTCAAAAATTGTTAGAATGGGAAACAAGTGTGAAGGTCCCTAGAAACCAGGAGATTACATTGAGAGTGAGGCAGGTTAGTCTCCAGCCTTCCACAAGGAAAAAATCATTTCAAGGAGAAAAAAAGAAATAAAAAGAAAAGAGTTTTATGATAGCACTGTCAGAACAGATGATTACATGAGAAAAAGCGGCATGAATCTGGTGATAACCCTTCAGATTCTATTAAAAAAAGCTCTGCTCAAAAAAAGAACTCAAAATTGAGAGGGATGAAATGTGTGTGATGTCCGTGAGTGAAAATTTTCTGTTAAGAGAAAAAGACAAGAACCTGTCCAACTAATTTATCTCTGCGTGTGTGTTCATTTTGAACTGAATGGAAAAGTCATATCTCAAGACAGGTCTAGTTTTTCCTCATTGATCCATATTATTTATTTACACCTACATGTCTATTTCCTGAATGCTTGCAGAATAGTGAAAACTGCAAAACACGCAAGACCATCACATAAATCACAGAATACGATCGATCAAATACTGACCTGAAATGTCTTAAGCATAAACATGTGCTACATTATAACAGCAGCAATTTTACATGCCCTGAGAAGTCAATAGGAACTACTAATAATTGTATCAACCACACGCCAAATGTTAATACTTTTTCATATACGGTTTTCTTTTTTTGTATAACAGTTTCATCTAATACGTTTTAAACCCCCAAACTCCCGGTCTTTAGTGTTCAAGAAAGGAAAGGTAATGGACAAGTTATCTTCAGGCTGATATGCTGAGGATTATTTACATGCGATGCCTGGATGGATGTTCATTTTGAGATTGGCTAAAGATTACATTTAATGCGATTTAATTAAAGAGGTCATATGATGGTTCTAAAAAGAACATTATTTTATGTATTTGGTTTAATTCAATGTGTTTACCCGGTTTTAGGTTTAAAAAAAGACATTATTTTAAACATACTGTACATTATTGTTGCTCCTTTATGCCCCATCCTTTTGAAACGCATTGATTTTTACAAAGTTCATTGTTCTGAAAAGCACGGTGTTCTTTGATTGGATACCTTTAGCATTAGATGGAAAAGTCACGCTTCTTACCATATTTGGAATATCACCTCCAAAAGCAAAGCAATATTGACAGATGATAATGTGGTTCCTACCTTATCAATTCGACCCCGAATCTGATCCGGATGATGCAGATGACCAAGTCGATTGATCAACATTGCCAGCGCGACTGGACCAGAAAAGTTTCAGATTGGTAAGTTTGCATTTGTTATCGTAGAAATAACAAAGACGTAGAAACAGTCTGTGCTCTCCCAGATACTACAGTCCTCCGATAAATGCGCAGCACACAGTCGAATATTTTGGTTGTACAGTTCTGGAACAGTGTTGTTACTAAAGCTTAGCCACTGTTTTCTAATTGTCCCCTCTTTTGGAAGGCCAAACAAAGTAGTTAGGCTTTCCCAATGAAAAACACAGCGTCTCCATGGCATGGTGGTGCCGGCAACAACAATACTACAGTGAGAATAAAAGTTAAGCCTTCTTTCTTTGCGTATACGTTTGGGCGGTGTTATGAAACTCTACCCCCACATACTGACATAGAGATGTGGGGATGTGGGGATGTGTTTGAAAAAAGTGTTTTAGGAAGGTGTTGCTGAGCCTTAACTTTTACAAAGAAGATCTCTTTGGGTTTAAGACTTTGAGCTTCGCAACTCTGCAGATCTTATACATGCACAAAAAGCTACAAAACACACTAAAGAGAAAACAAGAAATCACATTATATGACCCGTTTAAGTGTTTGTTTGTATGGATGGATGGATGGATCCATGGATGGATGGATGGATGGACCTCAGAAAATAAAACAATATACAATTCTGCTTGTGGATATCTAGTTTAAGTGTAGCCCCCGTAATGAGCTGAAGGACACAGCAGAAAAAGAGCTTCCATATATGACTGACCCATAATATTGAGTTACACTCATAAACCAGCAATTTGTTACACAAGCATGCTTCATTATTGGTCACACTCACAACTGCTGACGGCTTTGTGTGTATTATACTGTATTGCAATGGTAGGGATCGAATTAGAATGGATTGATTCTCTGGACTGCTGGGATCCATATTTGTGTTTATTTCAGCTACAGCTGGTCTGTTTAAAATCTAAATGTGGTCTAAAGTCAGTTAAAATATAGAGTATCCTACTTCTGTGGTCAGACTTTCAAAGAGCGAACGCTGAAATGAAACCAGGACCAACAAATCACGGGAAAACATTCCTACACACAAAATGCCTCGAGCCGCCTCCTCCTCCTTGCATTGTTTAGATTTACCTATTGTTCCCAATGACGCTTTCCCAATTCTCTCTCTCTCTCTCTCACTCACTCACACACACACACACACACACACACACACACACACACACACACACACACACACACACACACACACACACACACACACACACACACACACACACACACACACACACACACAAACTTTCCTTCCAGCCGTGAATTACAGCACATCTCACCCTCATCCCAAAAATGATTCATTTTTCTATTACAGAGATGACTGTGTGAAATGAGCTATGTAATCAATACCATACGTTTGTAAACAGCTCCAGTTCTCCAGGGAACCTTTTTTTTTTACTTCATGCTCAAATAATCTTTGCCCTGTCAGAACCAATGGAGGGGGCCCTCGTCTTACAATGTGTTTACAAGGGCAATTTAGCTGCCTGCAAATAAAATTACCTTACACTGGTATGTGTGTACACTGGTATTCCTTTTGGATTAGCAAAGAATGGAAAGCAGATAAAGTTTATCAATAAAGGCATTTCCTGCACTTTTCTATGTGCATGTGCGACTCTTTGTTGTCTCTATGAATTCATTTTGTGCATGAGAGTTTGATGGATGTGAATTTGATAGATACATAAGTAGAAAAAAGTACAAACATGAACTTCTGGAATTACACTATTTTTATAATTTATAGTTATTTTAATATATTGCCATTCCTAGATTCAGTAAAAATAAAAAACAAAAACAGTAAAATTAAATAAAAAGTTGGAACTGCAGAAATGTACTGAAAAATGGGAACAACAGTTTTATTCCAGACTCTTAACTCTTAATTACTTCTTAATCTTATTGTCCAATATTATAGTGAAATCTTGTACCTGTTTGGTTTCTCTGAGAAGTATGACTTTAGGGGCTGCTATATTTTTAATACACTGTTAAATAAAAACAGATATCCTAAAAAACACATTGCTCTCTGTGCCAGGATGAGAATCAGTGCCAAGCTAAATTTACAGTAAATGACTTTATTTAAAGAGCATACTGAAAGGCAAATTATTCTAAGGCTTTGTTCAGACAGGGAGTAAAAATGTTGGCATAGTTGACTCAAATCTGTTTAGTTGTTTGTAGACTGGACAGCAAAAAAATAAATAAAGCATCTTCCATACGCATAAATGTAAATGGAAACCAGTTAGATGCATGTACTTTTTTACATGCAGGACACTATGTCATATGATTATAATGTCATATGCACAGCAGTTTCTATTAGCGTCACACAGCTGTATATGATTTCACTCATTTATATTTGGCAGTCACTGTGGTAAATGAGTGAGCAGTGTCGGTTATAGCATATGGATGAATGTTTAAATACAACTATGCCTCTTGATGCTTATGCTGTCTGTCTCTCCACAATGACAGTTACACTCTTATGTCTTTTGGCACTTAAGTCATCACTACAGCAACCAATGTTGATGGACCGGATATTGACTACACTGTCTGAACAAACAGATCAGATTTCAGCACTCCTAAAGATTTATGTGCAGTGTGAACAAAGCCTAAGTGCTTAGCTGTTTAGAACATAGAGTCATGCAGTTTTGTGATTGGTCATATACTCACATATATCTGAGCTTGTAGTCTTTCATCTTCAGCGGTGACTCTTTCTCTAAGTATGGCCTTCTGGATGCTCTCCTCTGCACTGGCTTTCTCTAATGCAAGGATTCTGCTCACCTCATCCTTCACCAGGGATTGAGCTTCTGCCTGGGCTTGTGCATGAGCCTGGGACCTTTCCTTTTCCAGCCTAAACGTAGAGTAGCAGAGAAGACATCAGATGCAGGTCTGCATCACTGCAATTCAAATGGCTTCTATTTAAAAATCAGTCTGATATAACATATAAGGAATATCAATAGTACTGGTACCTCAATACAGTCAAAACTATTTGATTATTTTTTGATTGAGTGAAAGGTTGCAAAACCAATCTTCCTGAAACCAAAGGTTAAAGAACAGTTGATTATGCCTTAACCCGCTGGGCCTCCTCAGTCAAATTTTTTTTTGCGTCATCGGAATGGGATGACACTCTGAGACTTTTGTCGCATTAGCTATGTGAACACACAAAATCATGGACCTGATTCAGATATGTTAAAGGACAGGGGGGAAAAAGTCACACTTGTCTCCCCTTCACAGTCAAAAATGACAGGGAAAAAGGAATGGGAAATACAAAAAATATACAAAAACTCAAGAGAATCTATTGGTGTGGCTTCTACTAAATACTGAGCAAAGGGTCTGAATACTTAGGACCATGTGATATTTCAGGTTTTCTTTTTTAATAAATCTGCAAAAATGTCAACAATTCTGTGTTTTTCTGTCAATATGGGGTGCTGTGTGTACATTAATGAGAAAAAAATGAACATAAATGATTTTAGCAAATGGCTGCAATATAACAGAGTGAAAAATTTAAGGGGATCTGAATACTTTCCGTACCCACTGTATAATCATATGAACATATGAACTAAATGTGTGAAATAAAATCAATAATTCAGACACAATGCAGTAAAAAAAACGAACAGCAAGGAAGGTTACACAAGAGAACAAAATAGACACACACACACACACACACACACACACACACACACACACACACACACACACACACACACACACACACACACACACACACACACACACACACCATTGTGGCTGTAACAATACAGTAAAAGTGAGCCAAAAGACTCAAATAAGAGGTAGAAATCAGGTCAGACCCAGATAGATTAAGCTTTGATAAAGCATACCTGCTCATTTGTCACAATTATATTGAATTTAGATGTTATGTATAACAAAATTTCCTCCTCTGCGTTCAGGTTTGACTGTAGTAAAATGAATGCAAAAACTGACACTTCAAATCAACATTTCAAACAAAACAGATCTAAACCTTGACAAAAAGTAGTCTTGAGAATGTCTAAGTAGAAATCCAAATCCAAAACTTAAAAACATAATTTATAAGCCATTTTATATAGGATATATATAAATATAGCCATAACTATATAGGAATCTAGTGGTTACACCATGACATTACATACGTTTTTATTTCTTTACTCCCACCAGATGGCACTAATTTACCTTCAAAAATTGGATTTAAAATGCCTTGTCTAACATAGAATACTGCTTAAAATGAAAAATAATTGTAAAAAAAATAAATGGGAAAAAAAGGTCACAATTGTCTATAGCTTCAGTCACTTTTGAACGCAAATGAGCCAAGTGTGACCCCTAAACGAAGAAGACCAGAGGGTTAGAGGCAGGACAAAATAAACAAACCAAAAAAAGTCAAATATTGGCTCATTAAGATTGTAGTGTAAATGCTGCCTAATAGACCTGCCACTGTCTATTTTGTTGCTGATAATAAATTATACAACAATACTGACAACAAAAAAGGAAAAGCACTTAATGTTCTTGGCTGGATCATTTTAAGAGCTTTAATAAGCCTTCTACAATAAAAAATAAACAACATTAACCCCGAAAAAAATAAAAAAAAAAATTTGTACAGCTAATTTTAATTACGCCTGCATCTCAGTCAAACTCAGACAGCACTGAATCACTATTAATGCATTATATCTAATAATCATGCACTGAAGAGTATGCCAGTAATTTAATTAAGAAAAAAAAGGCTGCATGCCATTGTTTCACTTTAATTAGTTAACATTTATATTAATATTTAACTTTTTAAACAAATCACCAAGTTCGCATTGCACATTGTTATGATTCATTTCCCTAGATTAAACTTTTTGAGTGAAAAACATTAAAAAAATCTCAATTATAATTTTAAGAAGGTTCTGCACATAGAACATGCTTTTATTCACAGCTTGGGATGAATGTGGTAAAAAAAAAAGAAAAGGAAAAAAACAGCCTCAAGCTGAAAAAGCGCTCATAAATCAAGTGAGAGTTTGAATATGCTGCCTCATTTTAAGTTGTTTAATAGGTGTGTGGCGGTAATGAATCTTTGATGTTTTTGAGATAATCCTGCGGAGCTATTTGGAATTTTGAGCTGGAATGTTGAGAGACTTTATGAGCTGTCACCCGGTTCTCACAGTTGCCTAGCAACCTCAGCTGCACCATCAAGCAAGGAGGTTTGATTTGTAAAGTAAACTCAGGCAAGATACAAACTGTAATCTGTGATGCTGTGTTTTCAATCAAACAGCAGCCATGTAAAAAAAAAAAAAAAAAAAAAAAGAAACCGAAGAAGGCAATAAGGGAGTGCATAATTGCAATGTTACCGAAACAAACACAAACAAGCATGTGAGATTTCCAAAGAAGTTCCACAAAAGTACGAGAAATATGAAAAACTAAGATACTGAGGGAACACTATGGGTTATTCTTTAACAACAAGAAAAAAGAGGCACTTCCATAAATTAAAGTGCCCCTTTTATCCCTTACAACTAATCTTTGCTCACCAAAATTACCTATTTAAAAAAAAAATCCTGTGAAAAAAAATCTTCATGCCTTAAAACAGCTTGTATGTTACTCCACTCACTTGCTTCATTTAGCATACATGTAATGATAATTATGCAAATAAGCCCCGCCTCCACTCACTCGCTCAACTTTACTCAAGTTATTGTGGTAAACATTGCATAATATACATCATATACATAATTTCTTTACAACAACTTTTCATATCAACACTTTTCATATATGCCCCAACACCTGTGATGAGACGACTCGGCGCCTGTGAAGAGACGACTCAACGCCAGCGCTATTATAGCGGCCTAAAATAATACATGATTGATTAACTTTTTCTAACATTTTTCAATGTACATTTATAAAATGCACTTTCTGTAAAGCTGCTTTGAAACAATGTGTATTGTGAAAAGCGCTATACAAATAAATTTGAATTGAATTGAATTGAATATCAACAGAAAAAAATATAAGGAACAACCTGGCTTCTCTTGAGACTCTTTACATAGTTAATGATATTCTAAAGCCCGCCCCCCCTTGTGACGTGATTGGTTACAAAGAAGCTTGTGATGTAACACCAGTGATTTCATGTCTTTGGCTCACTGCAGTTTTAAGGAGAAAATACCATAGACAGTAAAAGAAATGGACACAGCGACCCCATAGGCTTCGATAGGGGAAAGTGAAGTCAGTTAGAAGCACTCACTTCCTGATGGCTGAGCGTACTGCGCAGCCTCAGACTGAGCTTGACGTCGTTAGCCTATTTTTTTACAAAGCGGCTTCTACGCGGCGATAGGGTAAGATACAGGGTAATGGAGCCTTTTATACATTGCCGTGTTTCTTTAGAAATAAACAATGGACAAATGGAGTGTTTACATGCCTCAGATGTAAAGTTATTCGCTGTCAAAGTGACGCCAAAATGGACGGACGCTTCCCTTGGAAAATACTCAGCAATGGGGTTGACTTATGAATTTGCACATGGAATGTCTGAAAGCATATTAAAACACCACATAGACATATAAAGACCATTAAACATTTGATTTTCACCACAAATGAAAAAATATATATTTATATATATATATTTTTTTTTTCAAGTAATGGTCATTGAAGGTGGTGGGCGTGCTCAACCTTCTGAAAATATTTATTCTATTCTTTTTATATAAGCCGTGTAATTTTTTCAGCCGGTTAAAAACAAAAACAAAACAAAAAGATTATTTACTCATTATACTGCCAGGTTGTAAGGGCCTGGGACCTTAGGGAGCACTATATTCATGGCATATGCCAGGGGCCAACAGCAAATTATGATTTATTAATATTTACTAGTTTTGCATGCACAATTGTATTTGCTACCAAACAAGAATAAATAAAAACATTTGTCGTCCAGTTGTGTTACCGTGTGTGTGAACACACACATCATTGAGCATTTTGTTCTCCTGAGAAAAGTGTGAGCGACTCCAGCCACGTCCAGTCTCAGTCTACTGAACTGAACACATATCAGCACAACACATCCATCATTACTTCCCTCTCTGGTATTGTGTGTGTTTACGCCATCTTCAAGGACTAAAAATAGGCCAAAAGCGTCAAGTGAGCTCAATGGTGTCGCTTGCAGGGCAAAAACACAGACCACTTAAATTCAATTATGTTCATCAAAAAAAATATGCTGCAATCACGGTACCTATGTGCACAAAACCACACTGCAAAACAACACCACTATTTTCTTTTCTACTCCATGATCAATGCAGGTACAGTAGGTGAGGACCTGTAAGCCATGCTATATCAATACTATATCTTTACAAATAAGCAAATTAATATTTCATGACTGGGTAACAATATCATTTTGATGAGGATGCGTTCGTCAGAGCTAAAATAAAGGAGTTGTACCACCCTTTGATTGGAACGACTTGAAGAAACCACTTTCAAGCTTCCGAATATCACTTCCAATGAAAAGAGACTGTGACCTTAAAATCAAATAACGGCAAACCAAAAAGTTTCTAAATAATTCAAGCTATATTTCAGGAACCCATCTCACACTCTCCATTGCTATAAATAAACTATGCTTTGATAATGTCAGCCAGACAGTACCTGAACTATTCGGCTATTCTTCAGAGTCCTACGGTTATTAGACGTTACACGTATCCATGCTCAAACCCCTCGATTCTTAGCGGTCTGAATATCAAGCGCTGTACAGGAATGCCGTTTGCTTAGAGACAGGCTTTTGTACGTAAGGGAACGCTATAATTTATCAACCTTTAAAGCCGCACACCTCTGTACACCTGCAGCTGAACTCACTTCCCCTCCGCTATCCCACCATCTGTTGGCTCTCTCCTGCAATTTAAATCAAGGTGTATTCCAGACAAACCAGATTCTGACACGCATGTACTAAAGTTATAGAATGTTTCCTTCTGCGTTAGCATTTAAAGGAGCCATGCATTATTAAAGAGGCAAAGTAATGTGCAAGAATGTAGGGTTTGAATATTTCATGAACCCCCAACACCCCACCCCCACACACACACACACACACACACACACACATACACTTCCCTTGTTGCTGGTCGTGTGGCTGTTCCTTACAGCTCTCACTTGGGTGTATGTGTGTGTGTGTGTGTGTGTGTGTGTGTGTGGGAGGAGTGTTCCCCTAGGAAAACCCTAAGAGACTAATGCTGTAATTGTCAAATAATGCATAAACGCAAAGCTGTGCGCCTGTTGCTTTAATTATATAATTTGTCTTGGGCAGTAGTGGAGCTTTCGCTGCGCACTGATGGATTCGGTGAAGGAACTTTTTTTGTGAAATCACAATTTTTATTAGATTATTTTCAACAGCTATGAAAAGCCAATCCTCATCCTGAAGTTGAAGGAGAAAAGAGACGGATAAATAAAGCAAACTGTGATTAAGTCGCACGGTGACATGGATGAAATGAAAACAAACACACAGGCACCCAGCATGCCTCTGGGGAAAGGGAACATACGCCTGCATTTCAGCTGTGAAATGATAGTGAGTGTGCAAGAGCTTCAGGGTGGATTGTGACAATGAGTGAATATAACATGTGGTTCTGTATCCTCATGCATGCACTAATGCATTTATTAATATGCATACTGATGGGATAGTTCAGGCGAAAATGAAGCTCACATTCAAGTTCCAAGGCTTCTTTCTTCTGTGATATCCACACTTTTCAACATAATACAAGTGAATGAGGGCAGTGCTGGGTGTAACTAGTTACTAAGTAATTAGTCACTATAATTTATTTACTTTCCCTCGAAAAAGTAAAGGGATTACTCCTATTTTTTTCTGTAATTTAATTACAGTTACTTCTGATGTAATTGAACTACATACTGTGTATATATAATACAGTAGTGGAATTAACGTCAAAAATTAAAGTCTAACTTTAAAATGCATGTTTTTATGTATACTTCACATTTGTCAGTTAATAATAATAATTAATGTAGTTTTATATTATTTATTTAAATGAATTAAAGGAGCGTTTAATGTCTATCCTTGAATCAGTCAAGGTTGATATAGGATTTAGAAAGTAATTCGTAATTAAATACTTTTTGGAGAGAGTAATTTGTACAGTAATCTAATTGCACTCTCAGAAAAAAAGGTTCAAAAGCTGTCACTAGGGCAGTAGTCACACTTTTGTAGCTAAAGGGTGCATAATGGTACCTTAAATGTATATATTAGTACCTAAAGTGTTCATCTTAATACCTAGAAAGAACAAAAGTGTTCCTTTGAAAAGGTACCACCCCAGTGATAGCTTTTGTACCTTTTTTTCTGAGAGTGTATTAAATATGTAATTAGTAATAACTAATAATTAATTACTTTTTAAGAGTAACTTACCCAACAACGAATGAGGGCTCCAAATAACTAAAAAGCACCATAAAAGTAGTCCATATGTATTTATATTTCAAAGAGAAGCAGACTAAAGTTAACTTATAAAACTTTCACTGATAATCTTGACATTTGCACTTGCTCTCTTTGGTGTGTTTATGACATAAGTAGAGATGTATGATTTGTTGATAAATAAGTCATTTGAGCTGGTTCTTTTTCCAAAAAAAAAAATCACATCAGTTAGATTTATTCATAAATTGAATTGATCTGGTTCTCAAGTTCTCTCTCAACAGTTAACTGTAGTTCACTGGAGTTGAGATGGACTACTTTTGTGATACGTTTATGGTGCTTTTGTAGAGCAACAGTTCCAGACTTCTTCAGTTTCACATTTTAAAAACAGAAGCCAAGACCTACTTCAAAAATTAAGATTTGAAAACAAAAGACATTTCTCAATACCATGTACGCAAAGTTCAGACTTAGGAGAACAAACTTCCGAGGATGGGAGGACGCAAGTCCGGTAATTCTGCAAATAGAACAGCAGAGTACTTAACAGCGTCACTCAGCTCACTCTGGCAACAATGAAACTAAATAGGTTATAAAACATCACTCTGCCTCTTTTGGTTTTCATTAAAAAAAATCTTAAACATATTAATAGCCACACAAATTTGGTTCAAGCAACACGTACATTGATTATCTTCACTGTATGTGTATTATCTTTACTGTGATCAAATTAAATATGACATAAAACGACCCAGTCTCTTTTTTGTTAAATGTCAGTTTTTTATGTCCAATAATCAATAAAAGTATAAGTAAAATAAGCTATGTGTTCAGAAATGATTCAAACTATTTAGTCAAACACACAAAGTCAGCACTCCAGTAGGCTACAATGGTAAAGTTAAATAACCTAAATATATAAAGTTATGAAATGTTTTCCTCAGCCAAAACCATTTCCCAGAGAACAAATTATAGGTTCATGGCACCAAAGTTAGTCCGTTAGATATACACAAGACTAATTATATCTCATGTTTAACCATTACAGAGACATCAGAGCCAGTGGCAAACATCAGAAGGACTAGCCGAGGTAAGGCTGCTCCAGGGGGCTTTAATGAGCGCTAAGTGATCACCTGGATCTTACAACTCCAAATATATCAGTTAAAAAGATTCAAATAGGCGCTCTCTTTATAAATAAACCACGGATTTAAGTTTTAAACAACTACATTATCGCCTGAAAAACTACATTTCTCGAAACAATAACTTTTTTTTTTTATTACGCTGGTGCGAGATGCATTCTAGGACACCTGGCTGTCTCAAGACCGCACAAGTCACTTCCAGATGCATCCTCGATAAATGGGGCGGTCAAGGAACAAATCAGGGTATTTGAGCTGTACCAGTGAAAATTTGCTAGTTCTAGCAAGAATCAAGTTTTGTTTCCGCGTTCGTCACCGGAACTTACGCTACACGCCTGCGTCCTACATCATGTGCTGGAACGGCAGACTCTCATGAACACGCGTACGACAGTTAACGGATGTTTGAGATTACGGTTTGTCAAGTTTTAAAATGGACATTTTTCTTACACAAACGCATCACTTCTATTCAATAAAACGAATGGCCAAAATAGATACATGACTAACATAAAGCAAGCAAGCTGTAATGAGCAGAGAAAGAGCTATTGTTTAAGGTGAGGTCAGGGCTGCTGAGAATGGGTCCATGCCCTAAGATGAACCCTCTCTCTGTCTGTGTCCCTGAGGACTGTGTGTAATCCTCAGTGAGTCTCTGTGTGGCTAAGAGCTGAGGTCTTTCTGCTGATGCAGCATTGCGCAGGTCAGCCAAGCCCGATCTGCTTCTGATCTGCAGAACGGTTCTGCTCCAGTGCCTGCTGCAAATCTCCCATTAGAAAGGCCCGCAATGGACCTCATACGCAGGCCTCTGCAGCAGAAACACAAACACACACAGACCAACTTCTGCAGTTTATCCATACGCATGTAATCATGCGATTTTTATCAAATAGTTGAATAGTCTGGTCAACTAGATTTAATCTAAATGCATTTATTTATTTATATTTTTGCTGCTACAGCTACACAGACTGGCGCATTTGGCTGTTGACTCACAGTTTATCTAAGCGTCTTGCACCCTGAGAATTACTTTTTTTTTAAATTATCAACTTAAGAAATAGTTTTAAAAGGTTTAAATGAATTTCCAAACCGCAGTCTGAGACCCCTGCATTCTGTTTCACTCTATTGTGCTCTACAGCAGTCGTTCAGGCAACCCGCCCACTAAACAATTTTTAAAATGTTGTTTTCTGATCCTTAACCTCCTACATTTAATAGCATACAGTATATTCACACTCTAAAGCAAAAAACAAATGGCCACAAACTACAAAACACATTTTACATCATGATGCACTTAGAACATAACAGATACTGTCTGTTGTCTGCCTCATCAGTTAATCTGAATTAATTTTAATCTGAAATACAATAAGTATAAGTAGATGGATACTGAGGTGTGTATGTGTGTGTAAGGTTTATCAGAATAGCTTATCGTATCAGCACCGTGAAATGGTATCCATTATTGACGCTACCCTAGACCGACACGCACTTTCAGACAGAAAGTCACTAGTTAAGTAGCTGTGAAGAAAAAGCAAAAAGACATACAAACACTCTGAGAGAAGTTAAGGAATGTGTACTTTACATATAAATAACACCTTATATGTGTCTTTAATGAACCACCCACTGCCCTGAAGGCAGCTAGATTAAAGGTCACTGCTAAATTAAGTTGGCAGGGTCTGACAAATTTACCAGCAGATTCATCATCGGAATTCTGTTCCTCTAAATGGCATTTGAGCATCACATACAGATTTAGCTCATAGCAAATGTGGAAATACAACACACCTGTGATGTAAGTGAAATCAAAAGAATCAGTAAATAAAATAAAATAAATAAAAATAAAATAAAACAAAACTGAGTGAAAACTTAAAGTGAAAAATAAAATAAAGAACAAAAGATAAAATTAACAAACATAAAAACATAAACAAAACAAAAGGTAAAACAAACAAAAACAAAACAGATCAAATAAACAAACATAAAACAAAACAAAACAAAAACATAACCAAAAGATAATATAAACAAACATAAAATAAAATGAAATAAAAATGTAAATAACTTAAAATGAAAAATAAAATAAAAACAAAGGATAAAATAAACAAACATAACACAAAACAAAAAGATAAAATAAGCAAACATAAACAAAACAATGGCTAAATAAAAACATAACCAAAACAAAAAAGATAAAAATAAACAAACATAAACTAAACAAAACCATAACCAAAAAAAAAAAAAAAAGCAGCAAATTTTTTTAAAAATAAATAAAACTGTGGAGGACACCAGATTATTTAACCACACCAATCTAACCATGAAGAACGCACACAAGCAATGGTCCACCTGAAGGCAAGGTTGGAGATTGCCAATATAAGGTCTTCAAACCCAAAGCCAGAGGCTAATTTCATTCATTCAATCCTGCAATCTCGTAAGGGCACTTTTAAAACAACATTCATTCTAGGGAAGACTGAGAAAGGAATGAAAGAAGAAATGGGAGTTGGAGAAAGCTAAATGGAAGACAACATTAAGGACAATATTGATTCTGTCCTTCCAAGCATGACATCATGGTCAATAAAGTGCCTACTTTCCCTTAATGGCGTTGCCTGGGCGATAGGATGGAGCACTTTTCCTGAGTTGCCTCAACAACAATGCTGTAAAACAACACACTCTGCCCTTAAATTTACTTTTATAGCTAACAGAAAATAAACTTCCTGTCAATAGCAATTTCTGCAGGTCAGAGTGCTGGCCTTGTTCAGAATAAAAGTATTAGAAGCACCGGGGTTGACAAGGACGTGAGACTCAATGCTGGCACATTCATCACAAGCTTTAGATTAATAAAATGGAGTGAGTAGTTAAGGAACTCGCACTTTATATGAGTAAAGTGTGGCTGTGCAACTAAAAGGTTTGCAAAAAGATGACCGTACATGATGCAGAGATATTGAAGGCAAAATGAATGTCACGGTACAGCCACCTACTCACAGACAGAGAACAGGACAAAATTAGAAAGACTAAGCCCTCACCAGTTGAAGCTAATAGATCACCATATATGAAGAAATTAACTCCACCCTGACTCCCACTCCCTCGCTTTCATGCATGATTAATTGCTTTCACAAAAAAAGAGAAAGAAATATGAAAAAAGTCAGCATGATGTGCTCAAGAAAAAAGGCAAATGAATCCAGACAGGTCTGTGCCCCAGTTTGACAGTTGATAAGACACAATTCTCATCAAGGCACAGCTTCTCTGTCTTGTACTGAATTAATCAAGAGTTTGTACCTCAGTTCATAAACTTGACCCAGGCTATGGCATAAAGTAGGTTTGATTTGAACATTGAGGAGGATACATTTCACCTCATGCAAAAAAAAATTCAATGTTAAGTCACAGGAGAACAAATGTCTTGAAGACCAAGATGTTCTAAATGTTTTAAAACCAAAGATCAGTTTAATGCGCTGCTGTGTGAACTAACTAACCTGAACTAGACTAGGCTCAATTTTAGTTTCATTTAGAGAGGTCCGGTTGTGTATGCATGAAAGCGAGATGAACGAAAGAGAAACCTTTGTTTAGCTTGAACACCATTGCTAGAACATGTTGTTTCTATGGATTTTGTGTTTAATAGCTTGAAATGTTAATATCTACTTTTATTTAATAATATTCAGCGTATTGAAGAAACACTACAAAATAGTTTAGAAAATAGTTGAGTTTTATCGTTTTCGAATCCATTCAGCCAATCTCTGGGTCTGGCGGTATACCTTTTAGCATAGCTTAGCATAATTCATTGATTCTGATTAGGCCGTTAGCATCTTGCTCAAAAATGACCAAAGAGTTTTCAATATTTTTCCTATTTAAAGGGATAGTTCACCCAAAATTTTTAATTCAGTCATCATTTACTTAAGGTATTTGGAAGAATGTTTGTAACTAAGCAGATCTTGCCCCCCGTTGTCTACCATAGAAGGAAAAAAAATACTATGGTAGTTAATAGGGGGCAAGACCTGCTTGGTTACAAACATTCTTCCAAATATCTTCTTTTGTGTTCAGCAGAAGAATGAAATTCATACAGGTTTGAAGATGAACCATCCCTTTAAGTTTACTAATACTCTAATGAGAGTTAGTTTACATGTCGTTGCAAAGTTACTTATAGTTAGTAAAATGTCTAAAGTGATTATTTTGTTTTGTGGACAAGTGCATCTGAAAGAAGAAAAAAACAAAACAATAAAAGTCACTATACTATATAATATCTTCTAACACTTTATTTTAATGCTCCCCCTAAAAACATTTTCTACTAACTATTTTTTTTTCAGTACACACACCCAAAACCCCAAAAATCTACACCTATAAATACAAGATATTAAAAACAGACTCAAAACCAGATTTATCACGGTCTACTTATCTTTCAACACGCCTTCATATCACTTCTTCATGAGAACGCAGATTATTACTAGGTTTTATGGCTGTCAATTGATCAAAACAATGAATCATGTGCTCTGCGTTAGCCTCAGTTATCTTGAACTTGCTGAATTGTTCCAGAAATAAATATATTTCAAAATGTGCACTGAATAATAAATTTAAAAACTGTCCCCACTAACCTGCAGCAGTCTAGTGCTCGTCTTCTACTTCTAAATGTTTTTTCTCTTACTGATCATATTCCATACCAGTTGAGTTTACATTATTAAATGAATTCGACTGGTAATAGGATTGCTTGTTTGTGTTCTTAATCCAGGCTTTTAAAATATTTCATATGAATAAATTTATGCTGATGTTATTCATCAGGTCTCACAGACTTCATCATCGCGGTCACTAGTTTAGAGCACTGATACCCTGTGGTGAAGTAATCATGCATGTTTACCAGCCGCTGCATTCTCAGATCGGCTTGGGTTGGATTATAATATCATGTTCCATTGAGTTTGTAAGAATTCTGTACACCGTAATCATCAGAACATCTTTTCTCCTGTCTCTGAAAATGTCCAGATATTCTTGTGTACACTAACTTGAAAAAAAGTGGTTTTACTTAAAAAGTAGGTGAATATAAATAAATAAATGAGTAGTGCTATTTCAAAACAGAAGAACGTCACAAAGCTCAGTGCAAGTAGTCCATAGCAGACATTTTCAAAACTCTATCCTCAGGACTCTGTTTAGTACTTTCTAAAGACACCAATTTCAGACAGGTAGAGCTGATCTGAGCTCTTTAGTGACTGTTGGTAGTGTAAATGTGTGCATTGATAGTCACCGCTGGTTGAGTTCCTCTTGTGCCTTTCTTCTTTCTTTTTCCAGGCCTTTCTGCAGCTCTTCAGAGATCTTCCTTCTCATTTCGGACTCATCAACTAAACAAAAGACAAAACATATACTGAGCTATGGCTGATAACCTTATTCCAGAGTGATTTTGTTGTTGCACGTCATAAAAAGGAAATGCCCTGTGGATAACCAAGTTGAATGTTTTATTGTTCACTTGAACTTTCTTTGAGACAGTTTGTACTTGTTTGTAAAGAAGTCTGTAAAAAAAGTTTGTAAGCAATATAGTGAGGTAGGATATTATTTTGAGCCCTCCAGACATCTCTGCCTTATGAGGCAAAGCGAAACGGAAATACAGAGGACAGGGGTCCTATACGGGTATGCACTGACATTGACTATAACAAAAAAACACTTTCAAACACACAATTCAAAACTGCACTTCTCACATTGTGTTGATATCAACACTGTCACAGTCCAACATGTCAGTGTGTGTCCTGTTCTTTTATCTGGATGGCTAATTGTCCGTGAAAGCACAGCGGCGATATAAAACGGACAAACTCATAGCCTCCAGTCAAAAAAAAGCTGCAGTACTGCAGCACTGCATGACAGGAATTTACAGTGATACAGATGGAGATACAGGCTTACAGTTTCTGTGAACAACAAGCATTTAGTCTAAAAATAAATATATAAATAAATCAAAGTACTAAAGCAATCATTCCTCACAGTCAAATCTTTTGTCACAAATCCAAGTCGAGTCTTTCATGGCAAAGTCTAAAAGGAAGTATATGAGGTTTCACTTCAATAAGATTATTTTATCTTTAACATCATGTACTTTTGAAATAAATTATTTATTTTTCTCTAATTTGGCAAGTGAACTTTTCTGCAATTATTTTTTATTTTTTTCTGTCTTAACTTTCCCCATAGTATAAATGAGAACTAACTATGGAAATAAAGATGTGAAAATATTCTGAAAAACTAAAATATTCTTTCAGACAAACTGTAAATATTAGTGATGTAGTTATAGACTAGTCTCTAATATAGAGTAAATAAAAAATAAATATATATATTTTTTAAACAAACAAAAAAAAGCTTTGGTGATGTGAGACTTGCAATTCCATCTCAGGTCACATTGGAGCATTTACAGATTTAAACCATTGAAAACATTGTCAACTACTCTTATATATTTGTTTATGCTTAAAGTGCCCCTATTATGCCATTTTAAAGGTTCCTAATTTAGTGTTGGATGTCTCCTACAATAGGTTTAAATGCATCCAAGGTAAACAAAAAAATTATAATAATAATATTTGAACTCTCTCATAATATACTATTCAAATTACCTCATACCTCCTTTCCTCAAGCCTCTGACTGGTGTAACAATACCCTCATGTCATGATTCGATACATATCACAATACGACATTATTCCGGTACTCCAAGACGCATGGTAAAAGCTTAACAAAAAGTGTACTGTTGATTAAAATGCTGAATTTAGTATTACATTGGGGGTGGAAATGAATAGGCTTGGACTTGGTGCAGGTAACCCAATACATATGATAATGGTGACATTATGGTGAACAAAAATATGATTCTAAAGCTGAAAATACAGAATTATTTTAGACAAATTATGCACTCTGTCCTGGACTAGATATATTTAAAATAATGAAGG
Organism: Gobiocypris rarus; assembly: GCA_023029165.1. Taxonomy (NCBI): domain Eukaryota; kingdom Metazoa; phylum Chordata; class Actinopteri; order Cypriniformes; family Gobionidae; genus Gobiocypris; species Gobiocypris rarus. The sequence continues at coordinate 19,940,557 of CM040923.1, read as the reverse complement.
CCACTTTTTACTGGAAAGTTGTAACAAGACATTTGCCATTATCAGGACCCTCAAATGCATTATATTCAACATTATGTAGTAGTTTAATGTAGTACTGGCACTAAAACTCTGTAAACTTATTTTCTCTCACACAGAAATTTTAATTTTGTGTGAACTATAAACAATACTTATTATCACTATCCACGATACATAGTGTTGCATTTTTGTATTGTGATATATTGTTACACCCCTAATGCACAGTGATACAAACAGTAACGATGGCGTCGGTTTCCCCATTTCAATTCCAGCTCCAGCATGTGTTCTCAAGTGAAAGTAGCGTCTTCTCGTCATGTCGACAACACAAACCAAACTCTTCAAGGCCTCTGCGACAACTACAATGTTTGAAGGCGGTTCAAAGCAGACACTGTTCATGGGCAGCCAATGAAAATCACAGGCTAGCATTATTCAAATGTGTTATGTTGTTATGTAGGTACGTATGTAACAGAAAGTGGAATTGGTTTCTTTTTTTACTTTTTTTTTGTCATGCACTTTGAACTTTAAAACTTTGCAGACAAAACCTTTTACATTCACAAAAGTCTATATTGCATGGAAAGTAATATTTAAAAAAACAAAAAAGCATAATTGGGGCACTTTAAAGTATTTTTTTAATATATATTTTTAATATATCCAGGAAAGGAAGAAGTAGTAGCTGCCGGGAGTTTAAAGTGATGTTTCATAAGCAGCCGCCGGAAGGAGCAGTCAGTATGGGTGCCATATGGTTCGGTTGCGTAACAATGTTCATTTTAGAAACAATTTAAAACTGTAAAGCCAAGAGAGGAAACATGTTGGGAGAGAAACACCTAAAAGTTATCACTTACACCAACCTTCTTCAAGACTAATGAGAAATCTTCCTGTTGCCGTGACAATGCCGAAGAGGGAACCAAAATTAATTGCGGACACTGGCACAGCATTTATCAAACAGCAGGCTAGTGTAATGGATACAGGGAGACAGGTGCTGTCTAACCCTCAAACCCACCAGATACCATCAAATTAAAGATATGGTGTGATAACAGAGATCCTTTACGGGTAACACATTCTATCTCCACCTGTAAAACAGGGCGATCGTATTTTTGTATATAATGGTTTCCTTTCCACTTGAACTCTTTGACCCACAGTCCTTCAACTACACAAAGAATCATTAGAGCATACACAAAAGCTACATCGTCTTTTGCAAACGTTTCCTCCACAGCTTAAAGCACATATTTAAAAGATGACCAAGATGCTGGTTTGTGCCACAGCTGCCATGTCTGTCCACCAGTATGTGTAAACTCTTTAGTCACAGTTGGCCAAGTGAAAGTCCGGACTTAAATTCTATTTAACAAATTTGGGATTTAGTGGATTCAAAGATAGATGGCATAAAGGTTTAATCAAAAGCAAGTCTTTGGGAAAAACTAGAAACTAGTCAATAACAACAGATACAGTGGAAAAGTACTGTACATAAAAACAATTCCAGCAAGAATGCAAGTTGTTATCAAGGCAAAAGGACGCACACACAAAATATTACGTTTTGTAATATTTAAAGGTGTGGTATGTAGGATTGACAGCTAGTGGTTGTAATGGGTACTGCAGCCCAAATTAAAAATCTAGTTTGCCCCGCCCCCTTAAAACATGAGGCTCTCGCAGGTTGCCAGTTTGAGGATACACAACAGGAATGAGTGCAATAGACAATGGCAGGGGAGGAGACTTAAACACAGTAAGATGAAAAGCTGATTCATCAGCGCTTTAATGTGCTTCCGTTCATAGTGATTTTTAGATGGAATCTGAGGCTTTTTAGGTCGGGTAGAATCTACAAACTCTGACTAAGTTTGTTTGCTGGCTTCCAAAGCAGCAATGCACTGTGTTTTCCACAGCTGGCAACAACACCAAAGTTGGTGTTTTCAACTGGCAACCTGTGGTGTAGAAAAATTATTGGGTAAACTGGCAACGTGCATTATCGCACAGACCAAAACAAAAATAGACATTCCAACACGGAACACACATTTCAAAGTAAAATGACTGGCTGTGGCATTGTCAAGAAAGTGAACTCAGCATGTTTCTTAAATATATGCAAATAATGGTATTTTTATGCTTTAGTACAGTCAAAAACTTACTTACAGCACCTTTAAGTATTACAATTTAAGTTTTTGACAGATTCATAAAATATTTGTTTTCTCTTTATTATGACAGGTGTTCTAATAATTTTTTAAAGCACTATATACACTTTTTCCATGAAACAATTACATTAATGACTTAATAAGAATAACAGCAATATGGATTCTATTTATTTATTATTATGAAATATGTAATATCATAAAAATATGATTATACATATTTATTATGTAAGGCAACTGGAAGAGTTTAATTTTCAGTAGGTTCTAAATTGTATCCGAAAGTGTCAACTTATTGATTTAATCAGGAAAGCAGGATGAATCATTCACAAACAGATTTTAAGCACAAATGCATGCCTGGACAAGGTTAGTGAATGAGACCCCCTGTTATCAGCTTCTCGGAAAAGAAAAATGTAGTCCTAACACTCGTTCATTTTCTTTTTTCTTTTCCATCAGGCTTAAGACTTTTCTTCAGTGTCACACATTTATTCAGGCTCTAGGTTCCCATAATTCATTAATTTAAACTGGGCTTTAATATTTAAAAAGGATAAAGAAAGGAGTTCTGTGGATTCAACGGATAACCAGCTCGTATGTTAAAACGCCATCTGAGAGTCTTCTGGGGATATTCACAGGAGGTCACCGAGAACTTCAGAACGACATTAACCTGGGTGCCGTCTGGGTGCCCGTGTCACTCCTGAGTGAGAACAGTAATGCTTAAAGATGAAAAACTCATCATCTTTACATATTTCTCTCTCTTTCACTTCCTCCATCATTCTCTGCAGAAATTGTAAAAAAAAAAAGTAGCTTCTGGGCAGTCAGGAGAGAGATAACAGACAGAGACAAATTGCGTGTCTCATAAGATGTTTCATTAATCTCCAGACCGGAGCGGGGAGGCGGGGCTAATCTAAACCATTACACATTCCTCACGATCCAACTTAAACGAGCCTCAACATCTTTCTACACACATAAAGAGACTCCTGAGAATATCAAACAAGGTGATCCTTCTTATTCTCATCCTTCACTTCCATCTTCTTAGATTCCATGGATGTTTTCATGAAACGACATGCAAATGGGACCAAAAGATCATTTCATTATGGCGTGTCACATGCTTCCCTATCTGAACTTGGTGGCAATCCTCAAGGAGCTACTTAATATGTAACAGAAAGAAAAGTATGTTTATGTATGGCTGAGACAAAGAAGGATTTGTGTGCAAGTAATTAACGAGTAATGGAAAACGGTGTGTGGGCCCTGCGTATGAATATTCATGGTATGTTGAGAACATGTAGGAGGATCAACCTTGACCACTGTCTAATCACCACGCGCAGCGACTCTGCCGTGATTTAGTGATGGACTCGATCATCCACAGCATCTCTTAATACCTCCACTCGTGGGTGCACATAATCAATGTCCCTCATTAAGGTCACAGCCTTTGACCTCAGAAGATGAGCTGAGCCTCTTAAGGCAAGAAGAGCTGTGACAAAGAGACACAATTTATAAAGTGAGTCATCGGGAAATGTCACAGCATTAAGTTTAGTTGAGGCTTAATGTTTCCGTATGGTCATTTTTAATAGATGTAGATACGTTTTGTATGGTAATTGTTCACCACCTTTTCATTTCACAAACTAAAGACAGTTAAACAAAATGAGGATGAATAAATCAGGACAATTTTTATTTTGGGGAGAACTATTCTGCCCTACAAAATGCAGAAACAGTACGTTGTGTCTAAAACTATGGTCAAAATCAGGTCTCTTAGACCACGATCCGTCCTGTGACACAAGGCTGTAACCATGTCTTGAACATTGGGGGGGACCAATTTTGCTATTTTTATAAAGCATAAAGAAACAGAACAGTGAACAAAATTCTAGGTCTGATTCTAGTTGGGAAATAATCCTTTTGGGACTATTCGCAAATAATATTTGCATTCATTTGCGTCAAATATATCGTTAGTCTCGAGATTCTTCCCGTTAGTGAATACATACATAGATCCGCTATTAACATTTGAATCGTTTTTTTCTTTCGTTTTCAAAGATTTTCAATGATTGTATATTAAAAGCATAGACACGTTTGTGTGCATATTGTTTTGTGATTTCACCGGAAAGACCCCTTTTGCTGCCAAAACAGCCCTGACCCGTCAAGGCATGGACTCCACTAGACCCCTGAAGGTGTGCTGTGGTATCTGGCACCAAGATGTTAGCATCAGATTGTTTAAGTCCTGTTAGTTGCGAGGTGGGGGCTCCATGGATCGGACTTGTTTGTTCAGCACATCCCACAGATGCTCGATTGAATTGAGATCTGGGGAATTCGGAGGCCAAGTCAACACCTCAAACTCATTGTGCTCCTCAAACCATTCCTGAACCATTTTTGCTTTGTGGCAGGGTGCATTATCCTGCTGAGCCCACAGCCACCGGGGAACACCGTTTCCATGAAAGGGTGTATATGGTCTGCAACAATGCTTAGGTAGGTGGGACGTGTTCAGTAAAGTAACATCCACATGGATGGCAGGACCCAAGATTTCCCAGCAGAACATTGCCCAAAGCATCACACTGCCTCCGCTGACTTGCCTTCTTCCCATAGTTCATCCTGGTGCCATGTTCTATGCAGCCCTATACACAACAAACTGTGATGCACTGTGTTTTCTGAAACCTTTATATCAGAACCAGCATTAACTTCTTGAGCAATTTGAGTTCCAGTAGCGGGTCTGTTGGATCGGACTACACGGCCTTCGCAGCCTTCACTGCATCAATGAGCCGTGGCCGCCCATGACCCTGTCACCGGTTCACCACTGTTCCTTCCTTGGACCAAATTTGATAGATACTGACGGGAATACTCCACAAGAGCTGCAGTTTTGGAGATGCTCTGACCCAGTCATCAAGCCATCACAATTTGGCTCTCGTCAAACTCGCTCAAATCCTTACGCTTGCCAATTTTTCCTGCTTCAAACACATCAACTTTAAGGATTTTTTTTCACTTGCTGCCCAATATATCCCACCCAATAACAGGTGCCATGATGAAGAGATAATCAGAGTTATTCACTTCACCTGTCAGTGGTCATAATGTTATGCCAGCGCCTGTGCGGTACACAATTAAATATTTTTGATTTTTTTCTAATTTCAAAGGAGGTATGATGAGAACTATTGGGTTATGGTATTCACTCAACTATAAACTGTCATTGTAGTACATAATCAATCCAAGAATACATATTTATATCTGATAACAAAAGTGTTTCTGTCATCATTATACCAAGAAAGCATGAGCGAGCAAGAAAAACAAGCACGTGGGAGAGAGAAACCATGAGACAGATTGAGATGTAGGGAGTTAGATAGAAAGATGGATAGAGAAAAAAAAACAAGTGCGTGTGAGCCTCCACGGTAGAGCTCATTAAGCAGATCTGTGTCTCATTAACAGGAGCTGTCTCGTTATGTGCGATGCAGGCGGGCTTCTCTTTAAGTAGAGCCAGTTCATATAGTGTCAGCTCCAGCCCACAGACTCTGCACATCTCTGCAGGTTACACTACTATTACAGGCCGAGAGGGCACACACAGAAATTTTCACACGTATTTGAGCTGACAGCCACTGTTTCAATACATATTAGATGAGATTAATTATGTGGAGGTGGGAGAACGAAAGTTCACAGCACAGAAAAAGACAAGACATGGAGGAAACGCAATGACCAGCAGCACTCTAAGTCCATTTTTAAGCACAGCTGGTGATAAGATATGCTGTTTGACAGAAGAATACATTGTGGGTTGACGTTATAAATGCACAATGTGTTTAAATAAAATTTTGCTGTACTAGCGCACCAAGCACTGTCTTAAATTGTGTACTTGATGGAGACTACTAGGCCCTGTTTACACCTGGTCAATCCGATCACAATTGGACAACGCTAAATGCAGGTGTAAAAGAAGTCTAAAGCTTTTTGAGCTTGTCTCCTTTCAACCACTTAGTCGAAAACACATTCAACAGGATTACTTTCATTGTGTTGACATTCATGTGCTCAAATGCATTCAAACAGCCACAACAGACCCCCTTTTTCCTACTGACCTAATGTGTAAACATTATGGGAAGCGTGCTAGCCATAAGAAACTTAAACTCTGTCATCCAAGTTTGGTTTTAAAGGGATAGTTCACCCAACATTTAGACAACAGTAAAACATTTAGATTCCAGCGGATTGAGATGTATTAAACATTTAGATTCCAGCAGATTGAGATGTATTAAACTTACGAAAAAAGCATAACTGGCATGACGATGACGTTGTACGTAGCATAAAAGCGTAACTGACTCAACAATGACGTCGGACATAGCGGAAAAAAGCTTAACTGGCGCAACGATGACGTCAGATGTAGCGTAAGCATTTTCAACTACGAGAGGCGCTACATTTTCTTTGTAGATTGAATACGGAAGGCGATCCGCCGGAAGCTAGATATTTTACTTTATAACATGTTAAATATGGATATTTTTCTTACAAAAACCCATTCGATTTGCTTCAGAAGGCCTTTATTAACCCACCGAAGCCGTGTGGATTACTTTTATAATGGATGGATGCACTTTTGTGGTCTTCAAAATGCTTGAATTAGCCAGGACATTTTAATATAACTCTGATTGTATTAGTCAGAAAGAAGAATGTCACATCCATCTAGGATGGCTTGAGGCTTGAGGGTGAATAAATTATGGGATCTTTTTTTTTTTGGTAAACTATCCCTTTAACACACACACACACAAAAAAAAAAAAAAAAAAAAACGTACCAAGCACAAATGTTCTCTCACCATTTCTGACTTCTAACATGCACCCACAATGTTTGCCGAGTCAGAGCAGAAACGAAAGCTGATGCTCTTTGCATGTTTTTCTGTCATCTCCTTTCATGTTCATATGTAAATTGTGAGAGCTTATTTCGTCAATTAGATCGACATTGGACATTTATCTGCCCATTGACCCCTCTACTTGAAGAAATCAGGACAGAAGTGTTCAAAAGTGGACAAGAGACGGATGAAAACACCTGGTGTAAACGAGAATGTGTCTACCTCGTCTACTAGTGTTCCGATTGTTTTAGTTTTATTTATATACTACTATAATAGTATTTATTTATATTTTGAATTGGCATGTATTTATAGTAAAAAGTTATTTAAAAAAAGTTATTTTTAGTTATTTTGTTATGCACAGAAACATTGTTTTTTTTGCTGTCGAATATTTGAATTAAATAGATTTTTATTTCAGCTTTTTTCAGTAATTGCATCACTTCGACTTCAATTTATTTAAGTTGGTTGCCAAGACAACATTTTTCTAATTATAAAAGTGTTGAATCTAATATTTTATTTCAGCTTGATTTCAATAAACAAACTTTTTTTTAAATCCTGGATATTTTAGCAAAGCTACATAAGTCATAGAAGACACTTACCAAACGCTACTGTGCACATTTTGCCATCAAAGAATGGACTTTAAGAACCACAAGGGCATCCTTTGGGAAAGGTTTATAGTTTAGCCAAAAGACATGTGACTCTCACATGATAATGTCAAAGAATTGTGGGTTACTACTAATAGCGTCTCAGTTATAGTCGCTCAAAACTGCATTTAAACTTCCGATTGAAAGATCTATGAGCAAGGTCTTACTAGCTAATGAGAAGCAAAGCGGTTGCAAATGCGATCGGATCGACACACTTTTGGGAGGACATGCTGTTCAGGGTACCTTGGAGGCCGAACTGGCTTAAGTGGAGTTCCTAATTACAGCATTGATTCATTAACTCTATTACAAGTTAGAATTAATCGTTTCATTAGCACTCAGGCACAAGCTATGAATCATAATATGGAAGGATCCAGGCTCACTCACTAGCATCAAGAGGACTAAACTTTTAGGTGATACTATTAATCTAATTTTTAAAAATCCATATGGTAGTATTTCAAATAAATCTTAATCATTCAGGAGTCAGGAAGTGTGCATTTCTGATTGATGTGCTTCGTTTTTTCGGGGGAAAAAGTAAAATATAAAAATATAAATGTAGTTCAGCCAACAACTACTCACCCTGATGTTCTTACAAACCCGTAAGACTTTCATTCATCTTCGACACACAAATTAAGCCATTTTTAATGAAACCTGGGAGATTTCTGTCCTTCAAATGAACATCCTACCAATACTTGCTTCAAAAAGTTTCTGTGCTGTGTAATTAAAGTCATCTAAAGTTGCATTATGTTATTGTATGATGAACAGATAATATTACGATGTATATCACTTTCAATAGAGGGAAAGTCTTATGGGTTTGGAATGACATAAGGGTGATTATATGATGACAGAATTTAGATTTTTGGATGAACTATCCCTTTAACAATAAGTTTCTCACTGTCCCTGGCACATTAAAATGCATTAACTTTTTTTTTATGATTCTGTTCAACAATAACAAATTATTATAGTCCAGAACACTTTACTCAAGGAAAATTGCTGTGGCTCCACTCCACCCACATACTCTATGTGTTTAAGAGAAGTTTGAAATCTGTAGAATTACCCAGAATGACTTGATGCGTAATATAACCCCTTCACAATGGCGTACCAACACATTCAAAGTGCTTACAAGATGCAATTTACCCGAGGAGTATCATTAACGCTCATGAATGACAGGCACTGAAGTGCACTGTGCAATATGTGTGAAATACCTCAAGGTGTAATTCCTTTTTTTACAAGCAAACCACATGAGCACATGTATGTGTGTCAGCATTTCGTTCCAGAACAATCCAACTCACCGGCGGGAGGTGGTGGTGGAGAAGCCACAGGTTCTTCTACGGTCGGAGGAGGGTGCGTGATAGTTTCAGCAGCGAAAGCGACAGGAGCAGTGTCAAGTTCAGCTGGAGGGGAGGGGGCGGTTATTTCCACAGGTGGAGCAGCGACAGCTTCAGCAGCAGTTTTAGTGACAGGATGGGTAGGAATGGATTCTACAGGGGGAGGAGGTGTGAAAAGCTCAAAAGCAGGAGGGGTGGCAACAGAACCAGGAAGGGGAGGAGGGGGTCTAGGTTTAGAAGAGGGAGGTGGGGCAATCATTTCCACAGGTGGAGATGCTGTAATAAGCTCATCTGCGGCAGCAGGTGGAGCAATGGACTCACCTGCAGGGGTTGATACAACACCCACTGAGGCAGCTGGTGCTGATTCTATGGGAGGAGGAGGAGGTGGAGGAGGTGCAGGGGTGGTCACTTGCTCAGGGAGTTTTACCCGCTCTAGCAAGGGAGGAGGTGGAAGGGAAGTAACAGGGTCAGATGGAGGAGATATTGGCACCAGTGCTGGCAGAGGATCAACCACAGGGGGAGAGGCAGGAGGGGGTCTGCTGGGTGCCTGGGGTCCCGCTGGGCCTGAGGGTTCTCTCATGCGGTCGATGACCTTCTCTGACAGCTGAAGAACAGAAATGAGGAAAACAAATGTCAGTGTTGTAATCCTAAAAATATTCTTGCTCATTTTCTCCCTCGGGTCATTTTGAGCGTTCATTGGAGTGGCCCAAGACCTTAGGTCCAAGACTTTTGTCGCACTTGAACCACGAATACACAAAAAGAACTGACTGGATTCGGGGAGTTTATGTGGTTATAATAAAAAAGTAACAAAATCCTTCCCTCGCAGGTCAATTCGACCCCCTTTGAAATGAGTGAAACCTAACAAATGCTCAAAATGAAAATGATGTCATAATGTCTTTATGTGTATCTTGTAATAAAAAATATTTTAAAAAATATATAAAAATCAAATTATGTGATGTGCTGCAACTGAAGAAAACACATGCAAATAGAAAAAACACCAGCAAATTAAGAAAACATCTTCATCAGTTTGACAACACATGTGCACAGCAACAAATACTCACAATGCAACCGAATACAGAAACGTGCTGCAAATACTCACAACACACCCATATGATCAGGATTGATCATCGACAACATCACTGACGAGTAGACATTGAACAATAAACATGTCCCAGCCAGGTTCCTCACTGGTTTGGGTCCCCTTGAAACATTTTCATTGTGGTCTATGCTAGTCACTAGGGAAGTACCCTTAAAAGGACATCTTTGAAAAAAATGTTACCCCTAAAAGATTCATAGTAGTACCTACCTTAAAGCCACAATACATAATTTTTCACTGCTAGAGGTCGCTTATTCAAAACAAAGGCGTAGCTTGATGAAGCCTTAATTTCACTGAGCTTTTATTATGCCCCAGACCAACGCTTCCGCTTCTTCCGGCCACGTGTATGTGGGGTAATGCAGTGCTGTTTTATCATATTAGATCAATTATTTGAGCGTGCTGAAAGTTATGTTACTCTGTGCGTTCACTCTAAGGCTACTATGAGACACTTGTTGCACACTGTTTTAAGATTTATATTAGGCATGGTAATTTCACCAAAAAATCTTACATATTGTGCCTTTAAGGTACATATTGCTACTCTAAGGTAATAATATGCACCTTTTAAGGGTGAAAAAAGTACAAAGATGTCCTTGTAAGGGTACTGCCCTAAGTTATAAGCTGTTGTACCACTAAAGGTACAATTTGTAATTATTTTTTTCCAGAGTGTATTTGCAGCTTGTGTATGTATTTGGTTGTGAGTATTTGCAGCACATTGTCAAACTGAAAAACTGATGTTTTCTTAATTTGCTGGTGTTTTCTTCACTTGCAGTGCGTTGAGCTCTCTCGGCCACACTAGAAAATCCTTAGTCAGGGACTTCAACAGGGGGATTATTCATTTTTTATTAAAATGTTATTATAACAATAATAAAAAATATTAATCATATTATATATGACTAGGCTTAATATGCTACTGCCTGCTCCATCTCTTTATATAGGCTGAAGACCACCGCTGTTAGTTCTTTTATGTACACAGAAAAACTTTCACACAAAACAAGTCTCTAAAAAGTGAATAAGCTACTAGTTAAAAACAAACATTCAACAAATCATACATATAGTAGTAATATCAATCAACTGACATAAACTGTGAAATAAAGCTGTGTGAAGGGTGACATTGTTAAACCTATATAAGTTATGGGAGGAGGGGGGTGTACACAGTGCTGTTATGGTTGACATTGTGATGCTTGAACTGTAACAGGTGTCAGCTAAAGTCATTCTTCTTATGTAGGCATGCTTATCAATTGCATAAGCTGTATTCCAGCTTAAATCGGTTTTCCAGGTCAGCTGAAGTAAGTGTCCAGGCAGTCAGGGACAGAATGTTTATCCAGTTAGATAAGTTAAGACTGTTATATGCCTTCATCTCGATCCTGCGCATGCATTCAAATCACAGCACAGGTGAATTAAAGTCATGCGTCAGTATGCGTGATGTGCATTTGACAGGTGGAGGAGAACAGACATGTGTGTCACTCACCCTTATGCCCTTCACTATCGTTATGTTCTCATTTTCATCCGATTCAAAAGACACGCGGCGCGTGCTGTTGTTGGCTCCCATTCCCGGTCAAACAAGCCCCCTGGTCTTTAACCAGCTAATTCATGTAAATCTGATTAGTAGTTATGAAATATATAACTACTGTTGATAGCGCTCTGGTCGTTACGCGCGAGCACTAGGGCCGCACTATCCAGTACAGAAACACACAGCGCTTCCGCCTTTACCCCCTCCCACCTGGCACAGGCGAAGAAACACGACCCTCATTCGTTGAGCGAAAGTGCTTAGTGTCTCTATTGGTCAACATAAACGGAAGAAAAATACATTGGATTTCAAAGAATATTTATTTATTTATTTATTTATTTATTTCGCACAATAAGCATTCCATATTCCAATTTTAGAGCAAATTATAAAGAATTTGCTGTTATGTTTTTAGCCGTTTACTGTAACAATCTAAGCCGTAAATAATTGATTCTACTTTAAAATTCACTTAATTCTTTATATATATATAATATTTCACATTTAAATTCTAGTGTGTGTGTGTGTGTTCTGGTAAACCAAAATGAGTATCCCCACAAAGATGACAATATCCAAAATCCTTGTCCTTGTGCTTGTTGGGACATGTTTTGGTCCCCATGAGGAAAACAGCTTATAAATCGGACTAAATTTTTTTTTGAAAATGAAAAAATGGAGAAAGTTTTCTGTGATGGGTAGGTTTAGGATTAGGGTATAGAACCGTAGAATGTATACAGTATAAAAATGATGATGTCTGTGGTAAGATAAAAACAACAACAACAAAAACATGATAACGTGTGGGTGGTGTGGTGTGTGGTGTAAGTGTGTTTACAAAAATAAATAAAAAATATTACAAAAATAAATAAATATATATTGCAAGTAATTTTTTTCAACTGCTTTGAGGTTTAAAATAAAAGTTTAAAATAGTTTTTAAATGCCACAAAACTTGGAGAAATCTATAAATGTAGATTTTTTCGTTTTTGTTTTAAGATTATTTTGTAGAGCACCAAACTTAAAAATGCAATGTTTTTAATAGGCATTCTTTTTAACCATTCATGCATTCTGTCCCAAAAGTGCTTTAATATAAAAGAAGTTCCTGAACTCCTCATGTCAAATGAGCTGTGTGGCTTCTGTCCTTTAGTGGGTAGCTGTCTTTGTCATGCCCTCAGGTGTCATTGTGACAACCTTTTATCCTGCACTAGGTGATGAGAATTAACCCAAGTCCCGTGTCATCAGCAAAGGACAGTAGATTGTTCAGAAATGATGGGCCTCAGAGGAAGCTGATAAGAACTTCTGGATCTGACTAAAGGCTCAGAGGAGCTAAAAGAAAAAATAACCTCAGAGTCTCCGTGATTGTTTCCTTTTTTGAAGGGGCACAAAATTGGCCACTATGTTATCTCTGCTGTCCACGGACACATCAGTCAAAGAGGAGACTGCCAGATCGACCCTTTCCCACACAATCAATGCTCTTCCCTCCCTGGTTTGTTACAGCAGAGATCGTCAGGAGATAGAGGGGAGCAGGTCCAGCGCAATATATCCTAGAAACAGAAAACAATTAACAACCTTCATCCTTTGCTCCCTTATAACTAACGTTTTTGTCAAATAATTTTTCACATTCTTTTGAGAGATTAAACGGGTTCTCAAGACCGGTGATTTGTTCAAAATGTAATGTACATTAAGTTACTTTATTATATTTATTATGTAAATGAATTTTAATATTGTCTAATATGTGAATTATATATTATATATCATGACTGTACAAACTGAAATGGGACTAATAATAAACAGCATGATGTGATTTATTTTTATTTTAAAAACAAAACATTTACAAGCAGAAGAATTATAAATAATATTCTAAGAGGGTTACAATGCATAAAATTCTGAAATGAATTAAATAATATTAATTTATACATTTTAGAGACTATAAAGAGTCTTGCAAAGAATTGAAATATTAGTTCTTTAAAGAATAATATATATATATATATTTTTTTTAGATTTATCAATGTAAAATTTTGCAATGAATAGTAATAACTAGGCTATATCTAAACTTAATATGAAAATAGTCTATTTTTAAAGAGGCACCAAAAAAACAGGCTAGATAGGTTTGGGATACATTTTGCAATTAACTTCAAAATAAGTGTAATTGTTTCTTCGAATGATGAAAAACCAAAGGTGAGGTGAAACACCAAAGTTGCAAGTGATTAATATGCATATGGTTATTTAAATCGTTTCATTTAACTGGAAGGATTGAATTAAACAAGTGAACGAATTCGGACAGCCGTTATTGCGGTGTAATGTCAGACAGAATGATAGTGGACTCAATAACGTGATAGTGGACTCAATAACGTCCACTATGGTTTCGCACACCACTACAAATGGCCGTCCCCTCAAATAGTGCCCTATTTAAGGATATAGGGGGCGATTTCGGATTCAGCCAAGGACCTTCTCTCGGTTCATGGAAGCAAAAAGACTTCATTTCCCTATGATCCCTGTACGACTGAGGGAGGCTTCCCATTGGCTGAAGTCCGTCACGAGTTGTTTGGGTGCAGTAACGGAAAGATGGCAGCTGACACAGGCAGATACAGGAGCGCTGTCTCCAAAAGCAAAGATCCCTCCGGTTTACTTATATCTGTAATAAGGTGAGCACGATATTTTGACAATATCTGTGTCGGTCATCTTCATCTCCCCTGCGTTAAATCTTTGCACCCTGTTTTTGCAAAGCAAAGGACACGAATGGATACCCGCTTAGCATGTTTGCTAACGATACATCCTGTTATTCTGTCATATTGAATTAATTCAATTATGGATTAAATAACAAGTACTTCTTAAGAGGCTTTACGTCTCATCAGCTCATGTTTATAGCTTGCCGTGAGGTCTTCGGAATGACTCAGGAACGTGTTTAAATGGACTCAATGTTTATGTTTTGACAGGACTGGCAGTTTCAAAATTTAAGGAGTCTGCATGAATATATGTTTTTGTTGTCAACACATAAACGATACACATAACAACATACAAGAGCAATAACATGAACATACAACTATCGAAATTTGGTCCCACTTTATATTAAGAGTAATTATGTAAGTTACTGACATTTGAATTAATCTTTTGATAAAATACATTCATTGTGTACGCTGTACTTATCTTTAAAAATACCCGTATGTAATAGAATCTTTTATTAATTTATGTAATTACATCTATATTTATACTGTTGACCCTCCCATTATCTCTTAACCCAACCTGTCCCTAACGTTACTCCTAATGTAACTCCAGTGTTGGGCGTAATTAATTAGTAATCTAATTCTAATTACTGTCATTTAATTACCTTTCCTTTGTAAAAGTAAAGTAAGGGATTACTCTTAATTTTCTGTAATTTAATTACAGTTTCTTCTGATGTAATTGCATTAAATACTGTATGTGCTTTTGAGCAGTTCTGTATAAAACATCAAATTTGAATGTTAAAGTGCTTTTAATGTAGCCTTCTACCTTTTACACACATTGATCAGTTCAAGAATAATTTATGCAATTGTATATTGTTTATTTGAAAGAATTAAATGTGCTGTTTTTTTTGTCTGTCCTAGTGTCCTTGTATTGTTCAAATGGTTGATATGGGATTTAGAAAGTAATTAGTAATAAATAATGCAATACTTTTTAAAGGGTGTAATATCTAATTACACTGTTGAATATTTTATTTAGTAGCTAGTAATTAATTACTTTTTTAGAGTAACTTACCCAACACTGCCCATATCCCTCCTCAATACCAGCAAAAGTATTTTGCAATATAACATGAAAAACACAAGTTTTTATTTTTATATAAGTACATACATTTCTAATATAAAATTGTGACTGGAAATATAAGAAATTAGAGTGGAAAAAAAACACTATATTTAATATGTGATGTTAAATAAATTTACATTTAGTACTTTATATTGATAGATCTGTTCAAGTGTGCACAGTTATTTTATTTATCTATTTTTTAAGGCTATTGAGAAGATAGGGAGAAGCAACCATGAAGACATGAAGTTCTTGTACATAGACTTACATTGCCTTTTAGAAAATGTGACAGATCTGAGGAGCCCTTATTTGAAGCCCTCATGGTGTAGCATAACTCTTCTCAGCTGATGATAGATGGCAGCCAGAACCCAGTATAGTGTGGTAAAGTTACTGCCTAAATTTTGATAGTGATGTATGTATACGTGACTGTCGGTAAAGCCTGGATGAGTTGTAATGAACATTTTTTACTTGCTTAAACCTATTTTCTTCCATTGAGCTCAGTTGAGGTGATAAGGTGTCAGATCCATCACTTGTCTTCACAGCTCTTTTATCTCCATTTTATCTATCAGCCATTTCAATTAGGATATCTTCAGAGAAATCCATTGGGGTCAAAAAGAGTGAGTCTATGGGCGAAAGCTATATCTACATGATCTGTGCTTCACTGCGAACTTGAAGGGACCTTTCCTACTGAATACTGGTTCTCAGACGTTCCTTCTATATCTCTCTGAGCACTAGAGACGGGAATGAATGTAATGAGCTCTTTTGGGAGATTGTGCTGCCTTCCTTTACTCTGATTTAAAGCCACACTGCAGTGGAAATGATTTCAGGACAGACTTTGAGAGCTGAGCTGTGATGTGTGGCAGTCTGAGGTCTGGGACACTCGGTGGATTGGCACCGGCCCAAACAGGTCTCTCTGAGTGGGTGGGCGCCTGATGATGGATTGTGGTGAAATTGTGTCACAATGGCCAAAAATCTAACTACATCTGTCTGGAAGTTTTAATGAGCTTATGGGTGCAGCCTTTTCTCTGGCAGTTTATTGATGTAGCAAATGTTTACTATCTTTCGGTCAGGACACTGTCCAACAGTGATGACGTGCAGGACCGAGAGACGGAGAAGGGCCGCCTGGAGGAGGCCTATGAGAAGTGTGACCGAGATCTGGACGAGTTGATCGTTCAGCACTACACAGAGCTCACCACAGCCATCCGAACCTACCAGAGCATCACTGAGAGAATCACCAGCTCTCGCAACAAGATCAAACAGGTGTGCGACGCATTCATCTGCATTTGGACACGCACTAATAAGTATGAATGTATGTTTTAGACCATGGATTTTAACATTTACAGACTCCGGGACCTCGTTTCATGACTCAACCATGGACCTTCTGTATAATGAAGCTAAATGGTAGTAAATAACTACCGTCAGTTGTTGGTGAACTATCCCTTTAAATAGTCAATGGTCAACCGGCAAAGTCCCTATCAAGGACTATTTCTAAGTCTGTTCACTCGGCGGCAATATTTGCAACGCCTCCGGACAGCTATTTTGTCACCTGCATACAAGACCAAGTCCTATCTATTTGAATGGGGTAATCCTGGAATCTCAAAATCTGCTTGAATCTGCTTAAATAACATATTTCAAATCAGCAACAAAATCTGACATGAACTGTCCCATAAATGTCGTTTCTTATGCACAAATAGCGTTCAAAAAGCTTATTTTTCAGGCTAAACGAGCCAATGCACATGTGCAGTCCTAAGCACGAGTCTCAGTTTTCTATGGCTCGGCGATTGGCTCTTTTGCTTTAGAAGGCGGGACTATTCTGCCATATTGCGCTTTGCAGTTTCTCCCATTTATGAGTAATCTGATTAAACCGTCTTTCTATTTCTATAATCTTTGCTGCTGTCAACTGTGGGTGAACTATCCCTTTTTAAATAGCAATATATAATGCCTAACACATAATGTAGAAATTGGCAGTGTTCACATATGTTCAAATGAACCGCACTAACCGAGCAATCGCACCAGGGTTCGTTTTAATCGATCCAAACATGACAAGTGTGAACGCACCCTTAAAATAACTTTTCTATTTGAATATATTTTAAAATGTAATTATTTCCTTTGATGGCAAATCTGAATTTTCAGCATCATTACTCCAGTCTTTAGTGTCGCATGATCCTTCAGAAATCATTCTAATATACTGATTTGGTACCTAAGGAACAATCCTTATTATTATCTATGTTGAAAGATACTTTTCAGGATACTTTGATGAATAGATGAATTTATTCGAAATAGAAATCTTTTGTAACAAAATAAGTGTAATTTCTGTTATTTTTCATCAATTTAATTTGCCCTTGCTGAATAAAAGTATTAACTTCTTTCAAAACACAAAAAATCTTCCCAACCCCAAATTTTTGAACGATCTTCTCGACAGACCCCTTGGAGTACCTTCAAGGGCTCTGGTTAACACCCTAATTTAAGGCAGATGCACAATGACTTAGCAGTATATTTTAATAACATAGAGACACATAGCTGCCAATCACATAGCAATATATCTTCATGCTGTCAGTCTGTTTGTTTATGGCTGATAGAAATAACTTCCTCACTGCGCAGATAATTTTTTTCCGCAGCTGGGGGAGATAAAACACAACTGCTGTTTTACTTTATAGCCCACATAGTTCTGTAAAAACCTACCAATACGTAAACACGCAAACTGCAAGCAGTCTGATATAATACTGGCTGTAATACCCAGGGAATGATTTATAAGACATAATTAGAGGGAAAACAACATGCTGTAGCAGTTTGACGCAAAAAAAGGGAAATTAAAAGCAAATCAACAGCTATTTTTTTCCCGAGTTGTTTTTATGCTCTAACGTCGCTCTCAGCCATGCGGCCTGATGGGTCGTCCCTCAGGCTTCTGGTGTCAGGCTACACACACACACACATGCACACACACGTACACACACACGTACACATGTACACATTCAAACTTGCCTTAGAGAACAAAGACAATAGCAGTTCTGTCTTCATGCTGCTGAAGTATTTGATGAGAGGTGCCAAGGGACCCCCAATCACCATCTTTACTCATTATTATTTAAACAGGTGACCGAGTTTGTTTATTGCACTCTTGAAAGATGCGTTAGAGTCAAGGACTCAAAAAACATATCCCTGTGTGTCTCAATTTGCTTGCTTACGAGCGTAAGTGGGAAAACGGAAGACGTAAACCCAATAAAACCTAACAAAGTTCATTAATTTTTCTGTTTGTTTATCCAGCTTTGGGATTTGTTCACATTTGTGCATGTTTTGTAAGCTCTTTTAAGAACATTAAAAATGAACTAATTACTGCTTCCCACGCCACCCAAAACGGGCTCCAAAACATGGTGAGCCATCATAAAAGAAACATTAGACAACGCTAGTAATTGTCTTAGATGTCTGAAATAATATCCTTGTAAATTAGCCACTAAGCTTGGGTTTTAATCTACTGCAAAATGTTTGTTTATCATCTTCTCCCCTGCTGCTGTCACACTTGAAAATAATTATGCAAAGAAAAAAGAGCTGGGAAAGGAAAGCTGTGAAGTGTGAAGGGTCTAACTATTCTCCTGTCATGGCATGTGTGGGCTTCTCTCTGCTTAGGTCAAGGAGAACTTGTTATCATGTAAGATGCTCCTCCACTGTAAGCGTGACGAACTGAGGAAGCTATGGATCGAGGGTGTCGAGCACAAGCATGTCCTGAGTCTGCTGGATGAGATCGAGAACATCAAACAGGTTCCTCAGAAATTGGAGGCGTCCATGGCTAGCAAGCACTACCTGCACGCCACGGATATGCTGGTGAGTGTATGTTCGTGGTTGCCTGTGAATATACTGGTGTGTGAAATTTCATGGTCATACAAATTAGCTTTACCTTAAAGGCACAATATGTGGTTTTTCGCAGCTAATGGTTGCATATTCAAAACCAAGGCATAGCTTGATAACGCCGCTTCCACTTCTTCCAGTCAAGTGTATGTGGCTCATATTATCATCATCATATTATATATCATATTAGATACATTTGAGTGTGTTGAAAATTGTTCTAACGTTAATCTGTGCGTTCGCTCTGCGGCTACTGTGAGACACTTGTTGCACACTGGAGTAAGCTAGATCGATATTAGGCATGGTAAAACATGGTGCTCGCAGTAAATCAAGAAAACGAGATTTAAACAATAAGACTAAACATGTTGAGCTGTATAACAATGATTAGTTTTCTGTCGATGAATGCATCCAAACAGTTGCTCACCTGTCTTATAAAACACATCATATATTAAAGTGTATTTGATGTTTCCATGGTTTCTACAAAATAAAACCAGCATTCGAGGGTAACTTGGGTATGATGTCATTGATAGGCGAGGTGATGCACGGACACGGTCCATGTCCTGGTAAAAAAGTTATTCTGTATATGATAATTTCAATAATTATACAATATAAATGAAATATATATTGTATACAATCATTACAATTACAAAGTACTTGTATTTTTTAACTGAAGAGTGAAGGAACAAGACCTCACTATTTAGTTCAATTACAAATGAAAGTAAACACTCTAAATAAAAATATAATATTTAATAATATTTAATAAATATTTGTGTAAAGAAATCCATAGATGGGCAAACATGTTTACAAAAATATTATATATAATTTTTTTGTATATAGCGTATTGCAAACAGTACATGATATTTCAGGTAAATTATAAAGAAACTTAGTCTTTAGTTGAAAAAGGTCTTATAAATTATGGAAACATAAAGGTTGGGATCACGGGCAAAAATGACAGATTTTCTTTTATGTCAATGAAATTAATGTACTATATTTTAGTTCGATAATGTTTTTTAATATTTTGTATTTTTAGGGGATTTTATGGTACTAAATTATATTCACACTGTAGTTATAATCCATTTATAACATTTTTGAGCATAGACCTGAAAATTAAATTTAAACTGTCGTAAATCTTGAATGCTTTTAGAGCACAGACTTAAGTCAAAGATGACACTTAAAATGATATATATATATATACATATATATATATATATATATATATATATATATATATATATATATATATATATATTAAAAATTAAACTTAAAAAGTTACAGAATTTTACGTTTATTGTTATGAAAAATGCACAAAAGTACAATTTTTTTTATTTGCAATATATATTTTCAAAAACACATTGTACTCTAAAACTGCAAGAAAATCATTGCCATAAATCTAAAAAAGTGTTTGAAATTTAAGCTTGAAATCTAAAATAAAATAGTTTTCATTAAGATTTTATTTGTGGCAGTAACAAAATTTTTCACCAGATAAAATTTGTCTCCCATTCATTTCCAATGCGGTCATTTTTGACCATGTGGAGTACAAGTGTGACTATTTTTTTTTTCAGGACCATTTAACCTTTTTAAATATATATATATATATATATATATGTATGTATGTGTGTGTGTGTGTGTGTGTCTGTGTGTGTGTGTGTGTGTGTTCACATAGAAAGTACCAAAACCTTTATCAAATTTTGTACCATGAAGTAAAAAAAAAAAAGTAAAATTTTAAGGAATTAAAAAGTGACCTAGGCTATGTCTACATTAATGCGAAAAGATTTGAAAGCAGAGTTTTCGTTTAAAAATGCTCTCCGTCCACACTAACGTTTTCCAAAGACCAAATTCAACTTACTGCTCATGCGTAAAAGTTCACTGAACCGATATAGACATCATAAAGTTATCATCCGGGGACTGCAGATGGAAACTAGCATTAGCTAATTCTGGTACAAAACATCTTTTCATAAGATTAATGTATTTTGTACATTGTCCCTGACAAATAAACAAATTAAATAAATAAATAAATAAATAATAAATCACACAATTCTTCTAGCAGGATCATTTTATTTAGCTAAATATCTTACCATTCACTAATGCGTCCAGGTCGCACTAGGTCAACCATTATTATGTTTGGTCTAAATCGCAACTCCACTCGTGTTTTGCCACAGGACAGCAACTGCAGTAAGTTTTCTGTAATCCTTGCAGGACTGTGATATGAAGTGTGCAAAGTAACGTATTTTAGCAACTGTGTTAAAGTGAATAGCACATAACTAGCGCGAAGATGCCGTTTTTAAATGTATCCGCTCTGGAGAGGCGCTTTCAAAAAGCTAAATTTTCCTTCAAATGAAAACGTATTAGTGTGGACATGGCCCTTTAAAGCTCATGGGCCAAAAACATCATCAAAAATAAAAAGGTGCTGGATTTCCAGGTGGTTGTTTTTTTAAGACTCTAGGTTTCACTTTGTGTTCTTTTTTCTTTATTCTTTTTTTTGCACATTTTTATCAGGTGTTTGATCACTGTTTCTTTGGGTACACTCGCATCTCCCACTCAACAGGGGAAATCAGTGAGGAGCTGTGGTCAGAGATGACAAGCTTCCATCCTCCCGCACTCTCAGGTCCCTCATGTGTTCTTCTCTTCCTCAGAGAGGTTCTTCTCCTGTGTGTGTGACTGTGTTAAATCTGACAAGGAGTATTGGGACTGCCAACAGAGATTACGATGTACACGGTGTTTCAATTTGCAACTCTCCTCTGAAAAACACTGTCCCTCTTTTTTGTGTCTGTTGGCTACATGAACACACACACACACACACACACCCACACACACACACACTTGTAACTCTCGTTCCTGTCAGTCTGGTTAACTTCCCTAGTGTGTGCTTTTCAGATGAGCTGTCATTCATTACCTCACATCTGTTGAATTGGCCCTTTCCTCTCTTTCAAATATTTACTTATAGCTGTTGGTTTCCTCTTCCCTTTCCGCTTCGTATTATTATATTATTCCTCTAACCTTAATTTTCTTGTCCTTAACTTGCCTTTTGGTGAATTTCCTTTCCTTTCCTTTCCTTTCCTTTCCTTTCCTTTCCTTTCCTTTCCTTTCCTTTCCTTTCCTTTCCTTTCCTTTCCTTTCCTTTCCTTTCCTTTCCTTTCCTTTCCTTTCCTTTCCTTTCCTTTCCTTTCCTTTCCCTTCCCTTCCCTTCCTTCCCTTCCTTCCTTCCTTCCTTCCCCCCTTCCCTTCCCTTCCCTTCCTTCCCTTCCTTCCCCCTTCCTTCCCTTCCTTCCTTCCCTTCCCTTCCCTTCCGTCCGTCCGTCCGTCCGTCCGTCCGTCCGTCCGTCCGTCCCGTCCGTCCGTCCCGTCCGTCCGTCCCTGTCCCTGTCCCTGTCCCTGTCCCTGTCCCTGTCCCTGTCCCTGTCCCTGTCCCTGTCCCTGTCTTGTCCTGTTCACTTTCCTTGTCCTTTTCCTGCCTTTAACTAATGTTAATTCTCTCAATCCTCCTTCTCAATCTCAATTGCAAATTGAAGTGTCTTTTCAACTAAATCTGGTTTGGAAATAAGACATGTAAACAAGCACACTTACACATACTCATAATGAACCTGATCAGCTGATCCTGCTGGTGTACACTGTGGCTCATTCAACCCTCATTTGCATGAACAACTCCTTGACTTGCAGGACCCCTCCTCTGTCTGTCAGAAGCAATGCACAAAGTGTGCAGTGATGGCCCTCCAGAGCACTATCAACAGGCTATTAGCTTCCCTCTAAATAATAAAGCACATTCATTCAGAGCCATTTTGATTTATTTGCTAACTATAAACAAGCAGTAGCCACTGCAGGATCATTTAGTGCTGGTGGAGAGGAGAGGTATAGGCAAAGTGAAGTACTAGAAATACAAGTTATTGAGAGAGGGAGAGAGGGAGAGATTAAAAGAAGGATGGAAGGGAAAGGTTGCATAGAAAATCAAGGCTCTGGGACATGTGAGACAGGTCAGGTGAATGAAATGAGGAAATTGAACTTATCAACCGCACAACTGCTTCAGATTCAGTTTGCAAATGTGACGGCATGGCAAGTAGCTGCTGATTCGGTGCAGATCCAGGACAGCATTAAAGCTAAGCCTGAGGGGACTACCTGGACTCATGCTCCATGTTAAGTTGCATTTGTTCTTGATTTTACTGCATGTGTGTATGAGAGAGAGCAGATGAATACATATACACAAAATATAACATGTATGTATGTACACTATATTGCCAAAAGTTTCAGGACATCTGCCTTTACTTGCACATGAACTTTAATTACATCCTATTCTTAATCTGTAAGGTTTAATATGGAGTTGGCCCACCAAAATGTCTTGGTATGCTGAAGCATTAAGAGTTCCTTTCACTGGAACTAAGAGGCCAAGCCCAACCCCTGAAAAACAACCCCACACCATAATCCCTCTGCCACCAAACTTTACACTTGGCACAATGCAGTCAGGCAAGGTCGTTCTCCTGGCCAACGCCAAACCCAGACTCATCCATTAGATTGCCAGACAGAGAAGCGTTATTCATCTCTTCAGAGAACACGTCTCCACTGCTCTAGAGTCCAGTGGTGGCGTGTTTTACACCACTGCATCCGACACTTTGCATTGCACTTGGCGATGTAAAGCTTGGATGCAACTGTAACCATGAAACCCATTCCATGAAGCTCTCTACGCACTGTTCTTGAGCTAATCTGAAGGCCACACAAAGTTTGGAGGTCTGTAGCTATTGACTCTGCAGAAAGTTGGCGACTTCTGCACACTGTGTGCCTCAGCATGCGCTGACCCAGCTCTGTGATTTTATGTGGCCTACCACTTCATGGCTGAGTTGTTGTTGTTCCCAATTGCTTTCACTTTGTTATAATACCACTAACAGTTGACTATGGAATATTTAGTAGTGAGGAAATTTCACAAATGGACTTGTGGCAACCTATCACAGTACCATGCTTGAATTCACTGAGCTCCTGAGAGCGACCCATTCTTTCACAAATGTTTGTAGAAGCAGTCTGCATGCATAGGTGCTTTATTTTATACACCATTGGCCATGGAAGTGATTGGAACACCTGAATTCAATGATGGTGGGGGCTGTTCAAATACTTTTGGCAATATAATGTGTGTATGTGTATATTAAGACGTCAGTCAATCCATCAGATTTATTTTTTAGAGTAAAAAAAAAAAAAAAAAAACCTTAAGCTTTACTAGTATATCTGTGCGTGAGAGAGCAAGCTGTATATGCATTTAGGTTTCCTGTTTTTTTGTATCATTCTCTCACTTTGTGTTCACTGATAAGCTCTATCTCATGCCTCATTCATCCCCAGCCGCATACTTCATTATGCTCTCTGCAGGAGCCACCTGCACTCAGCAGAGTGAATATTCAGCGCCACCGCAGTCCACCACGCTGTATTTTCGCTCTTTTAATACTTTGATTGGACGAGAGTTGTTATTGTGCTTTATCACTGTGGTATTTGATGGGCAGGTTGGGCATGTGCTATTATGTGATCCTGGAGCGCAGCTAATCTAGGAGGTTTTACAACAATAGATATGCCTGAACACTTTAGTTATTCAGCTACTGCAGTGAACAAGCTGCATTGGGATTTGGTAGTTTCAACCTAATATGCAAAACAACAGATACCTAGGAGCCAAAGTAGATGAATAGCCTTATTTAATAGCCAACATGCAGTGGCCTTAATAAATATTCAGATACTTTACATTTTAAAATGTATTAAGCCACTGCATAAGATAACAAAATATCAAACCAAGTGCCACTAATTTAAAAGAAAGTTGATAAAAAGAACACTTCTTTTAAATCAAAATTTGCACATTTATATAGTTATAAATTTACTTTATTATGAAATGTTGAAGGCAAATGACCTCAAACATCCACTGAAAAAGCAGAGGTATTTATTTATTTATTACAATAAAATTCATACACTTTTAAGCGCGGCTCCAAATATTTTTGACATTATATGCAATAAAATATTATATAATGATATGGATTTTGTTATTATTCTCCATTCCATTATTTAACGCAAAGCTATTTATTGTCATCCTTCATTTCTGCTCATAGATATTCAGGCAGATGGAAACTTCAGGTGTGCTGTTGTGTTTGCAGGTCTCAGCGGTGGATTCTCTTGAAGGACCCCTGTTGCAGGTGGAGGGCCTGGGCGACTTGCGACTGGAGCTCCACAGCAAGAAGCTCAACATCCATCTGGTGCTAATTGACGAGCTCCATCGACACCTCTACATCAAGTCTACTAGCCGTGGGTCACCGCGGCAAAGACAAGGACAAGGGACGGTGAGCTACTGTCGCGTGCTTCAGATTTGATTTGGCAGTGCATGCAGTTTGGCAAAACGAGATGCTAATTGCATGATTCAAAGACTTTAAAGATATGTGGGCTCAATATTTGAACCCAAAGAAAATATTACAAAATGTAAATAAAAAAACCTTACTCAAAACTTTTGATTCAGGTTGTGGCAGTAAAGTGAAAGCAATTACCTGTGGAGCGGCAAAGTCATTTCTCAGCTTTAGATTAATTTACCTTCATAGGCTGCTGGTGGCAGGGCGCACAGCTCATCTAATTACTGTGTGTGTACTTTTTAAAGAGAGAGACGTGCTCTCTTAAACCAAACATCCCATGAGTCACTGCTGTCTGATCATTAATAAGGGTGTGGAATATGCCAGACAGAATAACTGATCAGACTAATTAAGAATCCAGGCTTGAAAATGGGCCAGAGTTGGTGTAAACCCCATCTTTTTTGACATTCTGAATAAACTTTAATTAGTCAAAGGGGTGACACGTTGAAAATGTGTCACGCTTCTTCTCTAAAGTCTGTTTCTGATTCTCAGCATAGTTCTGCTTCACATAATTAATAACAGGCTGCTAACGGGGTGATTACGCTATTTTGAAGGGAAATCACAATATTAATTCTTTATTGAAGGCTTCGTTCACCAAGGTCTTAAATCATTAGCTTGTTGGTAAACAAAGCCTTTCTGGCCCTGTTGCATCCTTCTCACCAGAGTCGTGTAATTAGCTGATTTGCGACTGTTCTCTTCCTGTCCCCGCGTACAGGGCCTGGCCGCCGTGGCACTGATGCCGGCATTCAGCACAAACAGAGATAAGTCATTCGCACCCTCGCGGATGAGCACGAGAGGAATGATAATAGGTTTTTGCTTTTCTCGATGGCGACACGGCCGCCCACGCACGCACTGTCGCCGGGGGATTGCTGACCCCCTCCGCCAGCGTGCCGTGTGAACCGCAGCGCCTGCCTCTGCAATGCTAATTCTCGGAGATTAGACAAGGCGCAGCGGTGTAGCGCATTAAGCTAATGCAGGTTGGTGACCCCGCAGGGCTGAAGTGTGGAGTTGTTTGTAATAGTGTTTTTGATCTCAGAATTGTGCGTCCATGTTTGTCGCTCTTCCACTGCTCTGTTTACGGCTATGTAATTATAGCGTGAGGCTTTCATGAGGAGAAGTGATTTATTAGTCAGGGTCATGACGCGACTGCAATTTTCTGGCAGGGTTTTTATTCATTTTATCTGTCTCGTGTTTCTGCCTTGTTTGATTCTTCCTGTTCTGACCACTTAAACGACAATGTTTTTGCGGAAAGTTCTCTATTATTTTCATAAAACATTCATGGCTGCTCTTTTTATGAATGTTTAAGCAATAGCTGCCGTTGCTCTGAAAATTGTTTCTATCGTGAAAAAGGAAATAACAGTACTGTGTTGTTTTTTCAGGTCTGCTCTGAAGGACACATCTGTTTTGGAAGTTGGTGGTTTGTCCACTCCACGCAAGCTCACAGAACCCTCGCAGTTCAGCACCCCAGGGACATCCAACAGTAAGAACCACCACAAACAGAACAGAAATGACTAGATGCCAAAATGACCCTGATTTGTAATAAAAGGATGAATAGCAAGTAGTGCCGCACCATTACCTCCGTTTCCACCGAAATTACCCAGAACAATTTGTCCCAGGAACTTTTTCCCCCCCCAGACCTGTTACTGTCTGCGTTTCCAGCGCGGTCTAAAGTACCGTGAAGGTTAGTCCGGTGACGTAGGACTGCGCACGACTTTCCAGTTCCCACTGGATTCCATCCTCCGCATATAAGCTTAATAAAGCATGAACCTCGTTGTCGGTCCATCAGTTGTATTTTTGTAACTCCATTGTTGATTTGAATAGCTGCACGCACCGTAACAGACTTTTAAAAATGTTAGTTGAAATAAAATGCTGCGTGAAGTCAACCAATCATGTTCAGTGCCCAAGTTACACCCCCAAAAGTTCCTGAACTTTGAAAAAGTACTACCTCGCAAGCAGGGACTTTTTGAGGGGGAAGTATTTACTCTGAACTTCATTTTGACCTTGGTCCCTGTGGATGAAACACACAGAGTACCACCCTAAAGTCCCTATTTCCTGGGGAATGTTCCTGCAGTGGAAATGGCTATAGTGAACATTTTTGGCTAAAACCAAAGCCAAAAATTCTGGCAACACTGGGCCGAAAACCAAAACTGAAAAATATAATTATTTAGAATGACTACAAATTCTAATATTGTTGTGATGTGTTTTTACAGTCAGGATATGGTACTAATTATAAGAGATTTAATTAAATTAAATACAACAATTTTATATTTATAAATGTATATACATTTTTGTTTTTTGTTTTTTAAATATAGTTTACATGTGCATTTACAAATACAATACATTTTCAATGCAATATAATTAAATATAATGAACACAGTTATATTTGGTTAAGTTTTAGATTTTCTGCCTATTTACTTTTTTGGCCAAAAAGCTTATTCCCCCGATCCAAAAACATTTTCATTGAGCGAATTTTTTTTATATCCACAACGCGAGGCCTAAAAAAACAACCAAAGATTAGACAAAGTGACTGTAAGAGAGGAATAGTGTGCTAATTTTGCAGTGAGAGAGTGAGTGAATTAGAACTTGATTTAGTGGCTCATAATTTGAATGATGGATTCCTCTCTGAAGGGAACAGCGGGTGCCTGGGCCTTTATGAAGCTAGGGGTGATTTTGTTGGGCCTGGTGCTCCATATTGTCTGTGTTCAAAGTGCTAATTAAATCATTAGGACACACATCTGACCAGTATCACTGTGTCTATTAATATGAAACTGCCACAGATAAGAAAAGACTTAAGAACTGTTGCTTTCTGTAGCAGTTGCATACGTATACTCCTATCATACATACTATACATGGAAGTGGTCATTGTAATATACACACACTAATACTTTGACAAACCAATTTTCTCTTTTACAATTACACAGTGACTCACACATGCATGCACCTCTAAAACAGACGTGCCTGCACACACACTCTCAGGTTTCATGATCTCAGTACATCATGTTTCAGTAAGCATATTAACCGGTGCAGATGAGATACTCTCTTACGTTATTAATCATGCAGCACTGTCAGCACAGCGGGGGTGCGGGCCTCGTTATCCATGCTCTCCTGTGTGGGGCCGACTCCACTGCGAGCTCTAAGACTGTTATCATACCCACCAACCCACCCACAGCTGTCTGTTTCTCCTACACTGTCTCTAACTATTGACAGGTCTGTCTATCTATGTATCTATCATCTATCTATCTATCTATCTATCATCTATCTATCATCTATCTATCTGTCTGTCTGTCTGTCTGTCTGCCTGTCTGCCTGTCTGTCTGTCTGTATGTATGTCCGTCCGTCCGTCCGTCCTTTTTTTCATGGGTTGTGCTTGACCTCTTAGTTCCAATGAAAGGAACTCTTAATGCTTTACCAAGACATTTTGGACAATTTCATGCTCCCAAATCCGTTGGAACAGTTTCTGGATGACTGCGCACCAGTGCACAAAGCAAGGTCCATACGGACATGGATGAGCGAGTTTAGTGTGGAGGAACTTGACTGGCCCGTATAGAGTCCTGAACTCAACCTGATAGAACACCTTTGAGATGAATTAGAGTGGAGACTGAGAGCCAGGCCTCGTCCAACATCAGTGCCTGACCTCACAAATGCGCTTCTAGAAGAATGGTCAAAAAATCCCATAAACACCCAGAAGAGTTGAAGCTGTTATAGCTGCAGAGGTTGGGCCAACTCTATATTAAACCCTACAGATTAAGAATGGGATGTCATTAAAGCTCATGTGCATGTAAAGACAGGCATTCCAAACCTTTTGGCAATATAGTGTATCTATCTGTCTTTCTGTCTGCTATCTATCTATTTCACTTTACATGATTACTCACACTTTAATTGTTCTTGTTTGGTCTGATTTTGCTAAAGCAGGTAGAAACGTCTCTAATTCACATTCAGAGCCTGAGTAATTCCTGCATCTCCTGCAGTTTTCTTCACATTACACGAAACGCTCGCAATTATTGCTGTCGTGGTGCTTTATGTGTGATAAGGTGACGGCATCAGACAACATTTCCCCTGCTGTGGAAGACGCTTCCCTTTTGTCGCCTATTTTGTCTAATGGCCTTTTGCACATCATTTGTCGGTGGTAATTGTAGTAATTATTTAGCAAGCTACAGTTTGGGGGGGTTGAAGAAGAAAAACCTGAGCCCATTAACTTGCCATAAACATTAAGACCATTTTAAACAGTCATTGGATTTGAGGATATTAGTAGGCCGAAAAATAAGCACTTCAGTGTGCTATCACTCTATTGAGCAGGTGAATATGGAGAGGTGTGTTATGCAGGTTTTTAAGGAGTGTGCTGATGAGAAGGGAGGGAATGATTATGAAATGGTGAAACCTTCTACTGAGACATTGTCAAATATGTCTCGAAAATGCAGGCATTGTAGGTTCAAGTGATTTCAATGTATATTTGCTACAGTATGTATTTGATTATCAATATATTATGGTTACTTTACATTACCATGACTAACCTTTAACATGTAAAAGCTCTCTACGAAAAACTTTATAATAAATTAAATGTAATAACTTTACCATTATAATATGTAAATATGGTAATACTGTTTTACAGTGTCCTTGTTACATTTGTTACATTTGCATTAACAATAATAACAATAACAGAAAAGTATGCAAAATTTTATGCAACTAACCCTCAACCAAACCTTAATCCTACCCATGTAGTTAATTATTATTACTCCGTACTTAAATATATAATTACATTTTAACAATGACACCTTCAAATAGTGTAAACTTAAATCTTAACAGATTGTTAGTACACTTAGTACATAGATTCACTGAGATTTATGAATTAACATACTCAAATTAGAAAATCAATGACCTTTAAATTGTTGGGATGTTTAATATTTCAACAATTTATTTAATTTATTTAACTGTCAGTAAATTAATTGTTGTAGTGATCTTAATGGTGTTTATGTGTGTTTGTGCAGTACAGGAAATGAGAGAGGACCTGGACGTAGATCCAGAGGAGAACAGCGCAGAGTTCATGGGGATCCTGATCAAAGCTCTGGCCAAACTCAAGAAGATCCCTGAGACCATTAAAGCTATCATGGAGCGTCTGGAGCCTGAGCTCAAGCAGATCCTCAAGAGATCCACCACTCAGATTGCTGACCATGCCTACCAGAGAGGAGAGAACCTGGCACAGGACAACCAGCCCAGGTAAAAGCTAATGAAACGATGGAGCTAGTAGAATCAATTGAAAGGAAGAGGTCTACAGTGATTTGTCAGTCCGGTCTGGTTAGATTCTGTCTCGTTCTGGTGTCTATAGGCTATTTTTCCACATACACAAGGCTTGAGATCTCCAATAACAGACTTCTCCCTGCTGTTACTATTAGTTAATTATATTAACTAATTCGCACTCAGCAATTCAAAACTTGTCAAGCGGTGTCACAGTTATGTTCCATTTGTCTTCGTTATGATGGACTTTTAGTTTGTTTTCAATCGTTCTTATATTTTCCTTTGTTTGATTTTCCCGCCACTTCTTTGTTACCGTGGTCACTGGTCACCGTCATTATGAGTTTGTTTGATTCAGCTTTGTTTGTTTAATCATCTTGTTTGAGTTCCTATTTAATTTGTACCCTCACGTTCATTCTCTGTCCGGTCACGTTCACATTTAGTGTGTGTTGCTCCCACCTGTTTGCCTGTTTTGTGGATCATTGATATTAAACTCGTCTCGTGTTGGAACTATTATCTCCGTCTTTGTCTGCCTTCCTGCAGCCACCTGTTACACACGTATTGCAGACCTCTCGTTTCAAGCATAATGTAGTTTAGAGACTCATTTAAAGACAGCACAACACTTTTTACTTGAGACATTTGCAATTGTCCTAGTGCAACTACATAATACAAGGCGAGACTTGATTTTAGCTATTGGCTTGTGATTGCATTAGTGTTAATCTATGATATTATTGGTTAATTTTTATTTTTCCCTGCCTATATGGCCTTGATTACATCTGATCCGGAAAGTTGATATTATGTTTTTTAATGGAAGATTAATGAAACTATTTTGTTTATTTATTTATTCATTTACATTAACATGCACTGATAAATCTTGCACAGGGCGATAATTATTAAATTATGTCCTTAAATGATGTAGGAAATAAAAACTGCCAATGACAATCACTTTAGATGCATTTCTCCCTTTTACAGTGATTTTGTTTTTAAGGGAAGCACTTTGGAAGGCATTTGTACTGAAGTGTGATTGGTTTCCATTGTTTTCCTTCTTTTTTTGCGCTCTCTCTCTCGCTCTCTCACTTTACCCGATGATGGCTCGCTGGATCAATGCTCTCATCTGTCATGTGGCATTCATACCTCCCTCATTTCCAGAAATGGTGTAATCCATAAAAGCGAGCCGCGGCCAGGGTCTGCTTAAGCATCGGCTCTAACAGAGAAAAAAAACAAAAGCAAGGGAAGAAAAGGCAGATAATGAAGGCTGTTAAAGAAACACTCTTTTACCCAAGGCAAAAATGAACTCTCAATTGCTTATTTTTTTCCATAGCCATTCTCTGGGTTTTAGTGTTTGCCCTCCGCTGTTCTCTCGGATGTGAGCTTCGAGTTTGCAAATGATTATCCACTGAATTTTCAATGTATGATTTTAATGATATAAATGGGGGAATTTTCTTTGAACGCACTGACTATTATGCTGGAAACTTTAGTAATATAGGAGAAATTTTTCATTTTTCACAAACTCATTTGAGAAATGGTTTTGTGAACGTATGTGTGTTTTCGTCTGAATGTGCTAATGTATCATGCAGTTTAATTACCTTGATAAATAACATACAAAGCACTGCTGAATTAAAATGGCAGTTCATAAATCTGTTTCCTGTAAAAGGTAAACCAGCTGAAAACGTCCAAATGACCTGAGTGAAAATAAGGTCCCATTTTAACCATAGAGCATTTTCAGTGTTTACTTGTGTGTCTATGTCTGTGCTCACTTGAAAGTTGAGGCAGGGCTCTGTTTCTATGGAAACCTCAACAGAAAAAGGGAGTCACTGCTGCATTTCAGTTCACAGTGAAAAGTATGCCTTACACTGTGTCCTAACCAGGCATGATTTGACAAAAACTACGTTGACCCTGCAAGCCTTACTGGTCAATTCTGATTTATTGCTCAGATCCGGTTTCTTTATGTGCCTGTTCACATAATGTTTTTAAATGTGGGTAATGTCAGGTTTGAGTGTGAAATAGTCAAAGTTTTGAACTGATCCACATGCACAAAAGAACAATAACAAATGCAGCACGCTGTCATGGAGCTAAACATGTCAAGGTTTATGCATTTATTTATAAGGTGATATACTGTGGAAGCCAGTGAAATTTGTGCACAGGCGATGGACACAAACAAGATTTAGAAGAAAGAGAGCAAGGTTAGGTGTCATCAAAATACTTATGAGCTCATTGTCCTTCTACAAACTAACTTTGCTGCTGTCTTTCTGTGACTAAAGACCTAGCGGTATGTTAAAACTTTCGGAGTAACTCCTGTCAGCACATAATTGTGATCATAATTGTGATGAATGTAACGTGACGTAAAAGTTGCATGAATGCAAAACTTCAGAATTGTATCTGTTTTAGGAACACGTATTATGGAAGCGATCATCCACATATTATGAAAATGGAAGATCATATTCCATTTATCATATACCAATTTTTGTGAAGGGATACAATCTGAGCCAATCATTTATTTAGTTATTTATTATTATAATGAACAGTTTTGTGGCTACCCAGCATAGCACTGCAGAGAGAGAGAGAGAGAGAGAGAGAGAGAGAGAATATAGCAAAAATATTATTTTTTGCGTTTAATTAATTAATAAATTGTATTCTTTTTTTTAAAGAATATTTGTCAGAATATGGCCATAAATATATTTACGACATCTACCTACTGCCATCCACCCAAACCTTGTCCCTTTGGTTCATATGTGTTTGTGTAAATAGGTGGGGGTGCTTTGGGTTGGCTTTCCGCAATGTTTGTTTGAAGGAGTGTCGTCCTGTGTAATATATGTTTACATGTTGAGTCTGTGTCAAGGGTTATGTCCTGTCCTTTGTAAATCAGTCTTAACATGTGTTATCATGCACCGTCTCTAACATGAACATCCATTATCTTCCTGTCTTCCACCTCCCAGCAATCTTAATACTCTACATCATGCTGTCACCTCCAACCTCTTCATTCCGCCTCTTAGGGTTTTCTTCTGCCTCATTTTACTGGGACGAATGAATGAGTAAACTCCACAAAAGTCAGACAGACGAGTGTCCTCCTAGTGGACCCAGAGAGTTTGACAGATGCTGCTAATTGTTGTCGGTGAACAGCTGCTGCTGCTCAACAGGGAGATTCTGTCAGCACCCTGCTGCTGTCATGTTCATTAGGAACAGAGAATGGACCGCTTTTGGCTCGGTTTTGGTGATGTGGAGGGATTTATGACAGCCAGACTGACTGCAGTAGTGGCTTTGTCTTGGAAAGTCTGTAGATAAGGAGTTTTCAAACTGGGGTCCAGGGACCCCCAAGGGGCCACAAGGGGGTGCTGGGAGTTTTGCAAACAAACAGAAAAACAAAACAAAAAGATTTACAAAATGGATATTTTAGGGCTGTCAAAGTTATCATGTTTACTCAAGATTTTATTAATCCATTAATATGGTGAATGCAACATTTGCTCTATCTATCTATCTATCTATCTATCTATCTATCTATCTATCTATCTATCTATCTATCTATCTATCTATCTATCTATCTATCTATCTATCTATCTATCTATCTATCTATCTATCTATCTATCTGTCTGTCTGTCTGTCTGTCTGTCTGTCTGTCTGTCTGTCTGTCTGTCTGTCTGTCTGTCTGTCTGTCTATATATCTGTCTGTCTATATATCTGTCTGTCTGTCTGTCATAGGTTCTCCTTGTCATTGCAGCATTTTAGCCTGTTATTATTGTAATATTTTCCTTAAATGTTATTTTAATATTTACATTTTTATTAATATAATTGTAATTATATTAATATAAAGTGACGTTTTTCTCCCTCTATTGCCCTCTTCAGGTTGCTGCTGGAACTGCTCGAGCTGTTGTTTGATAAGTTGAATGCAGTGGCTCAGGCTCACAGCGTGGTTCTCCGTCACCTACAGAAGATTGTCGTCTCTCCCAATGGAGCCCAGGAAGGGATCAAACTCTATGAGCAGGCAGATGTCTATGCCAAGATCCAAACCGTCCTACAGGTCAGTTTCTGGAGAGTTATTCGTTAGAGCAGATATTTGCAATCTGAAAGATTGCAGTGAAAAATATGTTGATTGTCTAAGTTGATTTTGCAAGAGACTATTCTGACCACCTAGCAATGCTCTAGCCACTACACAGCAACGTGTGAGAAACCATTCAGTTGCAAATCTTCAGCATGTAATTCATAGCAACTCCTTAATTGGCAAGAACTCAGTGCTGTGAAACCACACGCTTATTTTAAGCTGTCATTTAAAACAAAAACATACTATTAACTGTTATTTACTAACTGTATATTTAATTACTAGTAGACAGTAGGGCTGTTTAGTGTTTACCGTCATTAGATGGTTCATGTGTCGCCTCTGTAAAACGGTACAGGTCGAGAAATACGTTTTGAAGAATCTACATTAACTCATCCCAAGTGCCGTGTTTAATTGGAGTGTGTTAATTTGTTGTATTTTAGTGTGGATTTGGCAGCAGACTGATGGGTAGGTGAGAGATTACCAGCTGTTCACGTAAACTTTGAGAATCTCTCAAGAGGCCCAACATTTACTGTGTTTGTGTGTGTGTTTGAGAAGTACCCGCTGGAAATCCTGCCGCAGGTTTTTATTTTGTGTGATTTGTATGTTTACATTTCTTTTTATCTAGCGTACTTATTTGCATTTATATTCCTTTGTTGGTTTTTCTGTGAAAGTGGAGAGAGCAAAATTACTTGACTATTTTTGGAGTCAACCAGAATGATCAAATAAAATAATTTATTTTAAGGGAGGGGAAAATGCTTTCTAAAACTTGTTGTTGTTGATTGAGAAGGCTGTGCAATTAGATCAAACTATATTTAAATGGTTAATTTAGATTTTTAAAAATAATATTTAGTTTACTGTTTCTGGTTTTGTGTTTTGTTTGAGTTACTATCGAGTAATTCCTTTTCAGAGTTACGCCACTCTTACTTGATTCAAATGGCAGTTTGGACTCACTCAATGCAACAATCCCACATCTTGCTTTTCTCTTAACAGTAACCGTAAAGGGAGGTTGGTCCTTCTGATGGGTTTTATACGATGTTGACTCGCATATATCTAGAAAATATATAGAATTATTGTGCTCAAGCAGTTTTAAAACCATTTTAGGTACAGATGGTAAAACAAATTAAAAATTCAGATTCAAAGAGGTCGTAAAAACTAGACATCATAACTTTTTCATATTCGTATCTCTGTATTTGTAGTTTTCTTCCCATCTCTCTCCATTCTCTCTCTTCCTCTGTCTCATTGTATGTGCACTCTTTCAAAGCATTATTTTTCAGCTGCATGCTAGACAGGATCCAGTTGTGCAGTAGAGATAGGAATCAGGAGAACGAGGGAGAGAAAGAGAGATGGGAGTGGCGGTGCAGCTTGGGAATGAGTAAATGGGTTTGTCATCACTCCATCAAACAGGGTGAAGAGTCAGACTGTGACCTTGTACCTTCCTCCTGTATTTTTTTACTTCTCCTTTCAAAGCAGTCTTCAGAGAGCAGTAGAAAGAACAAGCTCGGCCCTGCCAACTGTTGCTAAGGCCCCGCTGAGCTCCTCGCAGACCTTAATAAGCGAGGAGCATCTTTCTGAGAGGTGACTATAGAAGTCAAAATAGGCATTTAACTGCCATATGATGAGCGGTTCGACTGTGTGAATGTGTTCTGCTTCTATTCTTTGCATTCATTAGCACGAGCACCTCACACCCTAGCTAGTGACAGATTAATTTGTTTATTAAGAGCCTTTACTTCATGTGTATTGCGTATTAAAGCTTAAAAAATGCTGCCTTCTGAGGATGCATTCTAAGGTAGGAAGGCATCAAGGCATGTATGAGTCCAATGTTTGCAACACAACATTCCTGTCTTCCATCCATCCATCCATCCATCCGTTGTTCATTTGATCAATCGATCAGGACACAGAGGCTGCATTTATTTGATCAAAAATGAATTGGCCAAAAACACTGAGAAAGGGCCTAGAAGTGAGGGGGCAGAAATGTCATGTAATACAATAAAAAAAAAAGGTTTTATTCTTTCATCTCTTGCTTTTAATTGGCTAAGACATCAAATACACCAATCATTTTTATTCTATAATATTTTTTCCTATTGTTCTAATGACAATTTTATGATTGTTATATTTGTGCATTAAGTCATCATGGATTTTATTCATGAATGAATGAAACATACATTGTGACAGTGTTTACTAGAGCTACATAATGTTCCCATCGCCTCATTTTGAATAAGAATAAAGCACCAGGTCATGCATAGCCTAAATTTTCTCTTTAAATTTAAACCTAGGTTTATTCTGATTTGCCCATGAAAAGCACTACGTGAAAACACTTGCCCCAAAAGTGTGTGGGAGACGAAATTCTGTTCTATTTAAAGTGCATGGGAGACGTTCCCCGCATATTTTATGCATGAGTGAGTTAATTGGAGACAGACATTTTTGTGATCATTTGAGACGGATGTATGGAAATTGTTTCATGTTTTGATTTACAGCAAAAAAGGGTAATAATCAGGTGGTCAAAATCAAGAAAAGACAAAAACGAAAGGTAACAGGATGGGGAAGTGTTCCTTAACTGCAGAGTCATCCTGGCTTTGCTGAAATAGATGATATTAAGTGTTCAGTATGCTTCCTTGCCCAAGCGGGCCGCTTGCCAGGGGCTGCGGAGTCTCCCGTGGTCACTGTGTGAGATAATGTAAGCTCTTGATGAGAATCTTCATTAGGGTAGATGAGGTTTTGCTAATCTTTTGTTATATTTCTCTCCTCCTGATCACCAAATCTCATCTGATCTTTTCTTCTCTACACCTGACTGAATGGCCCATCATTAAAAAGAAATCTTCTGAAGACATACAAAAAAAGCTGCTTCCTTTCTGTTTTCTCTTTGGAATGAAAAATGTGGGAGAGTGAGGAAGAGTTACACCGTCATACTTTTCTTTTTCTTTTCCCTCCTGTCCTGTTTTCTTTTTTTGTTTTCGCTCCTTTTTCTGTAATATTCTGTCCTGTACTTTTTCTATGCATATTTCCTTTTCCTTTTCTCCCTTTTCTTCCCTTTTTCTATCCTATAATTTTCTATTATTTTCTGTCATTTCTATGTCTCATTCGGTGACACTCTTGAGTTCTGGTGTCAGGTGCTGATTGCGGGACTGTTCTCAGGTGTGACTTGCGCAAACTTCAGTTTTTAGGTGAAAATGATGGTCCTGTCCTCATGCACTGATGCACCCGATGTTCTTGGCGTCACTTGTTGGGTTACCTTCACGATAACCTCTTGTTCTCTCAGGTGTAAATGAGACCCCTGTGCACCCTTGTCTTTCTAGCTATCTTAATGCCAAACTTTTGTTACCAAGTTTCCTCTGTTCCTGTGGGAGGCAAGAATTACATTGACCTTTCCATTACACTGAAGACATGAAGGCCATGGACAGATGGACCTGAGAGACATGTTATAATCTTCATTTCTTTCAGTTCCTGAATTTTTGAACTGTGGCTCGGCCATTCTTGAAGAAAGTCTGTGAGTTGTTGAAACCATATTGAACTTGTAAACCTGGTTCGTAAAGAGCCAGTTTTTAGGAGTGTGTGGAGTAAATAGATATTAACTTTTTGAAGACTACCCTAATTTGTCTTAGTACATAATAATGTATCCTTTTAAATGCCACTGAACAAGAAACAAAACTGGCAGTAGCAATTATGGACATATTTTAGTGGTTCTCAAGTGGTTTGGCCACCAACATTTTCCCATAGTCATTAAGCCATAAGACACATTTTTAGAAATTTGAACCAAGCAAATGTATTTCTCAAAATTGTTTGACATACAAGTACTTGACACACATAAATTGTTAGAATATCACTTACACTGATGAAAAAACAGCATAAGGCTATTAAATAACAGTCCTAAACTAGGTTTTATTACAGTGATATAATAATGTTAGGTGAAAGTGAAAATTATTTTGAGTTAAGGTTACAAAAACACTGTTTTATGGTTGTAATAATGTTTTCTTAAAGTAATTATGTCATCTCTGTGGATATTGTTATTGATATTGGATAGATTTTTGATTGTAAAAGATAATGAGTTTAGCTGATTTTTATGCTGACAAACCAATCTTAGTTATATCTGAATTATTGATTTTTAATTATTGCTATTTTTAATATGGTTTTGATAATGTTTTCTGACAGTAATCTTAATTATTGTCATGATTTGAGTCCCATCAGATATTAGTTTTTATATTTTTTAGTGCTGGGCAATCGATTAATCGTGATTAATCGCTTCCAAAATAAAAGTTTGTGTTTGCATATGTGTGTATACTCTGTATAATTATGATGTATTTATAAATATACACACACACACACACACACACACATGCATGTATATATTTGAGAAAAATATGTTATATTTATATGTAAAATATTTATATAATATTTATATTTGTATAAAAGATAAATTATATAAATATACATTGCTAAAAAAAATTAAAGGAACACTTTGAAAACACATCAGATCTCAATGGGTAAAAATATCATGCTGGATAGTGGATATCTATACTAATATGGACTAGGTCATGTGTTATAAACGAAAGGATGCCACATCGTTTGATCAAAATGAAAATGATCGCAGCAACTCAAAATGGTACTCAGTAGTTTGTATGGCCCCTACATTCTTGTATGCATGCCTGACAATGTCGGGGCACACTCCTAATGAGACAACGGATGGTGTCCTGGGGTATTTCCTCCCAGATCTGGACCAGGGCATCACTGAGCTCCTGGACAGTCTGAGGTGCAACCTAGCGCCGTCGGATGGACAGGAACATAATGTCCCAGAGGTGTTCTTTTGGATTTAGGTCAGATGAGCGTGGTGGCCATTCAATGTTATCAATTCCTTCCTCCTCCAAGAACTGCTTGCATACCCTCGCCATATTAGGCCGGGTATTTTTGTGCACCAGGAGGAACCCAGGACCCACTGCACCAGCATAGGATCTGACAATGGGTCCAAGGATTTTAGCCTGTAGAGGTCTGTGTGTCCCTCCATGGATATGCCTCCCCAGACCATCACTGACCCACCACCAAACCAGTCATGCTGAACGATGTTACAGGCAGCATAACTCCACGGCTTCTCTAGACCCTTTCACAACTGTCACTTGTGCTCAGGGTGAACCTGCTCTCATCTGTGAAAAGCACAGGGCACCAGTGGCGGACCTGTTCAATGGCAAATGCCAATCAAGCTCCACGGTGCAGGGCAATGAGCACAGGGCCCACTACAGGTCGTCGGGCCCTCAGGCCACCCTGGTGAAGTCTGTTTCTGATTGTTTGGTCAGAGACATTCACACCATTGGCCTGCTGGAGGTTATTTTGTAGGACTCTGGCAGTAGTCATCCTGTTCCTCCTTGCACAAAGGAGCAGATACCGGTCCTGCTGATGGGCTAAGGACCTTCTACGGCCCTGTCCAGCTCTCCTAGAGTAACTGTCTGTCTCCTGGAATCTCTTCCATGCTCGTGAGACTGCTGAGAGACACAGCAAACCTTCTAACAATGGCACGTATTGATGTGCCATCCTGGAGGAGTTGGACTGCCTGTGCAACCTCTGTAGATCCAGGTATTGCCTCATGCTACCAGTAGTGACACTGACCCTAGCCAAATGCAAAACTGGTGAAAAACAGTCAGAAAAGATGAGTTGGGGAAAAAAATGTCAATGGCCTCCACCTGTAAAACCATTCTTGTTTTGGGGGTCGTCTCATTGTTGCCCATCTAGTGCACCTGTTGTTAGTTTCATTAACACCAAAGCAGCTGAAACTGATTAACAACATTACTTAACTGACCAGATCAATATCCGGCAGTTTAGCTGACTTGATGCTATTCTCTGATTAAAAAGTGTTGCCCAGCACAATTTTTTTTATTTGATATTGAATTTTGACTCTTTTGGGGGGGTCGCTGACAGACCAATCCTGGATGTTAATTCTTCATTATTGTTTATTGGTATATTTAATATTGTCTTAATTTTTGTTTTAAGTTCACAGCTCTATGGCCCATGTTTTAGACTTTGTATCCAATTGTTAAGAAGATAAAAAAATAATGGCATTCATTATAATCTCCCTCTTGCGCTGTATTACTGTCCCTCCCCCTAAGCCTCACGGACTTGAGTCTGAGAATGATGGGTGAGAGGGTGAAGGGAACAAGAGCGTGAAAGAGGGAAAAGAAAGGAAATTACAAACTTTCCACTTTGACAACTTGTTTAGATTTAGTGGGAGCCACACAGCCTCAGAGTAATTGGATTATACAGTGTTAGTGAGGCGTTTCATGCCCTGACAGTGATTAGTCTGGCAGCAGAGGGAGAGGCAAAGTGCTTCTGTTTCATGTCGGTGAGATAGACAGACACATGGCCTCTAAATGAGCTGTTGTGTACCAGCCTAAATTATCTATTGTAACTGGCCACGGCTTGCATATTGCTTGTGGATTTGAAAGATTTCCACCACAGGGTTAATGATCATAACAGTTCATTTCCATGTTTTAAAACCCAGCGTTTCTTTTTTCCCCTCAGGCTTTATGGACGAGACACGCTGGTTGTTTTGAAAAGCGCCACTCTTATGTTCATTAATTACAACAGTAATTATGCATTCTTTTGTGATGTGTGTCTCTGTAATAGCAACGGCCGTAGTGGACTGTTCTGAGTATCGCTGAGGGGAATTCTAATGACATCTTGTAACACGATGCCGCTCCAAGCATTGACCTCTCTATGTAATAACTACATTGAACTAGAATATGTCAGAAGTGGATACAATACAGGACGAGGGATAGAAAATGGCTTTTGAATCCATAGACGTCACAGTGTATCACTGAGGTCTGCTTGTGTTTTCTCTCTGGGGGAAGGGGTTGTTTGCCCATGTCTTAGTCTTTTGTTTGCTTCGTCTTGTTTTGTTTATTGAATAGATATATGATATTGTTAGGGGTATAACAGCTTAGACCCAGAGACCAGTAGTGAAGAATGAAGACAAAGAGTCAGGAGTGCAATTAGTTAAAGAGAAATTTTACTGTAGAATAGTTTGCAGTTTCATCAGCAGAAGCCAGCTTCAAGTCTCACAAGGAGTTCGTAGGCCGCGCTTCCTCTCTACCGGTCTCGTCGTACCGTACATACAATTGTCCCAACAGTTATACTGTTTTCAAGGTCAAGCCACGTCATTACTTCAAGGTGTATGATTCTGATTGGCTCAGAGAAAATGCACAGTCATGGTAAATTTCCACACAAGGATAGATAGCAGGGCATATCATTAAACTAGGCAGACTAGTTGTCGCCCTATGACTAGATTTAGATCATTGTTGACCTCGGAGGTTGCAGAAAGGCGTCTTCACGTCTGGTGTTGTCCATCTGGGCCTGCACAGATCATGCAACGCACACACACACTCGCTCCCCAGAATCACAGAGTCTTATCAACAAAGCACTTCACCAAAACATACTGATAACATGTGCTTTCTCTCAGTGAGAGGTACAGACAACAGGCAATATTCATCTTGATTCTTTAGTGTTTCAGTAAAAGGAAGTATAAAATTAATAAAATAAAATAAAAATTAAAGACAAATTCATATTTAATCTATGGAAGCCGTGCTAAGTGAGCAAACACTGTTACTGCACTCCCGGCATGTTAGGGGCTGTATTACACATAGGCCAGACGCCACTCAAAGACCAAATATAAACTTTAGAAAACATAAAAGAAGAACAAACAATCAGTAGTTCTATTGAGTAAAATCAACTGGAATTAATCATTAGAAATAAGAGGATAAATATTAATTAAGGCTTTGATTATGAATCTGATTAAGATATTTACAGGTATATTGAAGCGGCAGGGGATTTCAGACTTCCCTCTTCAATATTGAAGATATTGAGTTTTTTTGAAGCGGCTGTTAATAATTAGTATTTTTAAGATTTTTTTAGTAATGTTCCTAACAGTAAACTTAATTGCCATGTTCTGAGTCCTAGTAGATGTTGGTATTTGTATTAAAGAGATATTTGAGTGTTTTTTTGTTATTGGCAAGCTATATATAATATTTTAAAGTGGCTGTTGACTATATTTTATGTATTTTTATTTAATTTTTATCTATTATTATTTTTATTATTATTACTTTTTTTAACTGTATGTTATATTATGACCTTTTTGGTTTTTAATCCTTACTTCCTGACTATTTTTAATAACTATCATTAGTTTAATTTTAACTAATTTAATGTCTGCATTATTGGACTCCTTCTGGTTATTCACTTTGAATTATGAACAGTCTACATATAGATTCACTATAAAACATCTTAAGCCGTTTTCCACCGCCGTGTCGATTGGTTCTAAGCAAACTAAGGAATGTTTTTTCCGCCTGGTATGGCACGGCACGATTAAATAACTTTTCTCGGCCTGGAATTCTCAGCATGGTTGGCTGTGCTGGACCTTGCTTGTAGAAGGCATGTAGTGACGTCGCCACTCAGGATTGAGCTAAGTTAATAATAAAATTCAAAGAAATATCTGATCATCATTGGTACGGTACAGTACAGTGCG
Organism: Gobiocypris rarus; assembly: GCA_023029165.1. Taxonomy (NCBI): domain Eukaryota; kingdom Metazoa; phylum Chordata; class Actinopteri; order Cypriniformes; family Gobionidae; genus Gobiocypris; species Gobiocypris rarus. Next base: position 19,897,355 of record CM040923.1, on the reverse strand, counting down.
ATTCTGGATGGTAAACCCCGATCCTGCTTGCGTTTCCACCGCCAATAGTACCCTTGGTAGGCGTGGTGTATGCCGGAAAGTAGAGACCGACATCATTCTCGCCCAAAGAAGAAAGTGTCACGGTTGACAACAATTGAGGACATACAGCTGATCTTTTTCTTGCTTCTTGGCTTGTGGCTGTTTGTCACAAGACCATAAAACATTGTGTTGTGTTTCAACTGTATATTAAAAAATGGCTCCTATTGTGTTCCCCTTGTAGCATGCAAAAGTGATGATTCTCTGTCAACCAATCTACGTTTTGCAGTCACTCTAGCTCCACCCTTTAGGTACTGGACTACTGTGCTAGGTACCCCAACAGAATCTAGTATTTTGGTCTCATTCACAACTTCTGACAATTGTAACGTAAATAATTGTGTAATGTACTGTACTGTCCTGTCCACCGAGCCATTAGCCTCTGAAAGATTCAAATGTTACTGTTATTAATTGGGGTTCAAATTGGCAATGTGCATTTTCTAGAAAAAAAATTCAAGTAAGAGTGTATAAGTGTGGGAAGTAAATCGGAGGTCTTCAACCCTGCTCCTGGAGACCCAAGCTGTGTTTGAAATCGTCCCCTATTACCTCATTCACTATTCCCTACGTTACTCCACTAATAGTCCGCATGAAGCTGAGTGTGCCGGAAGGGCTGCTGCTTTAGTTTGTGTTTGCTGTTTAATAACCGTTTGAAACATAGCAAACTAGCAGCTCAAGTAGTAATGAAAAGATTTATCTTGAACTCTGTCATGGAAACTAGCATGTATAAGCCTTAATTAAACAATTTAATAATCAATTAAAAAGGAATTTATACCTATTTAATATTACACTGGACCGACATTGGACCAGCGGTTTGGAAAATGATTCAGATGAAGGTGCCATCTGGCGAGATGTGGGTATTCATTTGGCATGACCCTCACAGTGCTAAATGGGTATTCTTTAGCCGTTGAGTTAACATCAGTTGCACGCTCATTATTGCAGTGCATTATGGGATTGAATGTAGTTGATAAAGTCCACTATGGTATTGGAAACCACAACAAATGGCTGTCCCCTCAAATAGTGACTTATTTAAGGGTAGAAGGGGTGATTTCAGACACAGCCTCACTGTCCCTAATGAAACACATCTGAACCAGCTAATCAAGCTCTTCAAGATCGCTTGAAACTCACAAGCTGAAGCAGGTTAGATTTGCAGGGCGGTGTGTCTCCAGAAGGAGGGTTGAAGACCTCTGCTGTACATTAAGCGTTAATTGCGTAAACAGGTGTGTTGTCATAATTACTCTATAACTGTCCTTGTTACACACATTTCATGTAGTTACTAAAAATCATTTTATCTACCTAGTAGGGTTCATGACTTTAATTTGATTGCAGCGGATAAGCGCCTGACTTCCTGCTAACATATGCTTGATCATATGGCACCTGGTAGCGATACTCTTAATTTCACCTCCTAACTATATATAAAATATGCTAAAATGCTGATATTTACACTCAAAATGTCTGCGATAAAACAGGTGATATTCTATTTGTGGACATTATTTATTGTGTGTGTAGGAAGAGAAAATCTGATGAAATAGCATGCCAGAATGTAGAGAAATTAATCATCTTTTTAATCAAATTATTTTGATCTCTGAGGTGTCATATTAACATATTGATTGTATTACCTGGCTGGACTCATCCAAGATCAATAGCATCATGATTAGCATCAAATATAATAAATATGAATAAATAAGTCAACACCTCAAACTTCTTGTTGTGCTCCTCAAACCATTCCTGAACCCTTTTTGCTGTGTGGTGGGGTGCATTATCCTGCTGAAAGAGGCCACAGCCACCAGGGAATACCATTTCCATGAAAGGCTGTACATGGTCTGCAACAATGCTTAGGTAGGTGGTACGTGTCAAAGTAACATCCACATGGATGGCAGGACTCAAGGTTTCCCAGCAGAACATTGCCCAAAGCATCACACTGCCACCGCCGGAGTTTTGGAGATGCTCTGTCCCAGTCGTCTAGCCATCACAATTTGGCCCTTGTCAAATATATGTGCCCACCAACATGTGCCGTGATGAAGAGATAATCAGTATTATCCACTTTACCTGTCAGTGGTCGTAATGTTATGCCTGGTCGGTGTATTACTAATGGTAAGGTATCCGTGGAGACAAAATTCCTGGTTCATTATGCCCCTCCTCCATAATGATAATAGTTTTATTGTTAGTCAGGTCATACAATTTTAATTGCACCATTTAATTGCACAGTTTGGTAGTTTTTGTGATATTTTAAAAGTTATGAAGGTCATGCATACACCCGGTTTCTAAAAAACACTTCAGAAATGGTCATGTTTTGGTGTCAGATGCCTTCTTGGAAATCATGGAATGAGAGGAAGCAGCTTTTTTCTTAGTAATCTCAAGAGGGGTAGACGAGAGGCAGGAAGCTTTGTTTATTTCCCTCGTTTCTTAAAGCACTCTGCAAACGTCTATCATCAGAGAGCAGGTGTTCACCTGCACATCCTCCAACACTGTTTTTCTTCTTTAATTAGCCTGATTTGTGGCTAATAGAGGGGATGAGTGCTGCTTTTCACTGTTCATTAAATTGAGAATGTGTCCTCAAAGACAAGGGGCTGGGTTTTAAAGTTCACTAAAGATTAACTCTTGGTTTTCCAGACAGTATCTAAACACTTCGCTAAGCTTTGTAAGGGTTGTGAGCCATATAGGGAAGAAGAATTGTTGTAATGGCAGTGGGCTATACTGACACACACTCATTCGTGCACATCACAAACCCAGCCAGTGTGCTTTGTGTTTATTATCTGGTGTGAAAAGCCATTTGCTGTTTCTCACAGGCTCTTGTTTCCCAAGCCCATTTTCAAGCTGGTCTTTTCTTGGAAGAAGCCATGAATATTGATTTTTTTCTGCTTCTGTTAAAACAACCTAGTCTTTAAAGCTCCAATAAAGGAGAGGGCTTGTGAAATGAATGTCCGGAAATGGAAGGGTCCAAAGTGTGTCCATCACGTAACTGCTGCTCAAAGTGGTGATTTTATTTTGTATTTGTCCTCCCTTTTCCTCAGAAAAAGGTCATTTGGAGGTTGTTTACTGAGGAAAGTCAATGATGATCATTCATTTACTAGGACCCTACCAAACTACTATATTTTCAGAACCGACTAGTCGATCATCTTGACCCATCTTTAGTGTTTTCCCAAGGTCATTCGCGAGAAATAGGTTTTGCTCAGTGTTAAATTAACTGCCATCTCAACACTGATATGACCACGTATACCACTAAAAATTCACTGTAATGTAAAACGGGTCTTTTGTTAGTATGTGTCCATCCATGGGCGGCATAAATCATAAGTGGGCCGCTCTTTGTATCTGTTTGACGTGGTTCTTTTAGACGTTCCTGCTGGAGATCAGCAGTTTGTTCTGCATGTTTTATCGCCAGACTCATTCGAGAGTTCTTTGTGTTATTGGCTGAGCTGCCTCTGTTGTTTCCACCTACTTGTTTGGTGTTTTTAAATGGACACAGCACTGCTACTGCCCACGCTTCATCCCTGTTGTTACGGAAAAACGAAGGCTGCTCTAATAAGCTGCATTATAATGGGGACGAAGACACTTCTGATGAGGCACGAGGCGCTTTAGTGAAAGTGACCTTGCTGGCTCTGGTGGTGGTATAATGAGTTCTGTCTTCAAGTTTTCCTCCCTTCATCATCCTATGTTTTTCTGTTAAATGTCGTGCAACAAATATTTTCATGCACTTACAGTACTCAGAAACCATGGGGAAAAAATCATGCAGAAGCATGATTAAAAAAACTAGTAATACTTTATTTTACAATGTCCTTGTTACACGTTGCATGTAGTTACTGTAGTAATAACTTAAATATAACATAAATTACATGCAACTAAACCTAAACAAACCCCTGTCCTAACCCTATAGTAAGTACATGTAGTTAATTGTTATTATCACTCAGTACTTAAATGTATATTTACACTGTAACACAGATGTCTTAAAATAAAGGGTTACTCTTTATAGGCTTACACTTTTTTTGGTAACACTGATTTGCATCGTCCTTGTTACATATGTTACATGTACTTACCATGGTAATAAAAGTAAACTATGCGTAATTCTTTTAGACATTCTTCTCTCTTCGTCTTCTTATTTAATCATGTTTTTATGCCAGTTCCACAGACAAATGACTATTCTATGGCACATTGAATGGCTAATTAAGCGTAAAGTAAATAAAGTAAGATCCATATAATGGGGACTTAAAAATGTACTGCACTGTACTAAAGGAATGGCCCATTCATTTTTGTCATTTGCTTTGCCAGGATGAATTTGCTGACTGATCACTTTCTAATCTCTTTTGTACATCTCTCTCTATCCATCCCCCTTCCTGTGTTTACTGTTTTCTTCTTGAAATCTCTCTCTCTCTCTCTTTCTCTCATCATCCATCCATCCTCCATGGTTAATTGCCTTAAAAGTTCCATGTTCCCTTCTCTGAGGTCAGTGAAGTGGGTCCAGACTCCTTCATCAGGCACACGCTGGCATTTAATTAAGTCGGGGGTCTACATGCGAGACCCGCTCCATCACTGGATCAGATGGGCATTAGTAATTAATAATCTGACAGGAATGTAACGGGCTGGCCGGATTGGACTTGTCTCTGGGTTGAGGAATGGCTGTTGATGAGGCTTCCCCTCCTCTCATAGACTGTTCCCTTCTTATCTCTGTTTAATTATGCTATTATCAGTCATATGTAGTTCCATCTGTCCTTTCCTAATTCCATCTCCACTTTGGACTGTTTTGCAGCTGGGATTTTGAAATAGACCAAGCAAATTGCTTCACTAAATTATGGAGCCATTGGAAAATGGCTTGCTAATTTGTGGAAAAGTTTACTTGAACTTCTTTTTCAGCCCTCTTGCAGCTGTTTGAACCTCTCTTAATGGTTATGGATAGTGTTGAATGGGATATTCATGAACTCGGATGTGCGGTTTTAATCAGAGTTAATGGGATTTTGCTGGCGGACATGGCAAGCATTTGAAGTCACGCAGACAGACTGGAAAGATGTGGGCCTGAGACAAACCTAGAAAGAGATTGATCCAGTTAAGTCATTCTAGACTAAGGATATGCATAACTCAGAGAAAATATTTTATAAAATGTGTTTTAGAACTGTCTAAGTTTGGTTTTGAACAATATTTTTTGTGTTAAGCGCTGAACAGTTTTTTAAGGGTTTATATCAACAGTTTGGCATCATTTTCATTTTTTATTCAGCAAGATGCATTAAATTGAACAAAAGTGGCAGTAAAGACTTTTTAATTTTGTTTGAAATAAATGTTCTTTTGAACTTTCTGTTCAGAAAAGAATACTGTAAAAGTATCACAGTTTCCTTAAAAATATCAGGAATATGTTAATATATGTATATACTTAAGATGATTTTATTTAAAATATATTCAATTATTACAAAAACAATCATTATTTTATTTTTTTTATCAACAAATCGACCCCACACTTTTGAACAGTATATTATTAGTCTAATAGGGAGAAACAATATTCAGATATACAGATGAATAAATATTCATTATGATAATAATAATATAGTCAATGAGAATTTAGTGTAGGCTATATTATGCTTTTTCTCACAAGTATAAATTATTATACATGCACGAAAATATACAGCTGGCTTTATATCTTCTAAAAGAGTCTTTTTGCAAGTGAATTATCTCATTTGGGTGTCCTTGGCATCAAAAGTTTGAACTGTTTGTTTGTGTTTACAAAATGCAGGGCTGCCAGCAAGTGTACTAATAAACTGTTTATCATAAGTGCATGCAGTGGAACAGCTGCTTAAAGCTTCAAAAAGTCAAATGAATGTGGTTGTTTACTGTAATGTGTGACTGAATAAACATTTGAATATTGCATGTCACTCAATGATTTGCACTTATTCTCTCTCAGGTGCTGCTAATGGACTACCTGGATGTCAAAAACAGCCGTAGTGCTGCAGAGCCTTCTGCCCAGCTGTCCTACGTCAGCACCGGCGGAGACTTCGGAGCGTTCTTCTCCAAGAAGAAACCTCACCGACCCAAACAGTCTCTATTCAAGTAAGTTTGTTCTTGCAGGTTGATTCAAGAATTGAAAGGGTTACAGCAGTCAAGGACCACACGAAAAGGCTGGGTTAAGTGCCTCATGGGAGACCATTTTCTCCTTACAGTCCATCAGATGCGTCACATTTTAGGTTAACTTGAAACGAGAACCCTTGACATGTTTTCCTACGTGATCTTTGACCTTTGAAAACTTCCTTTTGCAGATTTGAGTCGTCATCCCACGCCATTAGCATGAGCGCGTACCTGCGAGAGCAGCGGAGGGAGCTCTACAGCAAAAGCGGGGAGCTGCAAGGTGAGCCAGGGGATGGGGGGAGGCTGAATAAACGGGCCGGAGAATAAGGCAGGGGACGGCAGGTGCAGTGTGAATAGGATGGAAGGAGTGAAAAGAGCGATGATGGAGAGAAGGCCCTGAAGTCATCAGGGTGAAGAGTCGCTTAGCTATGTATCATCCACCTGTTAGAGCTTCTTCTTTTGTTCAGTGTCTCTGTGCTACAGACACATACACACATCCCGCTGGAGTTAGACTGACATGCCAGAGAGTATCTCTTTCTTTCCCCTCCTCTCTCACTCTTCAAAATGACCTTGCAGTTTCAATCAGCAGTGCTTGACAGTTGTATGTCCCTTCTTGTTTTTCTTTTTCCTTTTTTTTTTTCCTCAAGCAATCCCTGTGAGACACACTCTGTAAAAATGATCGAGAGGGCGTACAAGGTGTTAAGAAAAAAAAAGTGAAGGACACATAGAGGAAGAGAGGTGAGAGGCAGATGCTTCTCACACCATTCAGAAGTACAGACAGGTTGTTCTTCTTGATAAAACTTTCATACTCCTTCAGTACATCCCCCAAGTTTAAAACAAGGGAAATAAAACACAGGACATACACTCACCTAAAGGATTATTGGGAACACCTGTTCAATTTCTCATTAATGCAATTATCTAATCAACCAATCACATGGCAGTTGCTTTAATGCATTTAGGGGTGTGGTCCTGATCAAGACAATCTTCTGAACTCCAATCTGAATGTCAGAATGGGAAAGAAAGGTGATTTAAGCAATTTTGAGCGTGGCGTGGTTGTTTACTGCCAGACGGGCCGGTCTGAGTATTTCACAATCTGCTCAGTTACTGGGATTTCCACGCACAACCATTTCTAGGGTTTACAAAGAATGGTGTGAAAAGGGAACAACATCCAGTATGCGGCAGTCCAGTGGCTGAAAATGTCTTATTGATGCTAGAGGTCAGAGGAGAATGGGCCGACTGATTAAAGCTGATAGAAGAGCAACTTTGACTGAAATAACCACTCGTTACAACCGATGTATGAAGCAAAGCATTTGTGAAGCCACAAGACGCACAACCTTGAGGCGGATGGGCTACAACAGCAAAAGACCCCACTGGGTAACACTAATCTCCACTACAAATTGGAAAAAGAGGCTACAGTTTGCACCAGCTCACCAAAATTGGACAGTTGAAGACTGGAAAAATGTTGCCCGGTCTGATGAGTCTCGATTTCTGTTGAGACATTCAGATGGTAGAGTCAGAATTTGGCGTAAACAGAATGAGAACATGGATCCATCATGATTTGTTACCACTGTGCAGGCTGGTGGTGGTGGTGTAATGGTGTGGGGGCTGTTTTCTTGGCACACTTCAGGCCCCTTAGTGCCATTTGGGCATCGTTTAAATGCCACGGCCTACCTGAGCATTGTATCTGACCATGTCCATCCCTTTATGACCACCATGTACCCATCCTCTGATGGCTACTTCCAGCAGGATAATGCACCATGTCACAAAGCTCGAATCATTTCAAATTGGTTTCTTGAACATGACAATGAGTTCTCTGTTCTAAAATGGCCCCCACAGTCGCCAGATCTCAACCCAATAGAGCATCTTTGGGATGTGGTGGAACGGGAGCTTCGTGCCCTGGATGTGCATCCCACAAATCTCCATCAACTGCATGATGCTATCCTATCAATATGGGCCAACATTTCTAAAGAATGCTTTCAGCACCTTGTTGAATCAATGCAGTTCTGGAGGCGAAAGGGGGTCAAACACAGTATTAGTATGGTGTTCCTAATAATCCTTTAGGTGAGTGTACTTTCCAGCTGTCTATTTGAAGGGTACATAACACGCACAGTTTCTGCCAGTCTCATGTTAAAGGATTAGTTAACTTTTAAATAAACTTTTGCTGATAATTTGCACACCCCAATGTCATCCAAGATGTCCATGTCTTTCTTTCTTCAATCGAAAATAAATGAAGGTTTTTGATGAAAATATTCCAGTATTTTTCTCCATATAATGGACTTCAATGGGCCCTAAATGGTTCAAGGTCCAAATGACAGTTTCAAAGAGCTTATCTAGCGAAACGATCGGTCATTTAAAAAAAAAGTTGTAGGTATTAGCTAAGCTTACTTAATTAATTAACTAACAACGAGTAATACATTGCATGAGCGATCTTATTGTGAGGTGTTACCATTTATTATGCTATTTATTTATTTTTCAATTGATTCAATAATTTTACTTCGTTCATATCATATTATCATATTCATAGTTGAAATGTACAGATTCATCTCCTTTTTTTGTATGGGAATTTGTTTCCCCTCTCCATAGTTTATAACATACGGGATAACATCAGGGTGAGTTAATTGTAGCATTATTTTTTATTTTTGCGTGAACTATTCCTTTAAAGATGTTGCTTTGATATTCAAAATTCTTGGGGTTTGCCAACTTTGCAAAGCGCACCAACTGAATTTTTTCCTCCGCTTTACAGCTCTTCAAGTACAATTTCAATTGATAGCCAATCACAGTCGACCTGTCAGGTGCAAAAAGAGCAAGTTAAATGTGGAGATTAAAAAGATAAGGAAGTAAATGGGCTTTTTAAAACTATGATGGTGTTCCTTCAAATGCTTTACAAGTGAAAGAAGGAGAACATTTGATTGGTTGAGCACCTCGCACCACCAAATAGGAGATGAAATTTCCACTGTTCATTTGTGCCGTCACAATACGTGCGCTGTCTCTGTCGCCTGAAAGGACATGAGGAGATTGAAGGGATGAAATAATTTAACAGACGGAATAAGTCGACTGGGTAGAGGGAGGGAGGAGAGGGTTGAAAGTCATTGTTTCATTGCGTGGGCAGAGGTGCCATTCATGGATTTCTTAGGGAATAAATTAGAAAAATGACAATATGTATTAAAGCCGACACAGGAATGTTTCGTATTTTAATTACATTTCAACCACACAGACATTCATTATTAAAGCATTATGGCTAGTAGATTGTCTGATCTATCTGAATGGTGGTAAATAAACATTTAAAAGTTACAAAATGCTTCATCTGTATTTTATTACCATTGACAAACAGTGTGTCACATATACACACTAGGGATTTAGTATACCGTAATAAAAAAGTTGGCAATTCAGTCACATTGCAAGACTGTACAGTACAGATGTTTAAACATCTGTGCCTTTGCAGTGCAGTTTTCGCCACTAGGGTTGCAAGTGCACAAGGATTTGATCTATTAAGTAAGCTAAGCACTGTACCGCTTTCCAGTGATTTAAAATGGTAAAATTTCTCCATCTGCTGTAAATAAAATAGCTCTTCACCAGTCTTGGAGCAAACAGCTTTGTCAGAGTTGCGTGAGACTGCAATTATGTGCGTGTGCAATGTCATGTGGAACGTCTCTGTGTGAACGTGTGTGTGTGTTTGTAGCAGTCATTATAAAACATCATTCAGAGCCTCTGTAGCTTAATTACAGCTTTCTCTCCTCCAGCACGACTCCTACAGATCAATTAATCCTTACCTTCTTTTTGAAGAGTTCATTACTGCTTCAGCGCTCTCCTTTCATTCTTTTTTTCTGGGTTTTGCATATTTTTCAGTCAGGTATAGTAGAAACGAAGGGAAAATTATGGGCAAATGAGGGGGAATGGGATCAGAGCATGTTGCAGGCAGAATTCAAACTTGCAGCACTCATAAATGCACCAAGGTTGTTTGCTAGTTTCAGCCTGACGCAGTTATCATTTTCATGTCCAGCACCATGTTGTTTAAATAGCAAATAAACTCGTGGCCATCAGTTCACCCATAGGCGTGCTGGTCTGAAAACGAGGTTGCGTTGCTATTTTTAGGCAGCTGAAAACTTTGCCATTGATCATTAAAAACAGTACTTTTTGTGTTATTTAAAGGGTGCGTTAGTAATATGCGCCTATAGGCTGGTACCCAACGCGTGTACACTCTGCTTATTACACACACAAGGACGTGCAGCAGCAAACAAATCCATGTAAATAGCGAATCCAACATAGTGCAAGCGCAACTGGCCTTTAAAGGGAATGGGAGATGAGACTCTGGTTTTTATTGCACGTTATGCCCAAAAAACACCCATGACTCAATAAGAGAGTAGATACAACCCTTTTGGACCATGTGCCTGACGCGCCGACCGTTTTTTCTGTCGTTAAACTAGCAAAAGTGGATTCGGACTCGCCCTAAGTACATCTGCTTCAAACCATGCGCTCAAATCGTTAAAATAGGGCCACAAGACTTTCTCCCTCTGCTTTACATTTTTGGGGTGTTTTGCATAATTTTTTTTAGACTGGAATACTAGATAATAAGAGGAACAGTATAGGTAAATTGAGAGATGAATGGGATCAACGTATATTATAGACTGACATTTAACTATCAGCACACAATATACACCAAGGTTTAAATGACCCCTTTCTCTCCCTATTTTAGATTTTTGGGGATTTGGTATAATTTTTTTGGTGATATAGTGGAGAATTATCGAAAGTGGAAAATTATCGAAAAGGGGAGCATGAACTCGATTTTACAGCACTAGTAGGCTATACTAGTTTTTACAGCACTAGTAGGCTATAAATGTTCTACTTTCTCCATTTATTTTGTGCTTTTGAGAAGAAAATTACAAGAAAAGGAAGATGAATGTGATTGGAGCATGTTGCAGGCTGAACTTGCACTTCTTGCAAATGCACCACGGCTCATGTGACCTCTGTCACTCTTTTAATTTTTGTTGGCTTTTCTGTCATTTTTAGCCAGGTATGGAGAATGAGTGGAAAATGTATGAACTCAAGGCTGAACTCCAACCGAACCAAACTGAACCAAAGCTGAGAACGGATTGGAACATTTTGCAGTTTGAGCTTGAACTTTCATTTCTTGTATATGCACCAAGGCTCATACAAACTCTTCCCCTCCCTCCATCTCTCTCAATTTTTTAGACGGGTATAGTGGAGAATAAAAGGATTAATCCAGGAAATGGGATCGAATAATGGGAGCAGATCATGTTGCAAGCTGAACTTAAACTTGCATTTTTCATATGAGCATCAAGGCTTAGTATACCACCCCAAAAAGAATCTGGATAATCTATGATTGACAATAGTAGATATTGTTTTCTGTTTTATATATGATGGATCCAGGAGTAATAATGCTATATGTCTCGTATCTATTCATATGTCTGTTCTTTTCCTCATGTCGCTTCAATCCCACAAACCTGCAAACCAAACAAAGCAGAGACGCAGATAAAAAAAGAGACGGAAAAGCTCATTGCGTGTTGGGCAGGGATTATCACAAAGTAGGGAGATTCGTCTTTTTCTCTGAAAACGCGTATACAAATTGAGTTTTCTCCTCTAGGCTTATAGCGAGAGGATAAAGGGAAGGTCTTGTTTATGCATGATGCTGGTGTTCCCCAGAGAGAGAAAGAGAGCGAGAGAGGTGGATCACGGTGAGTGGCAGGGCTGTGGGCGGAGGAGAGTTGTTGTCTGTCGCTCTGATTTGTGAAGCACAATAGGGGTAGGAGAGGTGCAAATGGAAAAATCCCTCACCAGTGGAGTGAGGAGGTGTATATGGGCGTGTGTGTGTGAAAGTGTGTGTGTGACTGTATGAGCTCTGTCAAATTTCTCTACACTAATGAAAGTTGTTGTGTTTGTGGATGGTGTCAGACTGTCTTTTTAGTAGTTTTTCCATCAAAAACTCTCTAGCCTTTAAGGCACTTCCAGATAACTCACTCCCTATCGCTAAAAGAGCTGTTTCAAACTGTTCAATGTCAGAGTGCTGATTTAGGTTTCACACATCCTAACGGAGACTAAATTCTGGATCAGCACTGATACACAGAGGTGTTTCATATGAATCTGTGCACCTTTGCAGAAAAAAATTCTGAAATGGTCAAATACATATACAAGGTTAGCAACTTTTTTTTTTTTTTTTTTTCAAAGTATCATTTCATTTTTAATTGAACCTTTCCACTGAGTTCAAGAGTAACAGGGTTCTTAATCATGTGGAACCCATCAATAGTTGACTTTGCAGTTCTGATATGTAGTTTTCAAACTTGAAAATGAAATAAGATTGAAATTTGTTTTATCAATATTGGATTTTGCCACATATAAAGCAGGGGAAAGTGATGAATGTTTTTTGTCCTTCATACACAAACATGGTTTGATAGATTTTTTTTCTTCTCATCTTTTCTTATCTTATCTACATTCACACTCCACATCATTGATACATTTATTTTATTTTTATTTAATGTAAATTTCATTTAATTTAGCTAAAATATAAAATATATAAATAACGTTAATCCCTCTAGTTATTAACGGTCATGTGCCACGTGTGTATTACCTAACCCAGCCTAGATGATTGTAAAGTTTTGATTTCAGAACCAAAAGTAGCCTGTTTGTCAAGTTGCAATGATGGAAAATCCTAAATTAAAAGAGAAATTGGATATGAGTGTTTAGTTCAAATTATTTTAAAGTAGCGAAAGTAGCGTCTTTTTGCTGTGTACTTTTTTTGTTATACATCATGATCTGATGCCAGATATTGGTGGCCTTGACCTTTCTGTTTCTTTCTTTTGTTCTTGCTCACTTGCTTTCTTTCATTCATGCTCTTTCTTTTTCCTCTTGACCTTTTATTTTTGTAGATGTTGATTAGCCCACATATCCTCTGTATTCAGCATTGGCATTTCTTAGCGTCTGTTTTAGAGCACCAAAGACAGTATGCAATCAGGCATTCCTACCGAGAGCCACCGAGAGCGAAAGAAAAAATGAGAGAGACAGACAGACGCTACAGGGAGCATTGTTAGGTGTGATTGTTGAAGAGGGGCTTCACTGTTTGACATACAATCAAAGCATGTTTGATGGACACCGACGAGAGGAATAGGAAGGACACAAAAAGGTCAGAAGTTTGTTTTTGGGATTTGAATCCAGATGAAACGCACCTGAAAGTACTTCAAAAGACAATGAGACTGATTGTTTTGATGTGCATTCAGTCATGATTAGAGGGATATTTCACTTAAGAATGGAAATGCTGCTTGTTCCCATGCAGTGAAAGTGGATTGGGGACCAGAGTTGTCAAGAAAAAGAACACCATAAAGTATCATAAAAGTTGTTTGTAAGCTATATTCCAACTCCCTTTAAGCCATTTAATAGCTTTGTGTGATAAAATTTAAGTCATTATTATTCACTGAAACCTTTCACTTTCATTAGATATAAAAGAGCAGCTTCGACAATCTGCTATTAATAAATTTGAGGAAAATTTGATGAAATGTTACTGTATGTCACAGACTGTTAGCATTGTGCCTGATATTTTGTGTGTGTGTCTGTATGCTGAGCTCGATGATCTGTGTGGTAAATGAGGCCTGATGGAGCCCAGAGACTCAGAGAAGATCTGCCCCTCCAGACGCCACATGAGAGTGAAGCTCTTTAAATGGCTCTTTAAGCGAGATGGCGTGTGTATGTGCCCATGTGTGCAAGAGAATTGATAAAATATCATCTATTGTGTGTGTTTCTGTGGCCGCAACCATGATCATTTCTTAAACACCTGATTTAACTTAATGAATAGATAACCAATAGATCTGGCTGGAGTCTTAATAGCCACAGATGTTGAAACATCACGGCTCATACCTGCATCTGAGGAAGAGAGTCGGCTGGAACAAGCGATAGAGAAATGAGCAATTAAATTACTCCTTAATGCTGTTTTGGTTTTCCTTTTGTTTTTTCCTTTTATTTGTTCCCTTGGCTCCTCATCCGGCACATCAAATTGAATCCAAACAAATAAGAGCGGATCACCAGCTGTGGAGCGTCAACAGAACTGCAATACACACTTCATGCCAATCAGTGTCCAGTGCTAGTGTGTGTGCTAGAGTGCTGTTTGAGCCATTAGGACATCCTCAACTTATCTTGTTCTGTTGTTGGAGAGCCTGTTTATTTTAATTTTCTAATTTACCATGTTACCCTCCCTAAATGAATTCTGTCTGTCTGTTTTTCTGTCTGTCCTTCTGTCCGTCCATCCGTCAAGGAGTGAACAGTGGTGAACTGGCGACAGGGTCATGGGTTGCGAAGGCTTGTTGATGCACGTGGAGAGCGAAGGCTGGCCTGTGTGGTCCAATCAAACAGCAGATTTTGCTCAAGAAGTTAATGCTGGTTCTGAAAGAAAGGTGTCAGAATACACAGTGCACGCGGTTTGTTTTGCGTATGGGGCTGCATAGCCGCAGACCAGTCAGGGTGCCCGTGCTGACCCCTGTCCACCGCCGAAAGCGCCAACAGTGGGCATGTGACCATCAGAACTAGACCACGGAGTGATAGAAAAAGGTGGCCTGATCTGACGAATGTCTTGCCTGTGCGTCGCCTACCTAGGGAACACATGGCACCAGGATGCACTATGGGAAGAAGGCAAGGCGGCAGAGGCAGTGTGAGGCTTTTGGCAATGCTCTGCTGGGAAACCTTGGGTCCTGCCATCCATGTGGATGTTACTTTGACACGTACCACCTACCTAAGCATTGTTGCAGACCATGTACACCCTTTCATGGAAACGGTATTCCCTGGTGGCTGTGGCCTCTTTCAGCAGGATAATGCACCCTGCCACAAAGCAAAAATGGTTCAGGAATGGTTTGAACAGCACAACAATGAGTTTGAGGTGTTGACTTGGCCTCAAAATTCCCAGATCTCAATCCAATCAAGCATCTGTGGGATGTGCTGAACAAACAAGTCCGATCCATGGAGGCCCCACCTTGCAACTTAAAGGACTTAAAGGATCTGCTGCTAACATCTTCGAGCCAAATACCATAGCACACCTTCAGAGGTCTAGTGGAGCCCATGCCTTGACGGGTCAGGGCTTTTTTGGCAGCAAAAGGGGGACCACTACAATATAAGGTGGTCATAATGTTACGTATGCCTGATCGGTGTATATAAATTATACATTACATATATTGCAGTGTTGAATTTTACCTAAGATCTTACTAGGGTCATATTGGACAATCTGCCAAGCAGAACTTATAATGGACAGAAAAAACACCCATATTTAGATGCACCACCAGTTTCGTATGCTTTTGATGGCTTTGAGTCACAGATCATAAAGTCAAATACAGAAATTCACTCGCACCCAAGTTCCGTCACATTCACAGAGCGGAGCAGCAGTCATCTGGCATGCGGTCTGGGCGGATGCTTCATGTTCAATCTGTTTCCAAGTAATTTTATAGCAGAAGCTGATTAGGGTTGAAACAGCATTACGGGTCATGATTGTGTTGTTTTTTTTCTTGGAGGGGTGTGACTGTGATGAGTGAAGTCCTGAGGTGGATCTCATCATGGACGCATTATTGAATTACTGCAGTGGTGAGATGAGATTGGCCTGTGATTGGCTGAAATGGACTTGGAGGGTAATAACATATCAGTGGTGCTGTGGGTATTGACTGGGAGACTGTCTCTTGCTGCTTTCCTCCTTCATGAAGTGGAACTAAGAGAGAAAATGGTAAATAGTAAATTTTTTGTTAATATTTGGGTTGTAAGGGTAAAAACGGCCCTGTTTGAATCCATGTTTGAAGAATTTGATGTTGAATGGTGACTAACAAGGTAAACAGAGTGCAGATAAAACTTTTTATTTGCATTTCTGAAGTTCTCTGATTTGTCTTACGGGTAGATTGTTGTAGCTGTTATCAGACGGAGGGCAGACACATAATTATACTTTGTCTGAGTGAGCGCGTGTGTCTGTGTTTCACAACCTGTGCTAATTTTAATCAACGAGACCATCATCACCGTGGCTGTCACAGGCTTGTTTACCTTTCAATTGGGATTGGCGTGATTGAAGGAGATGTGGTGGGGTGGGTGGAGGAGAGGGGAAAAAGGTGAAAGAGAGGACAGAGAACAAGGGTGAGGATGATGATGATGATGATGATATCTGGATGAGTGGAACAGCCTTTTAAACACAATCACAATCACTGGCTCTCTGATTCCAAATCAGTGGAGGTTGAGAGGTCGAATCTTATGTTCCTGTCCTCCAGTCACAATGAGATTCAACAGAGGTGGCCTATGGGAGAGAGAGAGATAGAGAGATGGATAGACAGCATAGCCAGAAATGGCTACACCCAGGGTTAATATAATCCTGGGTTATTTGTTGCATTTTTCACACTATTTTTAATCAAATACAGTTCTGACCTCAACCCTTTGAACAGTAGATTGTATCTCTTCATCAGTCCAGTTAATATGTTTGACACTATTTGACACTTTTTTCCCTTTAAAACACTGAACTACAAAGTATGAATATTTCCTTAATTAGTATAATTAATCAGTTGTTGGTCATCTGTTGCCAACAAATTTGCTGTTACATTCTAGCATGTCATTAGCCTTTACTCTAAATATTAGCAGTGCTAAGTGCAGTGTGATAGCCTTAAAGAGACCAACACAAATGAATGGGGACTTATTTTAAACTTTATTCCTTTTTCTTTCGGACATTCACATCCAAATACCAGATGAGAAAAAAAGAAACTGAGACAGGAGTATTTTGACAGAGACGGACAGTTAGGCTAAGACAGTGTATGTACTATTATGGGCATGAGTGTTGGATTGGAAGTGGAGGGGTTGACTCTACTTTCCCATTTGTAATGGAGTCAAATGATGCACTAGTGATGGCTCAGTAATCAGAGCTGTTAGAGACAGAGACTAGACATACCATTATTTTTAGGGAGGAGCAGATTGTGGCCACTCTAATCAACAACTTGACTTTACTACCTTCACTGTCTCGCGTTTTTGACCTTGGGAGAGATCTGTTGGCGCCGGAGTTGTTTCAGTGAATGAATTTATGGTGAATTTATAAAATAGTTCAGTTAAAAGCAAGGATGTAACTGAATATTTAGGATTGGTGAGGCTAAAGGTACACATTTTAAGCTGAAGTGTGTGATTTGCATATGATTCAGACTGAATCCAAACCTAAATGTGTATTACAGCTAAACATGTCCACTAGGCCATGGATCCAAAAAAAGTGCAAACAATCAACCTGACCTTATTAAAAATACATGTATAAGAGCATCATATCCGAAGCAAGGGGAATTGCCCACCACGCCAAAATTAATAATTTATCCAACTCTATTTGGATACAATTATGTATTCATTTATTAATTTGTTTAATTGTCATCTCAGTGCATTGTCAACACACTGAGCTAGTGGTCTTGGCTCTCTCCTGACTGGAAATATTGGAATATTGTCCCCTCAAATGAGTTTTAATAATAGAGGAGTCTCATCAGAAGCCAATCAGACATGAAGACATGGCAGAGGAATTATAACCAGGCCAACTGGGAAGTCATGAATTATTGAAAATTGGCCTGTTCTTTTTCAAGTTGGAGGTTTCTGCCTGACAGCACTGATTGGCCACACATGCACACACCTGTCGATCTTCATTCTGTTTTGTTAGGAGAAACCTGGCAGCTGGTATGGGTTTGTGCTGTGTAGACTGTCTGTCTGTGGCTGCTCAACTGATAACCAACCTGTGGAGACCAAGCCAGAGCACTGTACAAACAGGGAATGGGAATTGTGCCTTGTGTTTATGTGTATTTTCAAATATATTTATGTTTTGGGAAGGCCTTGCCCCATTAAAAAAAAGTATTTGGATTGTTAAGCCACGCTTAAATATAACATTTCTTTCATTAGTTACTCACCCTTATGTTGTCCCAAACCCTTAAGACCTTCGTTCATCTTCGGAACACAAATGAAGATATTTTTGATTTTATCCCCCAATACACTGCAATGTTATTACCACATCAGAGACTGAGATTTTTTTTGCACACAAATAGGGCAGTGACGGTGGCAGTTTTTTACCACCGCGGTGGTAATGGACCAACTTCCGCGGTGGGTGGGGTTTGGGGTACATAAGTATGTTAATGTTATGTTTCCATGACTGCGAGGCTTAATTTCGAACCTATTATTTATTTTGTAAGTAAAGCGTTGTGCTTCACTCCTGTCATAATATTAATGTAAAACAGTATTCACACTGAACACCGCTGGTGCTACTCAGCCGCTGGCTCTACCACCGCGGGTGTCACGTTCACCGGCACAGACCTAGACCACCGTGGTGGTAAAAAACTGCCACCGTCACAGCCCTACACACAAAAAGTATTCTCGTCGCTTCATGACATTAAGGCTGAACCCCTGTAGTCACATGGATTATTTATATGATGTCTTTACAACCTTTTTGGGCCTTGAAAGTGGTAATAAGCTCTCGAATATCATTAAACATATCTGAACATATCCGAAGATGAACAAAGGTCTTATAGGTTTGTAACGATGTGAGGGTGAGTAATTTATGACAGAAATGTCATTTTTGGGTGAACTAACTCTTTAAAAGTGTATAAGTTTCATTCAATATAAAAATATCAAAGCAAGTGACAAAGGACAAGTGACAAAGCAAATTTTAAAGGATAGCACACTTAGGTTAAAAAAAGTTAGGCTTTATTGATTTATTTTTATGTAATGAATACTTATTACTTTTAAACAACAAAGGCAATGACTATTATATATATATATATATATATATATATATATATAAGTTTGTCAATAAGTTGTCTAAATATTTTTTTAACAATGTATATATTGATTTAAATAATAATAATAGTAATAATAATACACTTGAAAAAGTATATAATTTTAAAACAATGTTAAAAATTAAAATGATTAAATAATGGTATTTGAACACTTGATTCCCAAACTTTGTATCTATTTTAATACTATGTTGAAACTTATGATGAAAAAAATGGCCAACTGATTGACAAACTGATTGTGAAATAAAATGCACTGCTAATTTTGAATGATTAATGCAGATTCTAATGATTAATTAGAATTACAAGTAATTACTTTCTGTGCCTGCAGTGGCTAACAGGACCATGCTAACTAGCTAACTTGGCTACATAAATCGTACCTTAAGGGGTACAGCATCTTGCCACTGGGACAGTACCCTTAAAAGGCATCTTTTAAGATGTCCTTTTAAGGGTATTGCCCCAGTGACAAGCTGTTGTACCGCTAAAGGTATGGTTTGTACAATTTTTTTCTGACCATGTACAGCCACACAAAATGACTTTGGGTTCAGTAGGTTATTGCAAAACTAGAAGACACTTCTAAGGAACTGAATTCTAACATAATTTGTTTGCAGATGTCACTTGGGGTTATATTTTGCATCCAATGCAGTGACATTCATATATGTTTCAGTGTGACCGAAGTGTCCAGATACACTGGTGTCATAGTATACTTTATATTTGTCTTTGAATGAGAGTTTGAGTGTTATTTTTGTGCTACATGTTAACTGGTCTTCCACAGTACTTTGTCATACTGCAGTAAGATTGATTTTCACACACACACACACACACACACACACACACACACACACACACACACACACACACACACACACACACACACACACACACACACACACACACACACACACACACACACACACACACACACACACACACACACACACACACACACACACACACACACACACACACACACACACACACAAACACACACAGTACCTGGATCAGAGTTGACTGAATGGGCTACACAAACGGTGTTCCAATATTGACACTAATTATAAATGAGTGATCTCCAATCTGTTGTTAATGTTTCACACACACACACACACACACACGCACACACACACACACACACACACACACACACACACTCCACAGCAGACTTTTCAGCCTGATTGCATGCCCTTACACATTGACATGCATTTGTTACTTTCGCATACACACACACACACACGCATGCGCAGATAGATCCTCTGGGACGGCTGGTGTTAGTGAAGGCGCTACATGTTTCTCTGCTGTAGATCCGGGCAGGGACAGAGTACATCTCGGATCAAACCATTTCTAATCAAACCCACGAAACTGTAGCTAATGCAATTTCACTAAGTCACTGGCTGTCTTGATTACATGGGGGCTGACATGAGTGGGAGGTGTGTGTGTATGTGCAGTCACACACTTTTCACTCATCAGACTTACTTACACAATACGTGCACTTTCTTGTAAGTCGCTTTGGTAAGAGACTGTCTGCCAATAATAGAAATGTAAATTTGATGTAAAGGTGCATCCCGATCCTAGATTAGCCGCATCTACAGGGGGCCGCCAGGCTATAACACCTCTCGTAATACACTCGCATGATCTTATGCACACATAGATTATTATAGGAAACACTCTTCATCATAATAATACACCACCAACAGATGTGGAGGCACATAATAAATTGGACCAGCTAACATGTCACCCATTCACTTGTTTATTTTTTGAATGTTGAAATAACTTGTTAAACTGCTGTTTATAAATGATTGTTCATATTTAACAGAGCAGATGTTGGCCAGTTGTTTTTCCAGTCAAAGTATGTCACGCTGACAACATTTTAATGGACCCTCATTAATATGTACTACAGTCTGAATAATGATTTGAGTCAAGCCAGGCTGGCGTGGGATGACATTTTCTCATCCGTCTGTGCCATTAAATGTAACCGCACAATCTGGATGCATAACTCTTTGACCTGCTGGCTAGCGGATCTTTCATTTATGTGTTTTTAATTAGTGATCAACTGTTTGGGGCTTTTTAATGGCTCATACTGATGTAGAGAGCAAAGTGGTATATGATACAATTTAATGATAGCAAATGAAAGCTGCGCAAAATTTTACAAATCAATGCTATTCCATGACTTATTTACACTGTTAAAGAGTTGGATTATCATGCTAAACATGGCCAAAAACACTCCTTCAGGATTCGAATACGTTTCGGGAAGTTTTTTCTGATTATGGCCCTGTATGACGTCATAAAGGGCGGAATTCCTTGTATGGGCACTTCTCCCGAATGAGCGCATGCGCACATCAACCAGAGCGAGACCAAGAGCACGCCCATCAACGAGCTTCGTTTGGGTTAAGGAAGCCGTTGCAGTGCTGACATTTTGTTTTTAGACCACGAAATCAACAATGTCACTAAAGAAGTGTGTTTCTGGTTGTGAGGGAAAGATAACCTTGTTAAGCTTCCCAAATAACCCAGCGTTAAGGAAACAGTGGATGCAGTTTGTTTTTCCGGAGCAGCTACAGAGTTCTGCAAGTGTGTGTTTGTTCCCAGTCATGAGTCAAAACCGCAGGCGTTGAGTGAAGCTGCATCAAATGTCTGTTTTGTTGGCAATCGTTGCATATAATGTAAACAACACAGCCGTATAGTGAATCGAAAGTTAGCCAGGGATAATGCCATGATGTATTGTGTGTGCTCGTGACTCTTTAGCTTCAGCCACTGCACCAGTTCAGCTGTTTTCAGCTAAAGACTCTTCACATATATGAAGGATGCAATACTACTCTATAGGTACTCAAGGTTAACATGAGACTGGCAGAAATTGGCACTATTTGCAGTTGTTGTTTACCTATTTCCTCCCTTTAATAGTCATTTTTATCATGCAACTCTTCTTTGTAACAGTTCACTGTGTTTTTCTCTCCTCCTGTCGCTTGTCTAGGTCAGAGTCAGTGTGTGCAGCAGCAGCAGCAGCTGTGTTTTCTTGTTTTGAAGTTGTAATTGAGTCTTAATTGAATTAGCAGGAGAGAGATTGGATAGATAGAGAGAAAAAGAGAAACAGGAAGCTAAGGAAGATGAGTTCCCTTTCCAGAGCAACAACTTTGAAAAACAGCCAGAGCTCCAACCAGAAAGCTTTTAGAGAGGATAAAGAATCCTCTTGTCTTTTTAATGAGAAAAAGTGGTGGAAATGAAATAAGAGAGGGAGAGCTTTTCATCAGAACGTGCTCCATGAAGAATGTCAGGAAGGTGGAAATGACAGGAGCGGCAGCGGGAGGTGCGTTTGAATGCTGGACAGGTGCACTGCAGGCTTTTTAGTGCAGTAAAAGGTGAGCACATTTTTCATATGAAGCACGTCCCGCCTCTCAAAACAATGAACACAGGATGACCCCGATTCCAGACTTGCGATTAAACCGGTATCAGTGGTTCTGAGATCAGAGCATTGGACACAAATCATGCAAGCACACTCTTTTGCTTCACTTGTAATTCCATGGCAATCCAAATCCATCACACACGTGATAAATGTGTGTCACAGAAATCTTCTGGCATTCATTTGTGTTCCTGGGCCTGGACTCATTTCCCATCCCCTGGGCAAGAAATCTCATGTAACAACTGACTGATAAAAGCAATTAAAGAGATTCTCCACCGAGGACTTGTGTGTGTGATGTGCACACGGGTTTCTCAGATGTGTATGTTTCCTGGTGTTTGTCAGGATAGCAGTGCCCAGGCTTAGTGCTACGTAGTTACAGCAGTCTCTCCAGTGGCAAATCTCAAAGGGCTGTGAAATTTTAATGAATAACATTGTCACAGTGCGAGAGAGATGCCAGTGGCCTGCCGCAGTGGCACTTCTATTCATCGACCCACGAGGCCACGCACACACCTTCTGTCCGCCCGGGAATGTTCCTATTGATGGCAGACTTGATTCTCTTGCTGTCAATTATATTGATTACTTGTGGATGAGTGGAGCTAATAAGGATTGGAGCTCAGTTCTTTTTTTGGGGCCCTGCCTCATCATGAGAGAGTTACACAGCCATGATTTTCTTATTAACCCTGTTAGCGCAGGACTACGCACAGACACAGAAATGGGAGAAAGAGGAGGGGGAGTCTTGTATTTCGCTCTCCGGCTCTCTAATTGCGATGTTTTGATAAAATTACTTTTTTTTTACTTTTATGTTTTACTTTTTTTTTGCTTTTTGTTTTGTTCTGTTTTTGCCTTTTGTTTTGTTGTTGTTTTGCTTTTTGTTTAGTTTTTTAGTTTTGCTTAGTTTTTTTTTGCTTGTTGTTTTGTTCTGTTTTTGCCTTATGTTTTGTAGATTTTTGTTTAGTTTTGTTCTGTTTTTAACTGTTTTTGCTTTTTTTGGTCTGCTTTTGCCTTTTGTTTATTTTGCTTTTTGTTTAGTTTTTTGTTTTGCTTTTGTTTTTTTTTTTTTGCTTTGTTTTGTTCTGTTTTTGCCTTTTGTTTTGTTGTTTATTTTGGCTTTTTGTTAAATTTTTTTGTTTTGCTTCTGTTTTTTGCTTTTTCTTTTACTTTTTGTTTTGTTCTGTTTTCGCCTTTTGCTTTTTTGTTTTTTTGTTTTGTATTGTCATTTAGCCATCCTACTTTTTTTTGTAATGGACAGTGAGCTGTATGTCACCATTATGGGTTTGCGTCAGACTTCCTCATTGTCGTAAACATTCCATCATCATCTATTATTACCCATCATTTAAATTATCATATTTTAATGATAATAAGCCATTTAATAGGCTGTTTTTGTTCACTTTTTCATTTTTATACACAAAATTACAGGACAAGTATATAGGCTAGATATTTATAAAGAGTAAATTGAACAGAGACTTGGGCTAACTTTTCAGGTTTCATCACGAATGTGTTGCAAGCAATAAATCGCAATTGTGCTTTGTTACTTTTGATATGAAACAAATTCTCAGCTTTCAAATTCTGTCCATTTTATCCCAAAATTCAAACAATAAATACAATTTTGGCACTCTTTAATGTAAAGTGAGAGATCACTGCAGCACCTCAGTCAAAGCGAAGCAGAAGTTGATCTTCCCTTGCTCTATGTTACAGAACTAAATACATATGAATGAACCTCAGAAAATATGTTATAAAAAGATACAGTCCAACTTACCGAAATTTGTATTATGTCTCTCATGTAATCGCTCGATCAGTGGTTCAACCACAGAAAGATGTCAATATAACAACCTGTAAATGCAATGTCACACAACTCAGGAAAGCCATTCGTTAAGCATTAACTTGATAGTCAGCAAAAGCGCACTCACAGGGTGGACAGGGGTGAGAATTATAGTTCCAAGTTACAATAGATCACCTTCAGTGTAATCTGTCAAAATGATGGATGGTTTTCCGATTTTTCCTTCACTGCTAAAAGAAATTCTGTCAATGACAGAAAATCTTCGGTTAACGTGACATTTTTTGTGTGGTATAAAGACTTCTTCGACCTTTGTGACATTTCACTTTTTCTTTTAGCATTTTGTGCCACGTTTAACTTTCACAGATATTTCTTTTTTTTTCATTCTGTTTGATTCAGTTGAGCTGCACACGACAATGAATTCCATGTGAAGGGTCCCATAATCAGTTGAGTTAGTTTTTGAAAAGTAATTTTTTAAGAAAATCTGTTTAACCTTTTCTTTCTGCTTCTTTCTGTCCAGGTGGAGCTGATGATAACCTGATTGAGGGAGGAGAGACTAAGTTCCTGTGTAAACCGGGAGCCAGAAACATCACGGTCATCTTTCAGCCTCTGCTTAGGTAGGTCCTGTTCACGTGTCTGCTGAACATGCTTTATAAAGCTGCATTTCAACAAGCTGTTTAAACTCTCCCCTGATTCATCTGTCTCTTTCGCCATTACATGTGATTGTTTTTTCCTCTTCCTTTCATATTTTTCATGACCAACGGCCATTACCGCTAGCCCCTGCTATTGATTTTGATTTGTTCTGACGGTATCAATTGGAGTGTTCCGCTTAGAACCGCTCCGCATTCAATTTTCCTTTCAATCTCCTAATCTATTGGATCATCGGTCCAGCCCACTAATGCCCTGTCATATTACCACTCTAATTCAGAGACATATCCCAAGCATGGTTGTCCTGCCCACAACGTGACTGGACTTCCCGATACTCCTATTGCTCACAATTACTTTCGAGCAACGGTGCATTGATTTTCTGTTTTTTATTTATCTATTTATTTTTTCCAGAGATGGTCACTGCCACTCTCAGATGGCTTGTTTTTATGTCCTAGATGTAACACCCTTTTAGACACTCTTTTAAAAGAGCCATTGGCCTTAATGCACACTCTGTGGATGTATGGCTTGCCTTGCTATACAGAAGTATAGAAGCCTGATTTTAAAGGCTTCAAACATTCTCATTGTTAAATTACATTATTATAAACATTTTAACCCATGTTAACGCAAGCATATGTTTTATTAATAGCATTTGAACAAAACTTTAAACTGATAGTTCACCCAAAGATGAAAATAATCCCATAATTTACTCACCCTCAAGCCATCCTAGGTGTATATGACATTCTTCTTTCAGACGAATACAATTGGAGTTATATAAAAAAATGTCCTGGCTCTTCCAAGCTTTATAATGGCGGCCCAAAATTTGAAAACCAAAAAAGTGCATCCATCCATTATGAAAGTAATCCACATGGTTCCAGGGGGTTAATAAAGTCCTTCTGAAGTGAATCAATGGGTATTTGTGAGAAAAAATATCCATATTTATGACGTTATAAAGTAAAATATCCAGCTCCCGGTGGACCGCCTTCCGTACTCAACTTAGAACGAAAGTTAAGCACCTCACACAATTCTAAATGCTTGCGCTACATCGACATCATCGTCTCGCCAGTTATGCTTTTTTATGCTACGCCGGACGCCATCGTCGCGTAAATTGAATATGGAAAACGGTCCGCCGGAAGCTAGATATTACACCTAGGATGGCTTGAGGGAACTATCCCGTTAAACCTATAATTATTAAGCTTAAGAATGAGAAACTAAAGCATGAATAATATCTCAAATAATGTGTCTTCACTGTTCCATGAGCATGAGAGTGTCTAATTTGGCAGTTTTGTTTTCTCTGGCAGTGCATAATCAAACAGCCTAAATGTCTTGACCCTGTGGAAGATAAAATTCGCTCTTCAGACGTTTTACAACACGTGTTGCTTTGCAACATCAGGAGAAAACATGAAGACGAAGATATTCGAGAAGATTTCTATCCAACTCGTGTCCCACATTCATCTCAAAGCTGACGCATCTTTGTGGGGAAATAAAACTAATCTTTTTTAAACTAATATTTAATTGTCTTAATCTTTATGTTACCATTATTAACTGATAATCGTTTAAATGTTTTACAGGTGTTGTTTCACTGACGGAAGTGCTAAAATAAACACGCATGCTTATGAAATGGATTATTTAAAAATGTAGGCTATATATCTGGCATAGACTACAGTATTTAAAATAGCATATATGCTTTAGTTATACTCTCAATTTAATTTACAGAGCAATCCCTGCAAAGTTTTTAGTTTAACTATAGAAGAGGATTAGTGTGTGTCGCACTCGCAACGGGGGGCGTGGCATCACGATGGTGGCGCTCCATCGTGATGTTGGTCAGCCATCACGATGGACGATGATATTGTCCATCGGCACAACCCTACTTCTCATGTCTGTTCAGATTGTATTATCACATCACATTATCAATCGCCACCTCAATAGTGACAAACTTGTGTTGAGTTTTTCAAACTTTTTGCCCATTTAGTCCATTACAAACTTGTCTTCCAAGATATAAAAGTATCAACCCTGTTGCTAAATGTCATTTGAGAAAAATACATCTTTTGGCCTGCTGTGATTCTGGCTCGATTGCGAACACTGCAGATATTTTACAGTACGCCCACTATGAAGTGGAGGCACCTGCTGCACACTGATATATTCTAGCTGTGTTCATTAATCTAAATGAGCTCCTATCAGTGTTCATGCGAGCAGTGCGACAGCAGCAGGGGATGGACAGAGGGCGTGTCAGACAGCTGTCCGTCTGAGATGAATGGCAGGCGGATCATCGCTCCGACAGTATAGACAGCTCTTCTGGTCCCTGCTGGGGTGACGGACCGAACAAATGAATGCATGAATAAACGAGTGAGTGCACTCCACCTTTTGCCTGCCGGTACATAATGGCCGCTATCAGTCATAGTCCTCTGCGAGGAGCCCGATGTGTGGCCACCCGACCTTGGCTGTGCTCGTGGAGCTTAATTTTTTGCCGCATCGATACACGTTCAACCCTATGAGGAAAAGGATATCCTTGTAGCCAACTTTGCTTTTAATAACATGAGTCTGGACAGTTTTTTTTTATTTAAACTGTAAATGACTAATCATCATAGTTTTTAACTTATGATGAAAAGATCCTTTTAAGTTGAGTCAAAAGTTAGTTGTCATATTGTCAGCTAATTTTACTCTAGCTAAAGTAACATGTTTTGGTTGACATAAATAGCATTTTAGTACACGATAACATGAAAAAATAGCAAAAAAATGACTTAACAATACATTGTATAAACATAACACAACAACTTATAAACATACATTATAATACATATTTTGCAGTATAATTTTTTCTGATTTTTCAACAGTATTAAATAAATTAATTCTTTTTTAATACATTTAAAAAAAAGTTTTCACTTGGATGTTAGGCGTTAGTTGGCATTAGTGTTTTTCAATAGACATCAATGGAAAAAGTGTACCGAATGCTGTAGTTATAGGGGCTACTTGGACCATGCTAAACCTTGACCCTTTTATTATACATCGATCGAACAGCGCCTGTGCGGACTGATGCAGGAGTTTGTTTTATCAGTGACCGAGAAGAACCTAAACTTACGTCAAAATCAATACAGGCCCTTAATGTTTCTGCCAATCAATTCACCATGCAATTTGTGATCAATAGTCTCTGTGGAAGAGGCTGACGTTGAAGATCTCAGAGGTGTGGAGTTGATGCTTTTTTTGATTGATGCTGGGCAGGAGCAGTCCGAGGGGATCGATAATACCTTTGGGTAGCTTCACACTTCTCCAGACCCGTTTACTGTACGCTAATATATGGGCTCTGCTTGCACTGTCCAGCGCAAAGTGCGAAAACACTTTGCAGTGTATCAAATCTCCCAATAGATCAATACGGTTTCTCTGTAAAGACTGCTTGTGTATGTGTCTGTTTGTGTTTGTTTGTGTTGCTTTCAACTACCTGAGTCAGTCTGGAAGCACTTGCAGGGTTTTATGATAGTCTGTTAGCTTATGCGTGTTTGTTAGTGACTCTGCCTCACTCACTCATTTGAGGGTTTTTATATTTATGTGTGTGTTTGGCTACGCATGCGAATTGGAGACATGCTCACTACATCGAGTGGGGAGACGGAGCAGGTAGGAGGTAATTTAGTTTGACTTGTGGGGCCTCACACTGACATTTGAGTGGTATTTAAACCCTCCTGCCCTGACTGAGGTTGGCATTTTGAAAAGGGGGCAGTCTGCGGCTTGCCATAATCTCTCCCCTTTTATACATCCATGCTCAAAGGTGATTAGGCCTGGCAAGGACCAGAGTCTGTGAGATCACACCCCGACCAGAGAACAGATGTTAGAGCTGCCGGTGTCCCTGTGCTGGGGTGGGGACCGGGGTATTGGTAGTTGAGTTGAAAGTGGCATTTGAGAAGTTCAGAAGATCACTGATTGTCAGCTTGATGTGTGTCAACATGAATTGGCATTTGAAACTTCTGTAATGTGACATGAACAGAATAGTCATAAATATACATATCTATCATCATTTATATTATTATTATTATAGATAATACATGTTTATTGAGCAGCAAATCAACATATTAGAATGATTTCTGAAGGATCATGTGACACTGAAGACTGGAGTAATGATACTGAAAATCCAGCTTTGTCATCACAGGAATTAAATACATTTTTAAATGTATATTAATATTGAAAACAATTATTTTAAATGGTAACAATATTTCACAACATTACTGATTTTACTGTATTTTTGACAAAGCCTTAATGAGCATTGGAGGCTTCTTTCAGAAACATTGTAATGTTTCTAAACTTTTGACAGTTACTGTATTTTTTATTGAGGATGACTTCTGAGGACACGTTTACCCCCAAACTATAAACCCACACACAAACTCAAACAGCGCTTGTCAAGTGCCAAAACACTGTCACTGTATCTGTCTTTTCTCATATTTCTCATTCCCTTTTCTCTTTTCTTTCCTCCTCTGCCCTCCATAGCTCTGTTTTACAGTCTCTTCCATCAGTTTCTCACTTAGATGCAATTGTATGTAATTGTAAAACTCGATTTTTTTCCCCCTGTTGTAGCACTTTTATTTTAGTTTGACGTCTTTTTTCTCGTCCCCTCTTTTTGATCTCTCTCTTGCTCTCTTTTACACAAGGTATCAATTTCTTCAAAGGGATGGGAAAAAAGCAATTCTGCAGATCACAGAGGAGGCTATTTGAGAAGTGTCAAAACTTTTAGTTATTGATGGTTGGGGCCAATTTCCTGGACAGTTCTGTAGGTTTTTTTTTCTTCTTTCTTTCCCACTGGTGGCGTAGAGTTAAACACATTTTCTTCAATAATGTATCAGTTTGAGTGTTTTCAGTGTAGCAGCATTGTGTTTTGTATATTTTACAATGGTCTAAAATACTATTGTATAATATCGTATTGAATAAGGGGCTTGTAGTCAAGATAGCCCATCCCCACTAAAACAATAAGAGGAGACTTGAAACAGGAAGGTAAGAAAGGTAGTTTACAGTCATGTGCTTGGAGAGCAACTTAACATCTCCCTTGATGTACATTGTCTTATGTTGGGAGAAGATGATAGTGGTTGTTCATCATAAGTTGTGCGTAGAACCAAAATCTACATTAATACAATTCTGTCAGGTGTTTATACAATGCAAAAATACATTTTCTTAATCATTTTTTACCTTGTTGTCAAGTAAAAATATGTAAAAGTAGCTGCCTCGATGTAACCCAGATGGAGGCAAAATTTCTAGATCCTTGCATCAATCAAGCTCCTGGCATTGAGATGAATGGAAATGCTATTGGATATCTTTATCCAGGTATCCATCCACTCCTTCATCTCATCATTCATCTACACTCTCATCCATTCAGCCACATCCAGGCATTATCTAGTCTAGTCATGCCCTACACAAGATAGGAAGACAGTCATGATGATAGGACAATGTAGAAACAAAGAGCTATTATAAGGGAAAGTCTTTCCTGTTCTTCTACTGTCAGCGCATATTAGGACCAAGTGACGGTAAAGGATCTCACTGATAGTTGTAGGATATCGGCCACTAATATGATAAGCTCACCCTTGAGGCTTCATCACTGTCATTTGTTTGGCTCATGTTGACAAAAAGCTTCCCGCCTGTGAAACTGTGCAAATGACATAACATATTTTCACATTGTTAAACATCCTTTTAAAAAGTCGCTATCACCTTACAAAGAACATGTCAGTTGTGTGTAGGAGGCTAGCTTTCCGTGGACCATCTGGCAGACATTTCCTGAAGAAAAGTCAAACTTTAGTGTTAAATAAACAAACTGTGCAATAGCAAACTGCCATTAGCCAGAATGGACTCGCATGTCTCTAAATGACTCAATATGTCAGTTGACAAAGTCAGTTTTGCTCAGTTTTTTGTCCGTACAAATGTGTTTACTTCTCAGTTTACTGGAGCATGAGGAAGTTCTGGTCCTTGTTGCTTTTGTCATGTGGACTGGTGTGAATTTGGTAATGGAGCTTATGTCAGTATGTCATTGCTGATTGTCTTGTATTTTAGTTAACACAAAAGATAAGCAATATGCATAACATTTCAATCTGGAAAGTAAATAAAATTAATAAATAATTTTTTCTTTTAATTTACTTTCTCGTTTTCAGCCTTGGGAAACCTTGGCTCTTGCCATCCATGTGGATGTTAATTTGATCCCTACTGGCCTCTGTGTATCGGACAAAAACAGTATAATTTCACCACATATAGAATGGTTGGTCATGTCATAACTAATTTTGTTGTGGTTTCTCATTCTGATGTTGTGTAAATTTGTGTTTTTTTAATGTATTTGAGGACAGAAGACTGAACAAATAGCATCACTTGCAATTATCAACGTGCTTTGATTGGAGATGTCTGGAGAGGGTTTGTTTAGCCTGCTCTCGTGGCCCAATTGGGGGTTTTGTCAGGCTATAATAATCTTCTGTCAGTCGCTTTCGTTGTGCAACAAGCATTTTTCACACAAATGTCTTTCTGCTCCCTCTCTCTCTCTGTCGCTTTTCCTTCCCTCTGTGTTGACAGAGATTAGGGGTGAGCCATCGATCCACCTCTAGTATGTGCACCTTGCAGTGTCTCCAGCTGATTTGGTGTCCTCTTACAGCGGAAAGGACAAACGGTGCTCGCACATTTACTTTAGACAGACCACCACAGTTAAAAGTTTCAAAATAAGAGTGATAACTGTTTTGGGGTTACTTTCCAGGTGTTTAGAAGCCAAGTGAAATCCTTTATTCGTTAGTTGCTGGTTTTGCATCTGGCTAGATGTTGGGCTTTAAAGATGACATGAAATCAAAATAAACTTTTTTCAGTTTCCAATTAATATACTGTCTAAAAATCACTGAAACAGTACATTTTAAAAATAAAAAATATGATATTAAGTAAACTTATACATTTGTGAATTAATAGTAAGTTAATAAAAAAAAATTAAATTGTCATAAAAAATAAATAAAACACATTTAGATATTTTTACTTAAAAACAAGTCCAAATAGACTTCTTAACACCTTAGGAAGTACACTGAAAAAAAAGGTCAGTTTGGATTGAAATAGGCAAATGCGTAAGAGTCACTAGCTGGGTTTCCATCCAAACGTAAAGCAAATATTTTCAAAGTTCGCAACAAATAAAAAACAAACAAATTTGAATTAGGTGCGTTTCCATTTTTTTTGAACGGATGATGGTGGTATTGGTAACCTAGCAACCAACTGTCATTAAAACTCCATCAGTTTAATCTTAACATGAACAATACTTAACGTGGCTTAAGAAAGTGGTATTAAAATCCAAACTCGGTAATAAAGCATATGTACAGAAAAGAAGATCCAGAATATGAACGCAGCGCGTTTAATTACACGTTAAGCTCTTTCCTCACATAGAAAATCAAGAACACGGTTATAATGAGGATTAATGGACCAACAGTAATGAAAAAGACAAAATTTTAATAAAACAGGTTTAGCAATTTGCAAAAAACAAATCTGTACACTTAGATTGTCATAAACACAGGGAGAACTATTCCAACAAGCTCTCTCACCCTGAACACAAATTTGCGTTCTTTCGTCATATTCAGGGAATAAAGTCGTTATTTAGTTGGGTTTTTTTGCGCACAAAAACTATTCTTGCCACTTCATAAAATGATTGTAGGACCACTGTAGTGAGATGGACTTTGTAACGATGTCTTTAGTATCTTTTATGGGTCTTGAGAGAGGAAATGACATTACTGTCAATGGAGGCCTTTCTGAGCCATCGGATTTCAACAAAAATATCTTCATTTATGTTCCTAAGATGAACAAATGTCTTACGGGTCTGGAGCGGCACAAGGGTGAGTAATTAATGACAATTTTCATTTTTGGGAGAACTAATGCTTTAAATTGTGAAAGAAGTATCATGCTTGATGGAAATAACTTCACAACAATAATGATCCAATCATTGACTCTTAAGCATTTGCCTATTTAAATCCGAACTGCGACTTTTTCTTTTTGGCCAGGCATTGTATTTGCAGTCTAATTATTATTATTATTGTGAACAATTTGTGCTAGTTATTCCAAAGAAAATACTTTTTTTGTTCTTAATCTTTCATCAAAATATAATAACTTCCCCTACCTCTGAAATGACTTTCCTTTTAAGTTGATGGCAGTTCTTTGTCAACCAAATGTTGTAGGGACCACTCTTCACAATCCAATCAATTTCCAATAAGGTCCCTCAATACTGTTTTCTTATTAAACATCCTTTTTCATCCTAGTTCACATTGTGGAAGTAAATCGGTTCACTCTAAAAATGCTGTTTTGTTTTAATGTTTGGGTCAAATATGGACAAATTGTTCAAAAATGTTTAAATAAAGCCCCCAAAAACGGTTGGGCTTGTCCATATTTGCCTCAAACATGGGTTGAAAAAACCCAGCAATTTTTCCTGTGTTTGCTAGCACCTTTTCACCCTGCCTCCCGTTTTATTTAGACCCTTGTCCTGATTTTTTGACATTAGTATATGCCTCTCGTTTCTACTTTAGCACAGTGTCCTTTTGTTCAAATCCAGCCTACATTAGAATTCAGCATGAGTGTCTTAGCCAGCATGCAAGTCTTACGAGTATCCTCAGCTGGGCCTTTCCTTTCTTTCTTTTTTTAATCTTTTCTCATATATCCAGGGATTTTCTTGAATAAATAACCTCTCTCATATGTGCACAAACACTATGAGGCGTAGCTGTGAATATTGCACTGCATTATACATCAGAGAGAAACAGAACAGCGAAGAGGAAGACAATGCATTTTTCCGTGGTAAAGGTTAGAAAACAGGCAGAGGGAGCAGCACAGCTATTTGTTTTGCATGGCGGAGACGAACATCTTATAAAGGGAGGGAGGAATTGCTGCTATGCTGTCTTCCCCCCTCTTGTTTCTCTCATCTATGGTATGGCTTTATCTCACAGATGCCCTTTATCTCTCTCTCTCCTCTCTGCTGCGCTTACATGCATAAGTAAATACTAAAGAGCTGAGTATCGAACAAAAGATTTGCCGTGAAAAAGTGCCACTTCAGCAAGTTGCCTCTGTTTCTCACTTTCGAATTTAATAAAGCCACACGTCTGCTTGAGATCGTGGTTGAGATTTGACAGACCAGTGGGGGTCTAAACCTCATCTTTTCTTATAGAAAACTTCCTGAGTTTAACTTTTTGAGTTAAAAGTCATTGTGTATTCCCACTGCTAAGATTTAATGAGAGTAACGCTGAGTGAATTTGAATATTCTGTCACACTCGCCCAAAGGCACATTGGAAGATTTATCTCTCAAATAATCAATGCATTGTGTGAAATTGAGTTTTCGCTTTTTTCTCACAGTACACGGTATGTGGTTTGGTTTTATTGTTTGTCTCTTTCTTAAATTAGTTTCTTCCAAAGTGACATAACTTGGCTGTGTTCAGAACAGCATACTTTTTCAATACTACTCTTTATGCAGTACATACAGTTCATAATATGTGCAGTACATTACCAAAATTAATATTTGTATTCAGCAAATATGCATTAAATTGATCAGTAAAGGAATTTATAATGTTACAAAAGTTTTCTATTTATTATTATTTATCAAAGAATCCTGAAATAAATGTCACCTTTTCCAATAAAATATTAAGCAGAACAAATGTTTTCAATATAGATGCTAAAAAAGAAAAATCTTGAGCACCAAATTAGCATATTTGCAAGGGTCATGTGACACTGAAGACTGGAGTAATGACTGCTGTTTTGCATCACAGGAATAAATTACTTTTTAAAATTATATCCTACAATACAATGCACTTGACCTCATGACATCAATGACCTCAATGACATAATGTTTGAGGTCATAATGACCTCAACAAATATGTTTTTACAGGTGTCACTTCAACATGCAACGTGAAGGGTCATGTGACAAAAAAGTAGCACAGTACACTTTGAATCTAATATATATATATTACTTTATATACTGTTTTTAACTAGTAGGCAGTACACAGTATATACTGCATATCTAAAAACAATATTAGGATAGTATTCCATTTCCAGCAGAAGCAGTAGAGCACCACTTACTGGTGTCCTGTCTAGTACGAACAACACAATAAAAGTCTTAATTTGAAAGTTAACTTTCCAACTTCAGTTGCAGTTACTAAAGACACCCCAATTATCACGCTCTGTAATGCGAGCACTGACTCACCTACAACGTCCAGTGTGAGTGTGTTACAAAAAAGATGATTTCAAATGGGAAACTGCTAGAATAGCCCCTCCTGTTGCTAAGCGTGGAAGGTGTAGATAGACAGTGAGAGAAAGCTGTTGTCAAGGTGAGTGTCTGGAGACCTTAGAGGAATGGATGGATGTCTGAAATAGAAATGTATGGTTGGCCCCTTACACACATATAATAGAATTCGAAAAAAAAAGTCAGAGACCACTTCTGACAGTACTTCTTTTCTCTTATTTATGTTAATCAGAAAATGGTTTGTTTTTTGTTTTGTTATGTTTTGTTTCTGCTTGGTTCAGTTTGCTTTTTTCTGTTCTGGGTTTGGTTTGGGGTTGTTAAGTTAAGTTAAGTTAAGTTAAGTTAAGTTAAGTTAAGTTAAGTTAAGTTAAGTTAAGTTAAGTTAAGTTAAGTTAAGTTAAGTTAAGTTAAGTTAAGTTAAGTTAAGTTAAGTTAAGTTTAGTTTAGTTTAGTTTAGTTTAGTTTAGTTTAGTTTAGTTTTGTTTTGTTTTGTTTTGTTTTGTTTTGTTTTGTTTTTGCTTGGTTCAGTTTGCTTTTGTTCTGTTCTGGGTTTTGTTTTGTTTAGTTTTGGTTTTGCTTGGTTCAGTTAGCTTTTGTTCTGTTCTGTGTATGGTTTAGTTTAGTTTAGTTTTGTTTTTGCTTGGTTCAGTTTGCTTTTGTTCTGTTCTGTGTATGGTTTTGTTTAGTTTTGTTTTGGTTTTGCTTGGTTCAGTTAGCTTTTGTTCTGTTCTGTGTATGGTTTAGTTTAGTTTAGTTTTGGTTTTGCTTGGTTCAGTTAGCTTTTGTTCTGTTCTGTGTATGGTTTAGTTTAGTTTAGTTTTGGTTTTGCTTGGTTCAGTTTGCTTTTGTTCTGTTCTGTGTATGGTTTTGTTTAGTTTAGTTTAGTTTTGGTTTTGCTTGGTTCAGTTTGCTTTTGTTCTGTTCTGTGTATGGTTTTGTTTGGTTTAGTTTTGGTTTCGCTTGGTTCATTTAGCTTTTGTTCTGTTCTGGGTTTGGTTTTGTTTAGTTTTGGTTTTGTTTGGTTCAATTTGCTTTTGTTCTGTTCTCAGTTTGGTTTAGTTTAGTTTGGTTCTGTTCTGATCTTGTTGGTTTTGGTTCTGTTTGGTTTGGTTTTTGATTCTGTTTGGTTTAGTTTGCTTTTATTCGGCTCTGTTCTGGATTTTTTTGTGTGTGTGTGTGTTTGCTTTTGTTCTGGGTTTGGTTTTGTTTAGTTTTGGTTTTGCTTGGTTCAGTTTGCTTTTGTTCTTTTCTCAGTTTGGTTTAGTTTAGTTTAGTTTGGTTCTGTTCTAATCTTGTTGGTTTTGGTTCTGTTTGGTTTGGTTTTTGATTCTGTTTGGTTTAGTTTGCTTTTATTCGGCTCTGTTCTGGATATTTGTGTGTGTGTGTGTGTGTTTGCTTTTGTTCTGGGTTTTTTATTGTTTCATTTTGTTTCATTTCATGCTATTTTAGCATTTTTTTCCTTTTGTTTAACATGCTTTAAAAAAATAATATATATTTCAAATGCGGCCTCAGACTTTTTGATTATATATATGCCTTTTGCTCGCAGAGTTGGGATGAAAACCCCAAATCCGTACCTCATCAGTCAACAGCCGGCCAGTTGTCATACACACACATGTGCTCTGAGAAGAGTAAGGACCACTGTCATGAAGATCTTAGGC
This sequence comes from Gobiocypris rarus, assembly GCA_023029165.1. NCBI lineage: Eukaryota > Metazoa > Chordata > Actinopteri > Cypriniformes > Gobionidae > Gobiocypris > Gobiocypris rarus. The sequence continues at coordinate 19,860,817 of CM040923.1, read as the reverse complement.
AACTCATGAATCCTCCTATGTGTGTTATTAAAGATTAACGCAGCCCAGTGTCTTCTCTAATGCTGTGATAGTCATCACTATGGCCCGGAATAGCCTTGGCTAGCTCCTCGCACCCGACCATGCATTAAACATGCCTCTCCTTTCTCTCTGTCTCTATCAGGCCAGGCACTCTGACCAAAGCGTATCGTATAAGCACAGTGCGCTACCGTTACTAATGACCTTTGACCCCAGCAGGATGGTGCTATCCCTCCTGTTGTCAAGCGAAACTACAGTCACTGTGCCACTGGACAGCTCCACATTAATAACGGCGCTCAGTGTTGTGGTCACTCACACACAATGACTTCTCACTATAATAAAGAAACCGGTTTCTAGCACCTTTGTGCATTTGATTTAACCTCATGTGGCTGGATTATACCCCAGCCAGGAACTTTATGAATTATAGAGGATAGCTTGGAGTGGATTTGCAAAATCTGTGGCAGGGTCTTGTGTCAACCTCATCTTTTTTTTCTCTGTGGTGCTAGCCAGTGACCTTTGACCTTTGACATTGCAGTGGTTTGGCCAAGTTGAACTGTAGCGGTGACCCAGTTCTTGCAGGTTTGTGGAATCCTTTGCATTATTTCTCTGTGTTTTTAATAATTTCCCCACACATTTTCTGACTTTTTTGTTGCTTTGTGCCTTATGATCAAAGCTGTTATCATTTCTACCTTGTTTTGATTTATAAAGATCTTTGTATTTTATATCAATTTAGAGGTATGTTGTGGCACAGATGTATCTGTGTGCTTCAGGCAAAAATGCTCTCTTTAATAAAGAGACCAGTTACGTTTAGCGAAATAAATAAATGTGTCATGAGTGGTTTCGGGCCATTTTGAATTGATTTTTGAATCTTCCCAGATATTTTATAGGCTTTGTCTAATTTCTGGAACTTGCATATTAGCCAGGGATTCTCACTTGCAACCGTGTTTGTGAAGCATGATGGAGTGATACATATTCTGGACATTTATATACATTATAATGTATACATTTGGGTCTTGTTTGGGTGTGTAATGAAAACTAAATTATTTGATATGTTGATATATTATGTATATTATATTATATTAATTATATTATTTATAGTCATATAATTTCACAATACCTGTGAAAACCATCGTACCAAAAAGGGTCAGTAACATGACGTGCATATTTGTGTCAAAGTGCATTATTTTCTTTTAAAATAATTTGATAAATTCATGACATATATCACTTTATTCTTTAAAGCCTATTTAGTTTAAATTCATTTTTATTACATTTAAATAATACATATTATTTTATGTTTTGCTATCTCAAACCCCCAAAATGTCAGGTGGTGCAACTGTCAATGAACAGACTAAGAAAACTGTTTAAAATACATAAATGAAAAACAAAATACAATGGCATTCTTTTAGGTTTGAAACCTTTTTTAATATAAACAAAAAAATATATAATTATCAGTAGTTTTAAAGCTGTTGAGATAATGTGATGAATTGTCCAGCAAGTTGTATATTCTCAAATTTCAGGATGGCACAACTGCAAACACGACTCTTTTATTATGAATTGACTAGGTAATAACAGTAAACATGATAATGCATCATCCAGAGGAGAGGAGCCCAAATGATCCCTGTGGATCAGAGTAAAAAGGTTTAGATCTCTCTCAAATACTGGTATTGGTAGGTTGGTACACTTTCTATGTAAGGCGGTACAACTACAGTATATATACATACTCTATTTTGCTGTACCACCTTACAGAAAAACAGTCAATAAATGAAATGAAACACTTTGTTATTTAACTGAAACTTGTTTAAACACATTATTTATGACTCCAAAAACATGCATTACAGTTTTGATAAGTTTAATAATAAGTTTTATTTATATAGCGCCTTTCCCATGCTCAAGGTTGCTGTACAGGAAATATACATACATATACATAGCATCAATGAAGAAGATAGACATACAAATATACAGTAGAAGAAAAAAAAACTAACAAACAGAGCAGAGGAGGGTTGGAAATACTGTAAGAAAAGATAAGTTATATGTTAGTTGAGATTTAAATGAGGATATATTAGCAGTGTCGCGCAGAGAAAGAGGGAGGGAATTCCAGAGTTTCGGGGCCACAGCACTGAATGATCTACCACCCATAGTAGAAAGACAGAAACAAGTTACAGAAAGTACTCTTGAGTCAGATGATCGGAGAGAACGAGGAGGAGAATAACAGTGCAGAAATTCACCAAGTCCATGCACACATTTAAAAGTTGACAATAGAATTTTATACTGGATGCGGACTGATACAGGTAGCCAATGTCGATTATAGAGCAAAGGGGTAGTGTGATCAGATTTCTTGACTTGATGTATGACTCTGGCAAAAGAATTTTGTACATATTGTAGACTAGCCAATCGCTTCTACCGGGAAGTTTCGAAAAGATGAAAAAAAAAAAAAACTTTCAATGACCCATATGCATTATCAATAGCATAGTCATTAGCATAGTGCGTTTGAAGCCGTCTAAAGAGCTGTACAGGAAATGGTGATTTACTGACTTGTTTGTGTGCATGTAAGCTCCGGGCTTTCGAGGTCAGATGAATGTGGCTGTCTAGTTAGCCGAATGGTTTATACCTTTCATCTTAACACCTCAATAAGTGTACATATGTGTGTGCGCGTGTGTTTGTGTGCGTATCGCTGCCTCTTTGTGTTTCACCTCCCAGAGCGGAGGGCAGGTGCCACTCTCTGTTAGCGCCGAGCCACAGAGCTCTGGCAGCTACATCACAGCAGCCTTTGATTCGCCAGCCTTTCCAGGTCGACGAGCTGATGCCTGATAATAATGTTGTTTGATTGCTGAAGTGGAGAAGTAATTGATTGATCCTTTGGCGTGTCTGGGGTCAGGCTTCAGAAGAAAGCCGGTCTCTGGTGTTGATTCGTCTGGGAACAGATTCCTCTTTCAATCCCCAGGAAGATGAGCAACGGAGGAAGAGAAGATGAGAAAAGAAGAGAGGAGAGTAGCCATTTCAGAGCGTTCCTAAAAAAGCAACAAGCTTGACAAAATGGAGGCCATCTTGAGCATTTTTTTCAGGCCTTCTGGGGGTAAAGATATGGAGCAGAGACAGCGTTCATATATTAGATAATATGAAAGGAATAGTTTACTCTAAAGTAAAAACAATGCCAACATTTACTCACCCTCATGCCATTCTAAACCTGCATGACTTTCTTTCTTCTGGAAACAGAAGGAAGATATTATGCAGTTTTTGTCTGTTTAATGAAAATCAATGGGGTCCATAACAGCAACCCACTGGATCCATTGACTTTTGTTGTTATGGCCAAAAAACATTCTTACATTCTTTTATGATGTTTACATTGCAACGGCATTTAGAATAATCATTATTAATGTGCATTAGCCTACATTTAAATTGTTTGTAATCATTTTTAATGTGGTAGCAACAAAGAAATGCATTTTTCACATAAATGAGTTTGAGATCAAATAATAAATGGTTGCCCCCCTGCAGTACTGTCTAAGACCCCTGTATTAGAGATATATACAGAGAGAGAGGGAGAGAGAGAGATGCACAGCATCTAATGGCTAATAAACTTTAATTGGATTATTGGATTGGACAATCTATCTTTCTGCATTAATTAGGCTCTGGGTCAAACACTCTCCATTCCTTCTGTAATCCAGCAAAGTGCAGTAGGGAAACTGCCCATTTAAAGGATACAAATTAGAGTTAAATGCATATCAAAGCATATAATTGACAATTACTGATGATGACCTATGCCTGTGTTCCTGGCCTGATCATCTGGACATCAACCATATGCTTCCTGAGTGACCGACATGGTTGACCGACAAGTTTTCATGTATATCCAAATGAAGACTCTAATATTATTACCAGGCAAAACATTGCAGTACATACAGAGGCTTAACGTTTTAACATTAATGCTGCTTGAGTTTATAGAGCTTACAGAGTGTTATCGTCTGCACGTTTCCAAAGCGTATAATTCCTGTTCAAGCAATAGACTGAATGTGCAGAGCTATGTTTTTAAACTGGAGATTGAGATGTTTCTAATGATGAATCAGAGTTCCTGGCTCAGGCGTTGTGCCTGCCATGCTGAGAAGGTAATAACCCCCGATTAGGCTCTTTATATGAGAGAATGAATGCCGAACACCAGGCCCAGCTCTCTGGAGGAGAAAGACACAAGGAGAGGGGGAGAGCAAATTAGAGAAGCTGAAAATAGGAATGGAGGATGAAGACGGCTCACTTAGCTTTCATGCTGGTTAGATCCCTGCCAATGTTCACCTGTAAAAAAACGATATGCCATCATTGAATCGCTAGTCTTAGAAACGTCCAACATGTTTCATTTAAGGAATATAAACCAAAGTGTTTGGAATGTACCAATTGGTACCATCAAGACAATCAAAGTCTTGATACATTATAATGATCTTTTTATAATTTTATGGAAGAAAGAATTTGCGATATATGACAAAAAACTAAATCAAATGCCTGTGATTAACTGATCACCAGCAAGCGTGATCACCTCTATAAAAGCAGAAGTTTTGGAAGTTTGTTGGTCTGGAGCATTCAGGTGTGTGTTAATACAATGCCAAGAAGGAAAGACAGCAGTGATCTTAGAAAAGCAATTGTTGCTGCCATCAGTCTGCAAAGGCTTACAAGGCTGTTTCCAAACAATTTGCTCATTCAAGTCATATGTGGAAGACATTCAAAACAGACACCAATATTCCCATGAGTGGACGTCCCAGCAAATTCACCACAAGATCAGACTGTGTAATGCTCAGAAAAATGGCATACAACCCAAGAACTTCACCTCAGACTATACAGGCCTCAGTTAACATGTTAAATGTTAAAGTTCATGACAGTACAATTAGAGTTAAGTATGGCATTTTTGGAGGGGCTGCCAGGAGAAAGCCTCTTCTCTAAAAAAATGAAAAATAAAAACATGGCAGCATGTTTTAGTTTTGCAAAGTTGCTGAACCAACCACAAGACTTCTAGACCAATATCCTTTGCACAGATGGATTGGCCATAACGCACAGCGCCAAGTTTAGTGAAAACCAAAAGAGCATATCAGCACAAACCCTTCATACAAAAAGTCAAGCATGCTGAGTGTGATGTGATTATTTGGGACTTGTTTTGTAGCCACTGGACCTGGGCACCTCACAGTCATTGAGTCAACCATGAAATCATCTCAATACCAAAGTATTCAAGATTCAAATGTGACACCATCTGTCAGACAGCTAAAGCTTGGCTAAAACAAATGCCGACAAACCTCAACAAACTGAAGCAATGTTGTAAAGAGTGGACCAAAATTCCTCCAGAATGATGTGAGAGATTGATAAATCATGCAGAAAATGATTACAAGTTATCGCTGCTAAAAGTGGATCTACAGGCAATTGAATAATAGGGTGTCCTAACTTTGTCACCCATGGTTTTTCCATCTTGACTTTATTTTTGCTAAATAAATAATAACACAGGGTAATATGTTATGTGTTGTTGTTCAACTGAGGTTTTATTTTCCAGATTTTAAGACCTGCAAAGCACTAGATGAATTTTATTATGTCATGATACAGAAAACCATGGAATTCAATAGGGTGTCCTAGCATTTTCACATGTCTGTACTGTATACTGATTAATTTGAATTAATAATCAATAATATATAATTTTGGGGATTTTTCAATTACCACTCCTAATGGTATTTGATTAATTCATAATGTTTCTAAAGCTAACTCCTCCATATCCTCTATAAATGGTGCTTATTCATGAGTCTGTAGACATCGGTGTCATAATGTTGCATTAGTGGATTCTGTTGTAGCTTTGGGCGAGCTGGCTGGAGAATCCCTGGTGAAGCCACAGGATTTGAATTTGATTTAAAACATGATTTAGTGCAGTTTCTCCAGGCTACTCTCTCTCTTTCTTTCTCTCTTTGTCTCTCATATTGAAATGAATTCTCTGCTGCGTAGCCCTAGTTGCTCTGTGCAGGCTCTGTGAAGCTCTGGCTGGCAGCCTGATTGTGTTGGGGCAATGATACAGCTCACCTTGGCATCCTTCATTATCGTGGGTGGCTCTGTGTCCTCTCTGATGCCATTAATGGTACTTCTGGTAAGCGTTAGTTAAGGTAGTGCTGCTAATTTTTGCTCTAAAAGATGCCAAAGAGGACAATTAAGGTGCAAGGCGGCATTTATTGCCTTACTGCGATTGCTTGTAAGTTGCTATCATGGGTTTTTTTCCGTTAATGGTTTTACAGGGCATCAGTGACTTTTGCTGCCCTGGCTGGCTAAGCACATCTCTTTCTATTCCTATGGCACCTCACTATTAACAGAAACTAATGTTCGTCAGTAATTCATTTTGCCTAAAAAAAATAGGAGCATTATTTTCATGACAATTAAGCATATTTCCCACTCAAATTCGAATTACTGTAATGCGTCCAGGCATTTACTTTTGAAGGATTTTTCCTCATTATTCTCCATGATATTTTGCATTAGATTCTAATTTCTGCAATATAGGATTTCTTGTAATGGTAATCAGTTTTTTTATCGTTGAAATCCATATGAAGGAGCTACAACAAATGCTACTTTTAGGTTACAACTATGATGTACAAATAGCTAGAAGTAATATGTCATTATTTTAAATGAGAATGAAAACTTGCATTATTGTTATTATTTTTTAGCATTTCATGTGAATGAAATGAGAACCAGACTTCTTGACAGGTTGTGTATGATTCACTCTAAAACAGACACTGTAATGAATGGAAGCTTGTTTCAGAATATAATAATAAAAAAAGGTAACAAAAAGGCAATTGCATTATATAAAGTCAGAATTGTGAGATATAAATTCAGAATTATGAGATATAAAGTCAGAATTATGAGATATAAAGTCAGAATTGTGAGATATAAAGTCAGAATTGTGAGATATAAAGTCAGAATTGTGAGATATAAAGTCAGAATTGTGAGATATAAAGTCAGGCTGAGACATAAAGTCAGAATTGTGAGATATAAAGTCAAGATTATGACATATAGTCAGAATTGTAAGATATTAAGTCAGAATTGTGAGATATAAAGTCAGGATTATGAGATATAGTCAGAATTGTGAGATATAACGCCAGAATTGTGAGATATAAAGTCAGGATTGTGAGATTTAAAGACAGAATTGTGAGATATAAACTCAGAATTGTGAGATATAAAGTCAGAATTGTGAGATTTAAAGACAGAATTGTGAGATATAAAGACAGAATTGTGAGATATAAAGTCAGGATTGTGAGATTTAAAGTCAGAATTGTGAGATATAAAGACAGAATTGTGATATATAAAGTCAGGATTGTGAGATTTAAAGACAGAATTGTGAGATATAAAGTCGAATTTAGCCCCACCCACAACATTTTTGCTAGGGCAATTCGGTCTGGACTCGATCCATAGAGGAGTTATGCCCGATCAGAAACTGTTCGGACCAATGAAATTGTCAGGGCGGGCTTTAGACGATGATGGACAGATGATAATCAGTAACGTAATCATCCACGTCATCGAAGACTAACCCTAACCCTAACCCACACGGTAGTGTGTCAATTAATGTGGGCTGAATTTGCAAACCGCAAATTTTCAAACCGCGGACATGGAGAATAACCCGCAGGAAAAATATGGACTTGACAACGCAGTGCAGTTGAGTTTTGCTGACATTTGACAACTAACGTTACGCGTCGCTCCGTTGCTCTGATTGGTTGTGGGTCTATCCAATTGAGGTCTTTCCTGGTTTGGTTGAAACACGCCCCATAATCAAAGCCCAATGGAGCGGTATCAGACTCATATTCTGACTAGAATTGAGTATGACCACGTCAGGCTACACAATTCTGTCTTTATATCTCACAATCCTGACTTTATATCTCACAGTTCTGACTTTATAACTCGCAACAATAACAAGCTTCCATATTAATGTGCATATGGAAGTTTACTTAATTTTTTTGTTTAGTTTACAGTGAACATAGAAATGTACTTTTTCATTTTGTAAAAAGTGGAAAGAAGATTAGTTTACAGTGAACATGGAAGTTGAGTTGAGTTTTTAGTTTAGTAAATACTGCACACAGATGTATAGGTTTTAGTTTAGTTTGCTGCGCACAAAAGAGCTCAATTTTATTAAATAAAGCATGTTACTTTTTTAAACCCCTGTGTGTTTCACAGCACATATTGTATGGCTTCTGTTGCAGCCTTGTTAAATAAATCAGGTTGTCCGACTGCCAGTGTTCACAGCGTAATATGATTCATGTAAATGTACACTTTTCTTCCCCCAACCTGGATTGTGATGTAATACACCCAAATAATTGACATTTTACTCCGACATGAGGAAAATGAAGGAATGTTCAAGGAAAGCGAGAAGATGGGAAGAAAATGTAACAGTCAGAGCAGACTATGAGAGGGGAAAAATCCATTATGTGTGATGTTACTCTTTCACTGAATTAGGTGAAATGATATTAGTTGTGTTGTAATGTGATTTCTGCGATGTGTGAATATGAGATTCTAATGGATTTGAGGACATTACAGCAGTCTTTATCTCTAGTATTTATTCCTGCTGGTTGCAAATGTAATTTACTAAGTATGAGGCATCAGTTGGGTTCTGCTTTATGCTCTGTAGGAGAGCGAGAGAGAGAGAGGAGGAGGAGGACTGGGGCGATTCTTCAGGGGGGAAATGCCATAACAGATGGTTATAGACAGAGCTGGGGACATATCAGATGCTGGAGAACTTACTTTAGTCTTGAGTGGAAAGAATAAGAGTTCAAAAGTGTGTGTGAGACTTGAAATGGAGTCTTTTCTTTGATGAAGAGCCATCAAAAGTCTCTGTTTTACTGGCCACATGGATCCCAGGTGCTGAGAGTCTGGGCAGCTAGATTTTCCAATCAAACCAGGCAGACGGCTGACAAGATCAAGATTGTTCTCTTTCTTTCTTTCTTTCTTTCTTTCTTTCAGTTTTTCTCCCTCTCACCCGCGCTCTCTTTTCAGTGTTGTGGCAGAATATCTGCCATATTCGACTTTCATTTTCATTTATGAATTGAGATTCATCAGATGAGCTCCTTTCATTTTCTTGCTCTTTTGGAAATAGAACATATGTGAAGCCAATTTTAAAGAACGAGAAGACTCTCATTACAGAGAGTCACCATCTCTACCCATAATGCCTTGCACTTACAGAGTTCCCATATAAAACTGCTCTCTTTTTTTTTGCTCAAAGATCAAAATTAAACATAATAAAGAACAAAGAAAAGCAGTTTGCAGTGTACCCAGTTGATTTCATTTAGTTACATCCAGCTACATCCAAGCGTTTGACGCCATCTCATAAAAAGTATTCAGATTCCATTTCATTAGCTGCCTGTACCAATATATATTATTATATTATTATGTTTTGATTGGTGGAGGAGGATAGATGCTTGTTTGGTTTTTTTTGCCTTCGCATTTGCCGCAGAACCCATTTTGGGTGATTTTCTTTTCCCATCATGTTGCAAACAAATTTGATACTAGAATTTAACTCTGATTAAAGAAAATCCGTTTTTGATTAGCATATTCCTGCACTTTTCATGTTTCAATCAAGATTCTTAGTGTCAAAAATGTTTGTCTGTAGCAGAGGTAAAAAGTGAATAGTGATAGTTTTTAATAGTCAACATCAAATTGCCATTCACAAGCAATATGATGTCTCTAATTGTATGTATTTTAGAGTGAAATTAGATATTCAGCATGAAACAAATTTACACAAGACTTGATTTTCATCATCCAAAAAGTGAAGGCTTTTCTGAGGCTGAGAATACATTCCATTTTGAATGAAGACGTGCTTTATTATTTTATTAAAAATAAAAATAAAATAATTTTAATGGATTTATTTATTTATTTTGAGTAACATGTACAAATTAATTGTGCAAAATATAAAAAGTATGTAAAGAAATTAATTGGAGGATTTTGTGCTGACAAAGATTTATTTTGTTTAAGTTTTCATTATTTTCAATAGCCATCAGTTGGTACAAAATGTATAACTATATACACTATATTGTCAAAAGTATTGGGAAACCCCTCCAAATCATTGAATTCAGACTGATCAACTGTTAGTGGTTTTTTAACAAATTGGAAGCAATTGTGAACAACAGCAACTTGGTAGGCCACGTAAAATTACAGAGCAGGGTCAGCGCATGCTGTGGGGCACAGTGCGCAGAGGTCGCCCAACTTTCTGCAGAGTCATTAGCTACAGACCTCAACTTTGTGTGGCCTTCAGATTCGCTCAAAAATAGTGCATAGAGACTTAAATGAAATGGGTTTCCATGGCCGAGTAGCTGCATCCAAGCCTTATATCACCAAATGCAATGCAAAGCGTCGGACTCTAGAGCAGTTGAGACATGTTCTCTAGACGAATCATGCTTCTCTGTCTAACAATACGATGGACAAGTTTGGGTGTTACGGTTGCCAGGAGAACGGTACTTGCCTGACTGCATTGTGCCAAGTGTAAAGTTTGGTGGAGGGGGATTATGGTGTGGAGTTGTTTTTCAGGGGTTGGCCCCTTTTTTCCAGTGAAAGGAACTCTTAATGCTTCAGTATACCAGGACATTTTGGACAATTTCATGCTCCCAAATTTGTAGGAACAGTTTGGGGATAGCCCCTTCCTATTCCAACATGACTGCACACCAGTGCATGCGAGTTTGGTTTTGAAGAACTTGACTGGCCTGTCGGGATGAATTAGAATGGAGACTCGCTCAACATCAGTGCTTGACCTCACAAATGCGTTTCTAGAATAATGGTCAAAATTTCCCATAAACACACTCCTAAACCATGTGGAAAGCCTTCCCAGAAGAGTTGAAGCTGTATATAAGGATGGGCCAACTCCATATTAAATCCTTCAGAATAAGAATGGGATGCCATTAAAGTTCACATGTAAAGGCAGTCCCAAAACTTTTGGCAATATAGAGTATATATACAAATATATACAGTGTGTGTGTGTGTGTGTGTGTGTGTATATATATATATATATATATATATATATATATATATATATATATATATGCAATATTATATTATATATATATATATATATATATATATATGCAATATTATATTATATAATGTATAATATAATATATATATATGTGACAAATATGTAAAGTATAATTAAGGTATAAGTTATAATATAAACAAATTTTTGAGCAGTTATTTTATTATTTATAGTTATAATTACATCTACGCTAGAGTTTTTTCGTTTGTCATATTTATGATCTTTAAAAGCACATTAAAAACTCTGATTGGTATGTTTGCTTGCTTGTTTACCACCTGCTGTTTGCCATAATATTTATGTAGCATTCTCCTCCAAACACTTCATCACTCACATAGACACTAATCACTGCAAATGTACAGGCTTTTATCATCAGGAACACAGCATTGCTTTCTCCTTCCATTCGCGCTCACATTTCACTTCTTCTTGTTCCCAGTAGCCACAACTCCTGGTAGCCTGTGTTTCTCATTGATCTGGATTAGAACTGAGGAGAGCGCAGACAATCACACAGTGTCGCCCTCGGCAAAACTACCCAACTAGTTCAAATCTCGCTCAAGGTTATTCCCTCATTCCAGAGTGCTCCGCATGTGCTCTCCAGGCCTTCGAAGATAGACAGCTTTGCATTCCTGCGAGAGGGTCACCTGACCCTCATCCACATCCACCACATGCTCTACAGCCGCCTGCGTACCTGTGAAAGTCTGCACCCCGCATACCTGCGAAAGCCAGACATGCTGCTTATTTGCACTCAAATGTGAATCATATATATGACAGCTCAGAGCAGAGGTGATCTCGCAGGTCGCAATTGAGTTTTGCAGAGCGAAATATGAACCATATTATTTTGCCTCGGGCAACAGCGCGTTCGATGATTGACTCGCCTTTTTCCGATGTAAAGACGCCTCCGAATGCGATTTTAATAGGTTGGTTTTTGAGCGGCACCTTCTGAATTTAACCAAATCTTGTAGCTGCCCTCTGCCCCCCATGTGACCAAACAACACAGTATTTGTTTCAGAGCACTGCGATTCCCTCCCCTCATTCTGGCCCTCTTATTTCATTGTTTTCTTTTCACATCCAATCAACCGCGGTACACCTCAAACCATTTCAATATACCACTCGTGCAGATATACGGCAGCAAATGCCTGCTCTGGGAATAACGCTCCGGCTTAGAGAGAGGGAATTTGTTAAAAAGTGAGTTGTGGAGTGCGAAACGAAAGCGAGGGTGGTAAATATGATTTAGTGTTTTATTCCGATTTTGCAAATGGCTTCCCGAGCGCAATAAGACCAATAGTGACTCGTAGATTGGTTTCTGTTTTAAGTGCACCTGTGGGTGATGGAAGGAAAAGATAACATCCCATATTCCTATCCGAATGATCCTTGCGCTCAGTTCTCACAGCTACGGTGTCACACTGTAATGCAGTACAGTGTTGCGCTGCTTTAAGAGTCCATTGTATGATCTGACCACTATAATGATCTATTGCAGGGGTCGCTGGCAGATAACAGCTACCCTTACATGCTTTAAAGCCCCTTATCTGGCTCTGCTCTGCAATATATCCTCTGGTCGGGTGTGAGAAAGCACTTATTTTTAGTCTTGGTGTCTGCTGCAATGCAGTGCAATGCAGGTGTTAAGTGTAGTTATGTACTCTTGTTTCTCTCTCTCTGTCACTGAAAGGACAGTGGCGTTTAGTGTCTGGTGCTCAGGAGGCCTATAGCGGTCTACACTTCAGTGAGTCATTCACTATCCGTGTCCACAAAAGCTGTTTAAATGGTATGACAGTTGAAGAGAAAGTTCTGTTCTAGCTATTGTTTATCAAAGAGTAGGATTGAAAAGCCAGGGCTCCAGGTTGTGTCTCAAAAATGTATGACCATTTAAAAACTAGTTGCATTGATGACGTTGTATGGAAAACTTTGTTTGCTTCCATTATGACTATTATGAATTGATTCTTATTAAAGGTGTCATGAACTGTTTTTTTATTATTATTTTATGATGTTTCCTGGGGTGCACTTATAATGTTAGAATGCTTTTTACATCAAAAATTGCCATAATTTATAAATAAAAGGCATTTTTCCTGACCTGATTTTAGCCTTCTGTTTTAAGGGGCGTGTCTGCTGGGAGACTTCAGTGTAAACACCCACTGCTGTAATTGGCTAACATCTTTCCATTTGAAATAGTCACTGATAAACTCTCCTGTTTGATTGACAGCTCCAGCGCGTGCTGCTCAAAAGAGTGTAAAGGGAGCTTTCTTTGATCGCTTTCTTTATAGAATTTAATCAGTGTTAAATAACAGATTATTTTCATCATACTATGAGAAACAACGCAAGTTGATGTTTAGTCACTGGTTCTGATTTACTGACACACAGACAAAGAACATCTGACTACATGAATCATCACATTTCAGATCAGGCATTAGAATGAACACAGTTACTTAGATGTTGCATTACTGTTGAACCCAGGCACTGTACAATATTTTGTAATCCTCAACGGCATGTTTATTGCTTTGTAGCTCGATCTGGTGGTTTAACACTAGGCCTATGTTACATGTGCGAATCGGTGGGCGGGGCTAAACTGGCAGTGATGAACTAGTTGTTGTTCTTCTTCTACAGAGGCGGTGTTTCACCACACAATGACGTCAAGGTGTGGCATATTCTGAAATCAATCGTTTTTTGGGCCTGGTGTCAATAAAAGCTTTTCTTTGACTAACAAGGAAGTTTTCAGCTCTGAAACTTACAGGATATTCTTATATTACTATGACCTTTTATATATGAAAAAGCTCAAGGGAAAGCTGATTTCTCAATTCATTACCCCTTTAATGAGTCATTCAAAAATATTTTACAAAGTGGTGGCTACGTTCACACTAGCTGGGTTTCCATCCAAACATAAAGCGAATCTTTTTAAAGTCAACATAATATTTAATAATATAACAACATATTTCATAATGTGATCAACATAATATTTAGACTTATTTTATCAATCAGAAAAAACATTTCTCAGTATCAAATGGGATCTATACTGCTTCAGAATAACTTTTTTTAATTGGATTTTTTATATAGTTTAATTCCAAAATATTGAATTTCAGAAACCAATGGTAAAAACAGCTTTTACTGTCCAGTTAGGGGCCATGTTTAAGAATAGTTTAAGCAAAAATCATATTGTATCAATCCAGAATGCCTTTCTTTTTTCCGTAGATCACAGATGGAGACTTTTTTTGACTGTATCTGTACTGTAGCTTGATTATGAATGCGCATATAAACATACTTATTGTTGCCTGTAATGTGTGAATGATGACGGATGTTAGTAGAGGGCATTATTTGGGGTGTAAAGCAGTGCTAACTTCCTCCTGCCAAAATCCTATGTTTGTACACCAACACCAGACGAGGTGTTACTGAGCATACGCTTTCTAAAAGTTCAGCTGATGCTCCACGGAGAACGTTTCTTGGGTTCACATGTTGGTTTGGTCTCTTCTGTCACCTCTGAGGACCAGCCTTCACTGTTTTCCACGGCCGACCCATAAATCATAAAGCTGGCCCTTGGCCGCGCTCTTTGGCAAAGCCTCTGTGATTTAATTAAGCCCTTTCCCTCCACAGAGCCCCGAGGAGCTGGAACACTGGAGCGCTTACTAGGTTCTTTCAGTTGGAGATGCTGAGCTCTAATTGAAGGAGCTTTAAAGTGCTTGGAGTCGCGTTCGCCACTGGGATGCGATGATGTCCTGCTCGTGCTATTGGCTTTATAAAACTCCAGAACCCCCTCTTGCACTGTTTAGTGAGCAGTCACAGCCTCTATTAAGAGGGAAGTTGAAATAGGCCCTAGCGATTCGGCCATTTTGTGGCCTGAAAGGGAGCTTGATTAGGCCAGATCCCAAGGGGGGTTGAATTGTTAAGCCGGTAGTGTGTCAATCAACACTCCTCGCCCTTTTAACCGCACAATCACTTGCCTTCCCTCCCTTTTTCTGGCTCATACGCACACACACACACACACACACACTGTTATCGCCTTGTGCGTGATGCCGTTCGCCCATGCAGGCTCCCATTAAAGGCAATAATGCAGGCCACTCCCAACTCCTGCTCTAATGGCTCAATTTGCAGAGTTTCCTCCCTCGCTCACACCACGCAAGGTAATAACAGCCCTCCGCTGTTCTGAAAACAAATGCTTTCAGAGAAAAAAAGACTGACAGGTTATTATCCAGTCCAGATGTGTGGTGAGCTGCCTGGGCAGGCGGTGATGTGCGTTTGTAAAGGCCACATTAAGCATTTAGAGGTAGAATAATGTACTGTGGTGTACAGTGGGGTTCACATACTTTTGATGATTGTCAACATCTACAGTAGACAAGCACAGAATGCTTAAGCAAATAAGACAAACAATGATATGAAAAAAGTATGTGGACCCTTGAATTCAAAGGGATATTTCACTCTAAAATGAAAATTCTGGTTTTATTTACTGGTCTTCTTCGTGTGATATATTTTAATTGGCCTAACACACCACTTTCCGTCTTGCTCGCACACATACATTTTCATACCTCAAATAGCCGAATTGGTCAGCCCTAAAAATTTCATAATTCTCACCCTCATGATATTCCAACCTTTTTTTTCTTCTTCTGCAGAACAATTGCTTGAACAACTTTTTGTCCATACAGTCCAATGTTAATTTTAGTAACAGTAGTTTTTTCGGAGAAGAAAGTCATGCAAGTAAATTAAGACATAATTTCCATTTTAACTTCCAATAACCTCCACTAAACATTTAATGTAATTGCAGAGCAAACAACGGTGAGGAGAAATTTTGCACCTTTTCCCTGTACAAAACTGTTTTGGGAACTGGTTAAAAAAAACTAAAGTTTTGGCTCTGTGCAAATGAATATGGTTATACTGCTCATAAAACATTCATTACTAGCCTTAAGAAATATAACCAGTTTAGATTTAAAGGATCTCAAGCTTACCAGCTGAAGATATTACTGTAGCTAGCTATACCCATTAATAGACACAGTACTTCCTTTAAAAAAAATACCAGCACAGTGCTACAACAACCATAATGAAATGACCTTCACCATAGATAATGCTTTACAATGAACTCTGTTAGCAAGCTACATATGGCAATTTATCTGTTGAACAAAATATCTCACCAGTTGAGTAATAAAAAGCCATCACTTACACAACATTTCAAATCCTTCAGTTCTCTGATTCCCAAAAATCAAAGAACTGAAACCCATCGTGTCCTCTTTTTGCCAGGAGACTTCCCTCTGTTTGCTGTTTTTTTTTAAACGGGTTTGAGATTTAACGTACTCCCTCCATGTCAAACTAATGCCACACCCACACCTGATCCAAACTGCTGTCTTGAGGTCAAAGCATCACATACTTTTTCCTCCAATTATTTATGCAGAAAAAGTGCGCAGCGAATGAGAAACTAGATGAAGACGGTAAGGGAGTAAAGCAAAGAACGTGAAAGTGAATCAGGGAGGGTAATTTGTCACCATGGGGACATGTCAGCCAAATGAGCCGATCTCATTTCCTGTTGACTGCAGGAATCCAAGCCCCTGGTCTTCTTCGTGTGATAGATTTCACCTATTTTAATTGGCCTAAAACACCACTTTCCCACATGCTCGCACAGATACAGTTTCATACCTCAAACAGCCGAATTTATCGGCCTTAAACAACATTTCATAATTTCCACCAGAAATGCAGCTCATTACAAACTGCTCTCTTTGGTTTGCGGCTTTTGTTTGTGTAAATAATGATGCTGTAAGAAAGGAGGGGGGGGGGATACGGACAAAATTGTGATAAAGTGAAAGATGGAGAAAAGTGAACTTCTTTGAGAATCTGCCAGTGTATCGGGTTCGCTCTCTGATTTCCGCCTCCATGTGTTTTAATTAGCGTGCATTCCAATAAGGAATTTCTGTCCTACACCCATCGCACTACCTTTAGTGAGACGTTGTGTGTGTGTGCATGTGTGTAAGATCTGCAGCAGAAAGCAGGAGGTCTCAGAGCTAGTGGGTGTATGTGTGGGTTGGCCATATTCATTTACCTCACCGCTGTCTTTGTAGGAATGCAAAGAAAGCTAAATACATCGCACGGCGATGTCGGTTTCAATAGTAACCCAATAAATGCAATCTTAATGCTTTTAAAAGACCTTTCCCTTCGTTAAGGTGGCTGAAGAACTCACATGTACAGAGAGAACTGACATACTGCCATCTAGTGGTATATTTTGGGTATTTTAATGGTTTGCTCTTCATGCTCATTTATAAATAGTCTTAGATTTAACCATATGAGACATAGAGGAACTCTCTCTTTTGACTAATACATTATTGGCTTTATAATTGAGTGAGACATCAGCTATTAAAAACCTGCTTTTGAAGTGATATTATATTGAAATAAATTCAATTAATTATGGTCTATAAATTCCACAAAATCATCCCACACAGCAATATTTTTTATGATCATTGAAAGGTGACTTCTCATTGTGGTTGTGGTGAATATCTTCTGCTTATTATATTATGACAAGGTTAAAAATGCCCATAAAATATAAAAGGTTGTCTTTATTGTTCATGTGGCTCTTTGCTCTTTTTCTTCTGGTTGTGATATGAAATTACAACTGATCATAAAAACATGCTGAACGGGCAGATGTGAAATTAAAATATAGGGATTGTCATTTAATTAAAAGGTTTTAGTGAATAAATTACTTCTTATGCTGGTTAATTAATTGTACATATTTGCTAAAATGATTTACTTAGAAAAACAACAAATTATGATCATTCTAAAAGCCTTAAGTCAATATATTTTTCTGTTTTATTTCCATATTATTGAACATAAATCTTTTACTGCAATACAGTCCCTAGCAATCCATTTTGCAATTGAGTCTGTCGCTGATTTTTTATTTTATTTTAGATTGACTTTCTTTTTCAAGTGTTACAACCTCAAATGCATTTTGGTCCAACTAGCTCCAAATTAAATTTGGGCTGCTTTCCATTTAAATGTTACTTCAAGCGTGAATTTCTCCTTTTGTAGCATAATACACTTCAAATGTTTGGGGTCAGAAAGATTTTTTTATGTTTTATTTTAAATTAATATTTTTTTCCCTAGCATGGAAGCGTTTGATCAAAAGTGGCAGTAAATAGATTTAATATAATCAAATAGAAACTATTTTTGGGATGGATTTTGATGGATGGATGGATGAAACGCAAGATAGAACAATGTCCAGATGGATGGATAGAATGCTAGATAGAACAATGTCTGGATTGATGGATGGAATGCTAGATAGAACCATGTCCAAATGGATGGATGGATGGATGGAACGCTAGATAGAACAATGTCTGGATGGATGGATGGATGGATGGATGGAATGCTAGATAGAACAATGTCTGGATGGATGGATAGCATACTAGATAGAACAATGTCTGGATTGATGGATGGAATGCTAGATAGAACAATGTCCAAATGGATGGATGGATGGATGGAACGCTAGATAGAACAATGTCTGGATGGATGGATGGATGGATGGAATGCTAGATAGAACAATGTCTGGATGGATGGATAGCATACTAGATAGAACAATGTCTGGATTGATGGATGGAATGCTAGATAGAACAATGTCCAAATGGATGGATAGATGGATGTAACATTACATAGAACAATGTCTGATGGAAGGATGTATGGAACGCTAGATATAACAATGTCTGGATGGAAGGATGTATGGAACGCTAGATATAACAATGTCTGGATGGAAGGATGTATGGAACGCTAGATATAACAATGTCTGGATGGATGGATGGATGGAATGCTAGATATAACAATGTCTGATGGATGGATGGATGGATGGATGGATGGAATGCTAGATAGAACAATATCTGGATGGATGGATGGATGGATGGATGGATGGATGGATGGAACATTAGATGGAACAATGTCCAAATGCATGGATGTATAGAACGCTAGATAGAACAATGTCTGGATGGATGGAATGCTAGATAGAACAATGTCTGGATGGATGGATGGAATGCTAGAAAGAACAATGTCTGGATGGATGGATGGAACGCTAGATAGAACAATGTCTGGATGGATGGATGGATGGCTGGATGGATGGGATGCTAGAAAGAACAATGTCTGGATGGATGGCTGAATGGATGGATGGATGGATGGGATGCTAGATAGAACAATGTTCAGATGGATGGAAGACTAGATAGAACAATGTCCAGATGGATGGATGGATGGAAAGCTAGATAGAACAATGTCCAGATGGATGGATGGAACGCTAGATAGAGCAATGTCCAGATGGATGGAACGCTAGATAGAGCAATGTCCAGATGGATGGAATGCTAGATAGAACAATGTCCGGATGGATGGATGGATGGATGGATGGAAAGCTAGATAGAACAATGTCCAGATGGATGGATGGATGGATGGATGGAACGCTAGATAAAGCAATGTCCAGATGGATGGAATGCTAGATAGAACAATGTCCGGATTAATGGATGGATGGAAAGCTAGATAGAACAATGTCCAGATGGATGGATGGATGGATGGATGGAACGCTAGATAGAACAATGTCCGGATGGATGGAAAATAGGCTAGATAGAACAATGTCTGGATGGATGGATGATGGATGGATGGGATGCTAGATAGAACAATGTTCAGATGGATGGAAGGCTAGATAGAACAATATCCAGATGGATGGATGGATGGATGGATTGAACTAAATTAACATTGAATTCAAGGAAGGAAAATAATTCAAGCTTTAAAAAGTACTGTTCCCTGAAGGAATGCAAAAGCCTAAATTTGAATTTAATGTCATGATATAAAATGTAGAAAACCAGAAAAGTTTGTAAAGCGGTGACACCTGGTGAGTCTGGCGGCTTGTGCGTGTTTTGGAGTGTGAGCACTCCGTTTATATACTCAGCGTTCTCTCTGATCACATAAAGCTCTATGTCAGTCTTCAGAAGTGAATATTACACCAGACTGCAGCATGTCCGTTATACAAGACAACCTGCCCAACCGCTAAGCCAGTGACAGACAGCAAACCTCAGGGCATTTTACTCTTATTAAAAATGACTCAGCTACACTATCCTTCATGTCCTCCGTCACCCTTCTGTTCAGTAGTCTTCAATAATACACAAATATATATTTATACTACAAGGATGGTTTAATTACTGAGCTTGTAATTGGTTTGGAGGGGAGAAGTACAGGAAGTGGTTGATGTACCTTATTTTGTAAGTGTGTGTGTGTATTCACAGGCAGGGTGCTTTTCACACAATAATCCAGTGAAGGCCTTGGGCACAGACATCTGCTTTCTAATGACAGTTAATTAGATTCTGTTGAGCGCAATCAGAGGCAGTCGGCGCTAATAAACTGGGACTTGATGTGTGTGCTATGTTTCTCTGTCTGTGTATAGTGTATGTCTGTGAGAGAGTCTACAGGACAAGGGCTTTGATTTAGAAGAGTCACACATTAGACTTCAGCCAGAGAATTCAGGCTAACGCACTGCAGTAGAGAGACTACTGAAGAACTTGCGGAAATGGTCAATGGAAGGAGCTGAAAATTCTCTTTCCTGGTCAAGATTACTGACAAATTTATGTTACAAACTAGATTTATTTCCTTATTTTATAGTTTGTAAAAAATGTAGGTTACACTTTTTTTGGTAATACTTTATTTTACTAAAGTGTAATAACAGTAAATTATGCATAATTAAATTCAACTAACCCTCAACCAAAACCTATCCCTAAAGTAAGTACATGTAGTAATTAATATATAATTACACTGTAACAATGACACGTTAAAATAAAGTGTAACCCTTTATTTGAAAGTGTCATTTTTACAGTGTAATTATATATTTTAGTTCTGAGTAATATTAATTAACTACATGTAGTGAGTGAGGAAGGAAGGAAGGAAGGAAGGAAGGAAGGATGGATAGTTTTTGTTGAAAAGTCACCTCTGTGGTGCTATTGTGTTATGGATGGTTGCCAAGACCTTGCTATACAATTGCTAAGGTGTTCTGGGTGATTGGTAGGTTGTTTGCTAAACTTGTTTGCTATTTAGTTGTTAGTGCCTTTTATTATATGGTTGTTTGGATGTTCTGGTTGGTTGCTAGGGTGTTCTGTGTGGTTTTTATTGCATTGTTAGGCATTTGCTTGGATATTCTGGGTGGTTGCCAGGTCATTGCTATGCAACTTTTTTTGTTGTTGTTGATGTTATTAGGTGGTTGCTGTGTTGTTGTTGTCGGTCACCTTTATTTATATAGATCTTCATACAATTCAGATTGTTTCAACGCAGCTTTACAGTCTGTTGTTCAGCTGAAGTCACTTCAGTGTTGATTCAGTTCCTTTGTAAAGATCGTCAATTATTACATTTATTTATTTAATCTCTAAAGCAGTTCTGCAAAAAATGTCATTGCCCGGCTCAGTTCAGTTCTTAATACAACAGACAGTGCAGTCAGATCAATAATATTGTTGAATATTAAGTGCAAGCCAGAGGCGACCCAAACTCCATCAGGTGACAGAATAGAGAATTTTTTTGTGTGGAAAAACCAGGCTCAGTCAGGGAGGCCAGTTCTCCTCTGGCCATTAACAATGAATGATTAGGATTCAGGCTGCATCACAAGTCAGAATTCAAATTGGGATCAGTAGCATTAAAATATCCATTCAGTCATGTGATTGCCAAGATTTCCTGAGTGGTTTTAGTGCCTTATGTGGTTGCTAGAATGTTGTGTATGTTGTTTAGGTGTTATGGGTGGTTGTTAGGTTGTTGCTAAGTGACTTTAAGTACCTTGTGTGGTTGCTAAAATGTCAACTCAGTCCTTTCCTACAGAGTTTAGCTCCAACTTGCCTTAAAGGTGCGGTGTGTAAGATTGACAGCTAGTGGTCGAAATAGGTACTGCAGTCCAAATTCTAAATATTGAAGATCATTGTTTCCCCCTCCCACTTCTCCTCAGACTCGACACTCATGCAGGTTGCCAGCTTGTGGACACGCAAACAGGAGCGAGCGCAATTGACTATGAAAGCCACACTGCAAGTTAATGAGTTGATTTATCAGCGTTTTAATATGCTCTCATTCATAGAGATGTTTAGATGGATGCCGAGGCTTTTCGGGTCAGGTAGAATCTGGTATCTCTGACTAAGTTTGTTTACTGGCTTCCATGGCTGCTGCAATATGCTGTGTTTTCTGCCAACTGGCAACCTGAGGTTTTGAAATAGTATTGGGTAAACTGTCAGCTTGCGGTTTCGCAAAGACGAAAAGAAAAACAGACATTCTTACACTGAACGCAAATTTCAAAGTAGAATAACTGGTTGTTGCATTGCTTTTCTGAGAAACGAGTAGGTGGATTTAACAGACTTTTAGTTTGAAGTCAATGTGGACAGAGGAAGCGCGCCTCCCATTGTAACTTAACCTGCTGTTGTTGCTGTTGGACACTGTTAATTGATTAAATCTAGTGAGTTCTTCTTTTCTGTCACATTAAAACATCGTTTTAATGTGACATTTAATATATGCGTTGATTTATTTTTGCAATATCAATTATTTTCTCATCTAGTTTTTCCTCGGAGGAAACGCCCCTGGGAGTTATGGGTGCTTGTTAGGTTGTTGCTATGCCGTGATATGCGGTTGCTCGAGTGTTCTGGGTGGTTACTAGATGGATGCTTATAAAAGGGTCTCAAATATGCATTTCTAAGATTATTGCATAGGGTTAGAGTTTATTCATATCCCTAATCCTGGGTGAGCATTGCAATAGAAGTAATCAATCTTGTGACCACACACAGGCTAAAACCTCAGTTTATTCACAGTAGAGTTATAATCATTATTCCTAGTCTTCTGGACCCTCATCAAATGTTCATTGTGTCATTTATGTTATCCTCTGGATGGATTAAGATCATCCGTCAATGAACAGTTATGTCCCGATCACACGGCAGTAATTGTATTTCAGTGAAGAACGTAAAGGACCCCAGCTTTGATTACATGCCATAATCCCCTTATTATCTGTGAGTTATGCTTGCAGACATCTCATTCTGTATGGTGACTGTTCCTGCTCTGATCCCACACTTCATCCACCCGACACTGACGCATAAACACATAAACAATGCTGTTATAATGCATTATATTTTTTTCTTTCTTTCTTTCTTTCTTTCTTTCTTTCTTTCTTTCTTTCTTTCTTTCTTTCTTTCTTTCTTTCTTTCTTTCTTTCTTTCTTTCTTTCTTTCTTTCTTTCTTTCTTTCTTTCTTTCTTTATTTGTTTCTTTTAAAACGGGATTTGAATGCTTGAATGTTCTAAGGTGTGAAATTATTTTCAGGGATAAAGTAGTGCTCCATATCACTTCACCATGATGTCAGTTATTTCAAAGGTCCTTACAGCAAAATAACCAAATCCCACAATGACATTGACCAGGCAAATAAGTATAGGAAACAATAGGATAAAAACAACAAATTATTTCCATATTTTTGTGACAAAATTACGTTTAACATTTACAGAAATACTCTCTTTATCCCCCTCAAACGCACACACATACAGTACAGACACACACTCCCACAGAAACATGTTGTCAGCACTGCTCTTACGATTTTATCAGCAAAATAGTTCATAGTTAACAAATTAAAAGCTACATGACATTACTTAAACTTACAGTAGAGACGCTGCTTAATCTCTCTCTTTCTTTTTAATGATTGCATTAATAACTGCATTAGTCTGCTATCAGTTGCTCAAGCCTCAGTTACCAGCTCTAAAATGACGTTTTGGAATTAGCAACGGAGGCTTGAGATTAGATGCGTTAGACATGAGTCCTGCACACAAGTGTTTTAAGGACAAAAACCTGACAAATGTCTTGAAATGCATCATTTGAACAATGTTGTCAGGTGTTTTTACTATAGAAGAAGCAGAATAATTGACTCCGGGCCGTTGAATCATTGAAAAATAATGCACAACGCTTCGTGTCGTGGCCGCATTACCACCTCAGGCGTGCATTATTTTTCTATACTCCAAAAAATGCTTAGTTAAAAACGACCCAAGTTGAAATTGAAAATGGACAAATAAAATTGGTTGTTTTAACTCAGCAATTGGGTTGTTTTAAGCAAACATTTAACCAAACCGCTGGGTTAAAACAACCCAATTGCTGGGTTTGTCCATTTTCAAGCCAACTTGGGTTGTTTTTAACCCAGCACTTTTTGAGCGTAATAATTCATTGGCCCGTCGTTAATTATTCCTTACTTATATTATATTATGTTTGACTTGTGTCTTCGTAACTATCAATTCTACAGAAGTCACGTGTTTAAATAAAAAAATTTTTTAGTTGTAATACATCACATCTATTTTATTTTAACACACCCAAAACTCAAGTCGTATCCATAAATCCCTCATTCATAGAGAACCGAAATCTCCATGCAGCCCTATGTGACTCTCCATTGGAAACAAATGGCTTCTCTGGTCTATAGATGGTCTATCATCTGCCTGTTATTGAAAGCAGTGAAAAGGTAGCTTAAGTGTTCATAGTTCATCAGATTGAAAGTTTACTATTAATGCACGTTTAAGACAGTGTGATGAGCATGTGGCGTTTACACATGAATTCCTCTGTCTGCTGTGCTGCTGTCATAGAGAACAATGTGGATATTCTCAGCAGGGCTTCTGGTGAGCCCAGGTGACCGTGAGACTGATTAATCCACAGCACTGAGTTTCGCTCTCCTTGCTCTCTTTTTCCACCCTTGGACTGTCCTCATTCTCTTTTTCGAAGTCTTCTTCATCTTGTTTTCAAACATCTCTCAGCACATTCAAGCCTGGTTACACACTCACACGCTGTTCACACATTATATGGAATTGCCAAGGAGCACCATCTTCTCCACACCTGCCTAATGCAGCGTGCCACAGATCAAACGCGGAAGAAGAGAGTTTTATTTCTTCTATCCCAGTAGGAAGAACATTTTAAAGTTTTTTTATTTAAAGTTTTTCTTTAAAAAGAGGTTCCTTCAAATGAATCATATAGTGATAAAGCAGGGCTCCAGATGGCAACTACGATTTTTTCAGATATAAAAATTAAAAACATGAAATGTGGGACAATGTTTTAAAATGATGTAGCTATTGGCGACAGTTGAGAAAATACATGGTTGTCTCAGAAATCATCTTGTTGCAACAACAAACACAGTGTGGGCCATAATGTCTGAATCGAGAACAAATGACTCTTATGAATCAATTGTGAAATGAGTCATTCAAAAAGATTCATGAAACAAATAGGGATTTGAGTGAGTCAGTGAATCGTTCAGAGCTATTATAAAGTTTTTTTGGGTTATGTCTGATATGAAGCGTCAAACACTAAACATTAACACAACCAATAATAATCAAATTAAGTATCTGTCACATTATATTTGACTACTTTAAACTTCTGTCTTTCATAGTTAAAAGCATCTTTTACTGTCTGTGTCAGGTCATTGGCTTTTTTCAGGACTGTTCTGTGTCTCTTCCTTTAACAGCCACTTCTGTTATGACGGTCATTGTGGTCATGCTCATTTTCCTTCCCTGAATTTCGGATGAAACAACTCGATTAGCTGAGAGAGCCAACGAGCCTGTATAGCAGCTGTCACCTTCCATTTACCTCATAAGGTCATTGATCAGACAGACTTATGGAATGAAATATTAACACAGCAAGATGATCACATGTAGACGGCGCCCAAGATACGCATTTGTGTGTAACTGTGAGCACATAACTGTGTGTCTATTAGACGGTTGAGAGCGAAAGTAAGAGACACCATCTGGTGTGAATAATTCTTATAGAGGACATTTATATTGGAGTCATAATGAAGTGGAGATTGAGCTATTATCTTTGTCTGTATTTCTAAACCATGCCAAATTATTCAAGAGGGTCTTGAGAAGCCCTGCTGTATATTATATACAGTCCCGGCTGCACAGATCAGACTGAAACTGTGACACCATACAATAGTCTGCACTTTTCATACTGGAAGTTCATAGTTCTTCATTCAAAGTGTTGGAGCTTAACCAAATGATCGTTGTTGTTGATAAATTGTTATACTGGTCAGGAATGGACCAATTTTAAAGTTGTGCCCTTTACAGACATGATAACCGATATTCATTTTGAGATTTGCTAAAGTTCACATTTTAACGGTGTTATTAAATTAATAGTGTTTTTAAAGATTAATAAAGGTAATCTAAATGTAAAAATTTGAGAAATTATGAAACCGTGAAAGAAAACATAAACTCAATTCTGACAACAGCATGTTCTTCAATACTCGACAAAGTAACATGGCAAAAAAAAGGGCGGGCTTAAATACAAGACTATGGGGATCGCATGCCAAAAACCACCAATGACCAGACAGAACTAAAAAAACAAGAACCAATGAGAACATGACACAGGTTGTGAAACAAAGCAACCAATGAAAACAAGCACATGAGAGGAACAGGGATTCACATGACAAGACTAAGTTCCAAAATAAAAGCCATAAGAACGCGAACAAACAGATGTGACAAACATAGTAAGACAATAAAATGATTCAATATATTGACTTTAAAAATTGGATAAACGAGAATGCAAAATTAAATAAAAGCTAAATTAAAAAAAGAATACGGTACATATATATTGTGCTTATTAACACTGTTTTTTTTATTGTTACCAAGTTGATACTATTTATCACTTATCTAGGAACCATATGCGTCAATCTTCCTTTTAATAAACATAGTCAGACAATACAATAATTGACAGTGTTTTAATGGCCTGAGGTAAGACGAAAACCATGAAAAATGAGACCGTGAACATTTTTCCTTTTTGTTTATTTTTAGGTTTGTAATGGCAGTGTTTCACTCATAAAGTGAAGTGGTATGTTGTTGCTTACTGAGGGCTGAGCCATGCTTCCACTGTTAATGTCTCTCTCTCTCTCACACACACACACACACACACACACACACACACACACACACACACACACACACACACACACACACACACACACACACACACACACATACATAAAGCAGGCACATGTGTGTATGGGCTCCCCTCTGCTGGGTTGACTAATTGGCTGTGCAGTGCTGAGGGAGGTGTTTAGTGTCGGGGGGTTGTGCAGCTGTAGTCTCGTAGTGATAAATCAGTGTTCCTGCTGATCTATGAGCCTCTGTCTGCTCGTACGCAACGGCCCATCCCTGCTCAACACCTGTCTTGTTCCCTCTCCGACACACATGGTGTGTGCAGTATTTAAAAGCCAGAAATGGTCCTTGTATTTGTTTTTTTTATTTATTTGTTAAAAACAAGACCTCGTTGAAAATCTGAGATTCAAAATGTGGACATTTAAAACAAAGAACAACAAATATATATAAATGAAATTAATTAAAAATGTAAATTTCTCATCTTTTATCTCAAATTGCTATTTGCTATTCAGGTTGGAAACAAAAAAAATGGAGAGATTGGCGGAATCGGGACTAGGGTTCGGTGATGTCTGCCAAATTGGCATCAAACGATGTCTACAGTGAAACATTGCGATGGACGATGATATCGGGGGTTGCGTTTGAGCGCTAAGCATCTGGATAAAGAGAGAATGTGCACAAAGCTGAAAGGGCTTGAATGAAGCGTTTGGCTTTAGGTAAAATTACTAGAAGACATAGCAGTGAAATATCATTACCACAAACGATCCTGAGTGCTTGTGGAATCTGCACCGCTGTTTTAACGCTCTTCTCACTTCAACTAGAAACAGGAAATTGGTTCTACCGCTCTGTCTCGCAGTCCGGATGGAAACATGCCAGGGTCCGGATGCATTGGTTTAGTTTTTGTAAAACATCTAGTAGTCTGTACTTTTTGCACAATAAAACTTAGTGTTTAAATTGTGTTCATTTAACCGTTTTGAATGTAATTAGGGCCCAAGCACCGATGGTCTGAGGACCCTATTGTAATCGCTCGGTCTATCATTTTTCTTCTCCGAAATGAATTGGCATTGTGAGGTCCTAAACATGTTTGAAAACTCATGAAACTTTGCACACGCATCAAAAGTGGTGAAAATGTATGCCTGATATGGGTTTCAGAATTAAGTGTTGCAAAAAATGGCTCGATAGCGCCACCTACAAAATTTCAATTAAGTGCCATTCGCACTATGTTTCACACATAGGTATGACATTCGGTAGACACATGTAACAGCTCAGTACCTACAAAAAAGTCCTGAAAACCCAACAGGAAGTCAGATATTTAGAATTTTCTCATACAAATTTGAACAGTTTTTGCCATTGCCAGATATTGTACTTTAACAAACTCCTCCTAGAGATTTAGTTCAGATCAACATCTTATTTGCACGGTCTAATTTTAAGGCCTTGGCGATGTTAAATTGTGAATATCTTGAGTTTTCCCTGAAGGGCGTGTCCGTAGCGGCCTGACAAAGTCTGATGTTTCGCCATGAAACAGGAAGTTGTTGTAACTCGGGCATACAATGTCCGATCTGCCCCAAAATTCACATGTTTGATAATAGTCCCGACCTGAAGACATCTACATGGCAGTATTTAGTTATAGTCAAAGTGCCACCTGCTAGCAGCAGTAAGTGTGGCTCATCGAAGTGACTTTGCCATATTTCTCCTATATTTAACCGCTTAAATACATTTCACCCACTATTCACTGTTTTCCTGAAGCCACCAGGTGGCGGTGGCCCCGGGTGCGAGGGCTCTTTCATCGCTGCTTGTAGCTTTAATTTGTATTGTGATCGGGAACAACTTCATTATTTGCGGGGGGATGGGGGAACCAATATGCCGGCTCAACATCATAATGTCGAATCAACATTGACGAACATGCGATGGGCGATGGCATCATCTATCGCCCCAACCCTAATTGGGACACGTAGGTGCCCCACTGCACAATGTGCTAACCATTAGGCCTCAGCTCTGACGTGTGCAAACTTTGTCAAACCTTTCATGGTCATGTCTCTTTTGTGTAATTTAATGGAAAAGCCTTGCTTTCTGTGTGTCATCAGGTTCATTCAGGAGATCGAATCCCGTATGGGTCCTGCTCAGGCCAAGCAATGTCAGCTACGCACCTTCCTCACCTATTACATCAACGACCTGTTCCTCAGCCAGGTCCGCACCGAGACCAATAAGGAGATAGAGGCTGTGACCAAAGTTTCCGACCCGCTCAAGATCCTGGCCAGCGCTGACACTATGAAAAACCTGGGAGTTCAAAGACCTCTTCTACAGGTATGTCTTTTTTTGTTATCTTTGTAAATGATCCCAAAATAATCTTTTTGGGGACGTTTTTCAGAAAAAAAGTACACATACACTTGCATATATAGGAAGATAATACACCCTTCTTTTTCGCCCTTGCTTCTTCCTGCTCTTCTTCCCGTTCATTAGTCGATCAATTTATTAGACTAACTGTTCAAACAGAATTTGCCTACCGCTCAAGTGTACAAAAGCCCGGTCTGATTGTTTTCTCTTCTGAATTGCACAGAAGGGGAAGGTTATTTTTTTCTCTCTTTCTTTCTCTTCTCCTTCACTCTCCTGTGAGTGCCAATAAAGGCCACCTACCCCCCTATCACCCTACATCATAATTGGAGCTGAAATTGTGTTTGATCCTGGCTGACCTGGAATCAGCAGTTAAGTGCAGCTTATATAACACACAGCTCTGCGCCGTGGCGACCAGCTGCCAGCTGTCCATCTCTCGAAGGGCTTCTTCCTGCTAGCACAGGAAGTACAACCTTTTATTGCCATTGAGACCTCTGTATGTGCTTAGTTCATCAGCAAAGAGAGTACTCTCTCATCTCACCTTTCCAGTATTTACTTGTTATTGTTCCCATAACAACAAGCTAATTAAATAATCATTTTAAAATATAGGAGATATTATTTGTGCTGCTTTTAAGCTTTTTTTATATAATATAATATTGTATTATATTTAAGGCTGTCAAACGATTAATCGCAAATTATCGCATACAAAATAACAGTTTGTGTTTGCATAATATATGTATGTGTGCTGTATATAATTATAACAAACATTTTAATACATGGTGCTGGTCATATAATTAGAATATCAACAAAAAGTTGATTTATTTATTTCAAAAAGTGAAACTTGTATATTATATTCATTCATTACACACAGACTTTTGGACAACTGTCAAGTCAGCTGTCTTGCCCATGATTGTGTAGCCTACAGAACTAGACTGAGAGACCATTTAAAGGGCTTTGCAGGTGTTTTGAGTTAATTAGCTGATTAGAGTGTGGCACCAGGTGTCTTCAATATTGAGCCTTTTCACAATATTCAAATTTTCTGACATACTGAATTTGGGATTTTCTTTAGTTGTCGGTTATAATCATCAAAATTAAAAGAAATAAACATTTGAAATATATCAGTCTGTGTGTAATGAATGAGTATAACATACAAGTTCCACGTTTTGAATGGAAGTAGAGAAATAAATACACTTTTGAATGATATTCTAATTATATGAACAGCACCTGTACATGCATGTGTGTGCATTTACACAAATAATATTTATACACAGTACACACACATATATTATGTAAGCAAACTTTGATTTTGGGTGATTAATCGCGATTAATCTTTTGACAGCACTATTATATGATATTAATTTAAATATTTTAATTTAATTATTTTAGTCCTGCCCTGAAGAAGCTGAAAAATTAAGTTGTAAACAAAACAGATTATTGGAGTAAATTTTCAGTCTTTCTACTTCAGAATTTCTCATTTAATTCAGTGTGGTACTTGCATATTGTATTTATTTGTGAAATTTACTAGCAAGTGGAAATAGTTTCAAAGTAAATCCTACACTAATTCAGTGTAACAGATATTGTCTTCGTCTGCACTCTTCTGTTTGTTCCTGAGTGTATGCATGTGCAATTGTGCATGTTCAACTGAGTTATTTCAATGTCTTTCTGCGTTCGGAATCCATGATCTGGTCAATTAACCTCATGAGAAGCTCTCTTCGCAAATATATGAGGGCAAGTATGCCATTGTTCTGAGTGTGATGAGTTTAGCGCTCTGATATAATTCAGATGAGAGCCATTATGGGCCCCTTTTACTCTTTAAACTGAGACCTGTCATCACAATTCTCTCCAAGTTGTGTGTTCATGTGTGTACATCTTAGCATTGCTTTCATTTTGAGAACAGTGGCAGTTCATTACAGAGGGGAAGACACCAAAAGCTCACAGCCATTTGTTTATGATTATGATTTCTCCTTAACGAGGACTGCGGCATCTTGCTAATTACCCTGCTGGGCTAATGAGCGACTCTCTGGATAGCGGCAGCTCCATAAAATGCTCTTTTGTTTTGCCTTTTTTTTCTCTTCGCTTTAATTACTTTAAATCAAAGGTGCCGCAGCTTTTCTCCTGACAGCCCTTGTGGCATGTCCCATCCTGGCCCTTTGCTTTCTACTGCTGTAGAACCATATCCTGGGTCGTGGTCTGTGTGTTAGAGAGACGCACTGAAGGATAGAGAGTTTGCTCTTAAAGGAGGCATTTAATGAACTCCTTTATGAAGAGCTGATTTGTATGTGAAGTTGTTTGTGCTCTCAAACATGTTTGTGTATTTCTTTGAAAATTGCCCGTTGATTTTGATTTTCGCAAGGGGAAAGAAAATCGGTACAGCATTTGGAAAGCATTTGCTCCACATCCATCTGTATCAGAGTCCAAAATGAACATTTGCCAAACACCAAATGTGGGTAGAATTTTACAAGTTGTGAAACTTAAGGAAACTTCTGCCTATTTCTAGGCATTTTCCCCATTTTATTTTCCATTATAGAATGTTCATTTGGATTTTACTCATATGTCAAAAACATGTATATATCTTATATCTTTAGTCACATGATCTTTTCTGAAATCATTCTAATATTCTGACTTGGTGCTCAAGAAACATTCCCTATTATTATCAATGTTGAAAGCAGTTTTGCTGTTCAAAAGAACAGCATTTATTTAGCCTGGCGTGGCCATACTCAATTCTAGTCAGAATATGAGTCTGGTACCGCTCCATTGAGCTTTGATTATGGGGCGTCTTTCAACCGAGCCAGGAAAGACCTCAATTGGATAGACCCACAACCAATCAGAGCAACGGAGCGAAGCGTAACGTTAGTTTTCAAATGTCAACCGAACTCAACTGCACTGCGTTGTCAAGTCCGTGTTTTTCTCCATGTCCGCGGGTTGAAGCGACCCAAATTATGTGATTAAATAAACCCAGGAATGTGAATTTACATAAAATAACATATTTTGCCAACCAAACGCCATTTTTTTCCGGAGAACCCCCCGGAAAGTTATTGTTTTGGGCTATAGTTTTGAGTAGCAATTGTGCGCGACATTGCAAAAAACGTGGCAACCCTGTCTGCACGCGCGCTGGATTAATTAACGTTACAAGAAAAAGATGAGTGTAAACGATCTTTGCCAGTATTGTAATAAAAGAATTTAAGGATACAGAGGACTTACCAACACGATCATCGTTTCTGAGAGAAAAAGTGACCGTGAATGCATACGAACAAGTTCTCCGTTTAGGATAAGAGCAAATTCAACGCAAAGCGCCTTTGATGACGTGGA
Source organism: Gobiocypris rarus (assembly GCA_023029165.1). Lineage (NCBI taxonomy): Eukaryota > Metazoa > Chordata > Actinopteri > Cypriniformes > Gobionidae > Gobiocypris > Gobiocypris rarus. The sequence continues at coordinate 19,828,340 of CM040923.1, read as the reverse complement.
TAATTACGTGACTGTTGATCATCTGTCCACCATCGTCTAAAGCCCGCCCTGACAATTTCTTTTGTCCGAACAGTTTCTGTTCGGGTATAATAACTCCTCTATGGATCGAGTCCAGACCGAATTGCCCGAGCAAAACATGTTGTGGGCGGGGCTAAATTCGGCTGGCATCCAGGCTAGCATTTATTACTTTTGATATACATTTTATAGTATAAATTTTAATATTTATTTATTGTTTTAAATCATCCTATTGGTACAAAATTAAATAACAAATAAAATGTTACATATAAAAATATACTTACAAAATGATTTATTGACTGTCCATTGGCAGATTTAACATTTTACTTCGGTGACTAATATGCACCGATAGTCAACAGTGACTTATAAGGTCAAAGAGGAAGTGTCAGTGATGAAGTGGCGAAATGACACACCTTGGCTGCTTCCGGAAACTGGAAAATACTGCCTTTGGAGGACACATTTCAAGGTAGGAGGGCATCAAGGCACATCCGAATCCAATGTTACCTTCACTTCCTCAGACACCTGCATCTGGATGATTTTTGAAGGCAGCATAGATGTATCCTTCACTGCCTTTGATATCCCACAATCCTGTGTGTTCCATTCAGTGACAGTTGAGCTAGAAAAAGGAAGATGCCGTTTAAAAGTTGCAGCTCCTGGTCAGTTTGTGTGTAAAAGTATGTTTTTGACCAGCGCTTTCCACTTCTGATGTCATTTCTAGTGAGAAATTACTACTTAAATATTTGCTTAGTTACCAGCAAAGCTTGCACTATTTTGCTGTAGATCATTAAACTCTTAGTTTCCTGAGGTGCCTTCATGCGCAAATGCCACCTTATAAGTCATTGCCTGATAAGGCAATGAGGCAACAAGTCAGCTGCCTAGGTTTTGGGATGCAGCCCTTGTGTTGCTTCACTCTATTTTGCTGATGGATTGGAAAGAGGTCTTCTCCTCCACCTCCCAGCCATTTTATCTGCTACTGTTGGTCAGATCAGATTATTTAACCCGTCCTCTTTGCCTCATTAGCATATAATCCCTTGGAACAGGTGCAGAGCGAGACTGTAAGAGCAATTTGACGGTATGTCTGTTACTTCTACATGGAACAAAATACATGGAAAAGTCTCATTTCATTTGAAGTTCTCTCCGAAGTATGAACCAAAGTTTAGTTTTCCAGCTCACAGAATTCAATGCAGTGTGTCATTGAGAAGTTGCAAGAACCCTGCATTGACCCTCTTCTCAGATTTGAACTGCCATCCATCCTATGAGAAGCCATGAAGTTGAGTGAGGCTTCTCTCCAGATTGTCTATTGCCTCTGTAATGCATTTCAGACCAAATGGAGGAGGCAAATGATGCTTAAAGTAGTGCTCTCCTGTGGTCAAGGAAATGATGACAAAGAGATGTGGGTGTGTGTTTATGGGTGCATGTCTGTGTATTCCAGGTGCCATGGCTCGGATGTTACAGCAGGTGTTTTATGAGAAATCAGTCTGGGAGAAGTGGAGCATTGATCCGTAGGGAAAGGGGTTTTCTTTTAGTTTCACAACATTAAATATACTGCACTTTGCCATCAGGAACCATGTTAACACACACACACACACAAACAACAAACCCCCACAAACACCCACTCCCGTGTACTTGCTGTACTGCAAAGGAGGACATTTCAGGACAGATTTTATGTCAGTTGTTGTCAGCATTTTTGGACAACTATATTTGGATGTGTTGTATTTCAATGTGTTGTACTTTCTCTTTACCTGAAATCCACTGCAAAATTTTTCGATGTTTTAAGTGTTGAAAAATCAACATCAAGATAGATAGTATTCTATTCGCAGCCTTGTTTTCATTTGCTTCCAATGAAATATGAGTGACCATTTACAGATTATTTGTACAAGGTTGTTTTTCAAATGCTGTCTTAGTTGTTAAACTCACTTAAAAACAATAGATTTTTTTCTGTTTGTAATGAAAATTTGGAGAATGGTTTCTTGGCACATATGAAAGTTGACAGCCGTGGGCAGAGAGAGGTGTTACTGCATTAGCATTACCGGCACCCCCGTGCTGGAAGCTCAAGTTGTCTAGCCCTCACTCTGTCTCGCATGACAACAAGGCCAGTGATATCAAAAGGCCTGGCCATCCATGTTCTGCCCGCTCTCGTTCATAAACTGCTCTCCGTTTCTCTCTCTTTGCTGATCTGTTCCACTGATGCTATCTGCAGGTTCGGGGTCCACTGATGGATTTATTTCATTAGAAATGTTTTGGGGGGTCACTGTGTGGCTTGTTTGGAGATTGGCTCTATTAATCTTCCCCACCACGGGATCCACGGTGCTGCTTACAGGGGCCATATGTCCAAACACCTCTTACAGGAGCGCTTATACTCACACACTAGATTTTTTGCTGATGATGGTGGAAATTGGCGATCTACGGACAAAATATTGAAAATTCGTATTTGATTACTGTTTATATTGTTATTCATACACACAGACTACAAATATACATACAAATATATTTTAAATAACACTTATAATATAATAAAAAATATAATATAGTAAATAATGAACCAAATATTTTTGTAATCTTAATTGCTGAAATGTTTTCCAGGAATCTACAAATATCCAGTACTATAATATTATGTTATTTATTTTAGACAAAGGAGATTTCAATACAGGTATTTTAGGCCTGAATTTTCTTAAAATCCGTGGTTGGAGCTATTGTTCTCTGAATATCTAGGGCTTTGTTTTATTTACAAGTCTGTTTTTAGAGATGTGATTTACTGTCTGTCTTGCCATTCAGTCAAAGCTCATTCTGAAATGTGGACCTGAGCTGCCACCAGAGCTTTTCTAATGAAGCTGACCTTTTTAATCACACTGCATTCACCATCAACACACACAAACGAACTTCTACACATCAGTCTAGAGTTGAGCTAATGAGAGTGACCTTTTTGTTTGTAGGGTCTGTGTTGTGTGGGGGTGTATACTCGGTCTCTCTCGCTCTCTGTGTGTGTGTGTGTGTGTGTGTGTGTCTCTGGTTCTGTGTGTGATATCTGTTGATTGGCATCTTGTAGTGCTCGGCTCCATTAGAGGAGCACAGCTTGGTGCACCTGTAAAGTGACTTCTCATCACCACAAAAACAGCCAATCACAGAACGATTCAGGTTTGGGTGGTGTTGTCTCGACCTCGTTTATATCTGTAGGTATTCTCTGTACAGAACACATTTTATTTTTTTTATTTTGTTTTATCCAATCCATTATATAGATAGAATATTGGAAAATCTTTTTAAACAGATTTTGAAGGTCTCTACCAAATAACAACCAAAAAACATTTTCTCACAGGTCATAGATGCATATAGCTGAATAGAGAACGTTCGTGTCATTGATGCCTTCATGGTCATTCAAGTGACATTATTATATAAAGTTACAGGAAATGCAGACATCTGAATCCATAGAATAATTTAGTGTTTAATGAATTATTGATTGCTATATAAGTATATAGTCATTTTTCCATGATGACAATAAATCATTTTCCACGACCCCTTCTAACCTTTCTTCACACCCTGCAGTTTGAGAACCTCCACCTTAAAGCGTTGGTCAGCCGACTCAAGACCTGAACTAGATTATTGTGGTAAATTCATGTTATTACTTCAAAAGACTGCAGTCCTTTCTATTCAACTGATGAAATTTATCAAGATTCAGCTGACAGTGATGCAGTGTGCACTCTTTGTTCTGTCCTTTAGGCAGGGCACCGTCACCTTCTGTCTTTTTCTGCTTTTTCTTTTCTGTCGTTACCTCAAAACTCCTCTGTTCTGTCTTGGGTTCCTCCCTCAGGCCAGCATTATTTCTTTGGGCTTCAACTGCACAAGAGTTGCCTGCTGAGTGTGTTTCTTCGGCCTGTTGGTCGAATTCAGTCCCTCTTTTCTCCAGTGGTCTTCCTCCACCAACAGTGGCTTGGGCTGGACCCCTACCTGAACTGACAGTGTGCAAGAGACTGACAAGGTTTATCACCAACTGCAGCCTGAATTCGGACTGTGGTTTTATTTTAGTTTACATGTACAGAGGGTTTACCTCAGAAGTAGGGTTTATATGGTTTACCTCCAAATAATCTTTGCCTATGGAGCTAAAACAAGAAAAAGGTTCAATTGCAGCCAAATATGCTGGCAGAGTGTGGCTTCTCTTTAGGCTTACAGTGAGAACCTTACCAAACTTTGAATTTGAAAAGATCTGCTCAGAGTGCAGACTTTGGCTGTTTTAAGTCATTTTAATATATTTCCATATATTTCCAGTGCATCGGGGTGTTTCTGCAGGGTTCGTGCATGCATATGTGTGTACACAAACATCCGTTCCATAATGATAATGTGTATATCATTGCCTTCTGTTTGTTCCCCTCTCTGCACCATTAGCCCCATATGGCTCTATTTCAAGGGGGTGTATGTGAGCATGTGCGTTATTGAGAAATAAGGATAAAGTTGCATCTCAGTGCTGCTACATTTATGATGGATTCATGTGTGGTCCTATTATGCTGAAGTGAGACTGTAAGACTTTGAGGAACTCCGAAAAAGAAAGTAAGAGATAGTAAGTGGTGTTTGGAGGTACATATGTAAGAGGTGGATACACAGTATCTGTTTTTCTTGTCAAATATTGTGCATTCAATCAAAATCTATGATATTGTTGCTCATAATTATCCTTGATTTGGAAGAAGCTTGCAGTTAAACACACACTGTTTATGCCCTCAGACTGATCCTCAGTTGTGATGAATGTGGATTTACATTTGGATTGAACACTGTTGTATGCATTTGTTCAGTAATCAGCTCTCCTCCAGAGCCAGTGTACCTTTATTTAAATCACTTCTAATAAAACAGGCTTAATCCTGCTGCCGGCGGATTTACGGCAGGAAGTGCAGTCCTAGCGCTTTTGTGCCATTCAGTTTGTTTCGCTGGTCGAGCCTGTCACTCACACACCTCGCTTTAGAAGAAATGACAGGCTTACATTTATGAAGTTGTTACACATGTCATGCATGTTTTTGCTGTTTGCTCTTGTGTGTTTGGCCTGCACTTCACCTCAAACAATGTCAGACGGCAGAATGCTGAGAGCTATAATAGAAGCATGAAAGAATAGCTCACACAGGAACAAAAAAACTTGACTTGTTCACCTTCATGTTGTTCCTGTATAACAGATTTTCAGCAAAATGTTTTAACCTGCTCTTTTTCTTACAATGACAATGAATAATAATTAAAAAAAGGATTTAATAATTGATTTTTTCCCCTTATAATATGTAATAAGTAATTTAATGATGATAATAAATAGTTAAAATATGTAATAAATACTATTTTATAAAATAATAAAATGTCTTCCCCTTAATCTTTCTCTCTGCAATAGCTCTCACATTTAAATATGTGAATATTTCAGTGTTTAAATTAGTGCTGTAAAATCGATTAGTCACGATCAATCGCATCCAAAATAAAAGTTCATGTTTATATAATATATGTGTGTACTGTGTATAATTATTATGTATATATAAACACATACTCTGTATATATTTAAGAAATATTTGCATGTATATAGCCTACTGTATATATATTTATATAATTTATATTATACATAAATATAAATATTTTATGTAAATATAACACATTTTTCTTCAATGTATTTATGCATAATAATTATTCACAGTACACACACATATATTATTTAAACATGAACTTTTATTTTGGATGTGATTAATGAGGATTAATCGATTTGACAGCACTAGTTTAAATATATTGTATGGCTCCAAAACACTTAAAATATAGTGCACAAGTCATATGGTGCTTTTTAGTCCTTTTATCCGTTCAATTACATTGAATGGAAAAATGTGACGTAACCATTCTGTTCACCATTGAAGTCAGTCATACATGTTTGGAACGCCATGAGATTGAATAAATAGTGACACGTTTTCTTTTTGTATGAACTAACCCTTTAAAGAGCCACAGAAGCAAGCTCCTGCATCTGCATCTGTCCATACAGTTGCGCTGCGGTTGAGTGGCAGGGTCATGTTGGCACGTGTGTGCAAGTCTGTGGGTCTCAGTGGTGTACAGTCACACTGACAGTGATGAATGAACTGTCGCAACACTGCCCTTCTCATGCATTACACTCCTTTACCCTGGAGATTTTTGTGTGTTTCTGCATGTTTTTCTCACCTCTAAGACCACAAGAAAGTGCTCTACCAATTTCATTTAGTATGCGTTCTGCCAATGTTTGCATGTATGCACACCAATGTATAAATGTTTGTATTTGCGGTGTGTGGGTGTGTGTGTGTGTGTGTGTGTGTGTGTGTGTGTGTGTGTGTGTGTGTGTCTGTGTGGTGTAATTGAAGTGCCGGAACGGTTCGGGTTAAATGCTCTGAACTCTGTGCTATGGGGTCAGAACTGGATTAATGGAGAAAACCCATGGCCCGTGAACCTTCTTTAAACACACTCAGCCGCTTCTCAACATCTGTCCACCAGCTTGTCAGCCATTCTGAATAGAAAAAGCTGGTAATTTTAATGGATTTTAAATTGTGACTAGTAAGCATGGAGAAGTCATGGAACTGAATACAAAATAATAAACATTAAAAAAATTATTATTATTATTATTTCATATCAGCAAGATATGAAGTGTGGAGCCCATTCTTCATTCATTCATTCATTCATTCAATTAACATATAATAAATTAAGCGTTATGTATTTACATTAATGTGTCCAGCGAAATATGTACTTAGAAGTAATAATAATAATTATTATTATTCTCTGCGAGTGGAGCCCATTCTCTTCTGACATTACAGTTAAAGGGCACCTATTATGCAAAATTCACTTTTATAAGATGTTTGAACATAAATGTGTGTTGGCAGTGTGTGTACACAACAACCCTATAATGGTAAAAATCCACCCACTCCTTTTTTTTTAATCCTCATAAATCATAAGCAGTGTCTCAGAACAAGCCGTCTGCAGTGTGACATCGCACTGCCCACACATTTTGATGGACACTGACATACTAGCACAAACCCCTCCCTCAGAGAGCTGTAGCCGAGCTGTTCACAGACCGCCATGTTTATCTCCTCGCCAGAGCATTAACAGCAGCATTCAAGTAAGAAATGTGTTCTTATTAAAGCTACTAAAGTTCAGTCAGTCAAGAGCAGTGAGTGAATTTCTGTTTATCTTCTGTTGTTTGATTCATATTCACAGCAGATAGAGCAGCAGGTACTGTATTACACTGCTTTCACTTTAGTAAAGTTAGACAGACAGATCTAATATACACACGCGATTTCTGTAATTTGCTGCATACGTGCACAGACACAACCAACTGTTGTCATGTGAACTTTGTGTGTTTCTGACTTAACCTTGTGAGCATTTGACAGTTTAATCACAACAACACACGCAAAAGAACTAGTCTAGTTTAATAGACTACTCACGGATGTGCTGACATCCAGCTCTGTGCGCATGCGACAGGAGCATGTGTGTGTGTTTAAGTTGATAGCGATAAGGCTTTAAAACGCATGCAGATGATATTTCATGATGATGAAGAACTGCTATGTCAAATGAAAGTGTCTGCGATAGAGATGATCATTAAAACAAACAGATATCATGTTTCAGTTTACATTCGCGTGTTCACTGCTGTGAATGAGATGTGTAGGCTCCGCCCTCTCGGGTAGGGAGCAGCAGCTCATTTGCATTAAAGGAGCCACACACAGAACAGCCCATTTTTCTTCAACCCCAAAATAGCCATTTTCAAAATGGTATATTAAATGATCTGTTAGGAATTTTGATCTGAAACCGCACAGGCACGCTCTGGGGACACCTGAGACTTGTATTACATCTTGTTAAAAGGGGCATAATAGGTGCCCTTTAAAGTACATATAAGTATGATCTAATTACACATATCTAATGAATGTTCTTTAGAATAAATTTCATTGCTCAGTTATTCAATATTTACGTTTAAAATGTAAGGATAATGATTTCTTGGTTGTTTGATCCAAAGGTGCTTGTGAATCCTGTATTCTTACAGTATCTCAGTACATCTGCTGGCGCTGTATAAAGAGATCTCTGCTTACGCTGCATGGGTGTAAAAGAAATACTGAGAAGTTTTTTGACTCAATTAAAAGTCAAAGTATCTAGTCAAAACTTTTCTTCATTTAATTGAAAGTAAAAAAAGACAGCTTTTCACATTGACTGATTATATCAAGAGACAGTGAAAATGTTCTCTCTTTATGTACCATGCACAAACTGTGCAAAGCAGCTTGTTTAACCATATTTTTCCTCAATGTCGTGACCATGTAGAGTTCTAGAACACCAGATCTTGAAACCTATTACCTGAAATTGTTCAATTTTATATAGTAGTTGTTTGACATTTGCGTATAGTATAAAGCCTGATCACTGGCCTTGTTCAAGTTTGACTTCAGCTACAGTTATAACATTATTAAAATGCACTCTTTTAGGTCAAAGACTCTCTTGACAAGGAAAATACAGTTACATGAGCCAATTATATTTGACATCATTTTTTTGGTCTATTTTAAATGAAAGTTAAGTCCACAAGAATGTGATTTGACTTGGGACTTCAGTAAGAAATGGAAGAAAAATATATTTTCAATGAGATTATATATGCATGTGGTCTAAATGAATAATATGAATATATTGGAAATGACAAAGATACTCAGAATGCAAAAGACAAAAAAAAAAAAAAACGTGAACAGAACTACCAGCTATTACTGAAAAAGATGGAACCAAGGCTGTGTCCAAAATCACTCCATATAGCCTTAAATAGGGCACTATTTGAAGGGACAGCCATTTGTAATGGTGTCTGAAACCATAATAGATGTTATTGAGTGCACTCGTTCAATCCCACAATGCACCGCAATAACGAGTGTACAACTGATGTATGGCTGGAGAATACCCATAATGCACTGTGAGAGTCGTGCGCTGAATGAATTGTATGCAAAATTCAAAATCGAAGCCCTTCCAGCGCAGTCAGTGTCCAAATACACTCACTCGTTTTCATTCACTCCTTCAAGTGGACTATATTAGTGGAGTAATGTAGGGAAAAGTAAATGAGGGTATGTAAGGTAATTAGGAATAGTAAATTAGGGTAAAAGGGGGGCGATTTCAAACATGGCACAAGACTAAAACCCTGGATATACACATGCGCAGTACAATTTTTTTTTAATACTCTACCAGACATCGGAGGGCAGCACTCGGTCGTGACATCAACAGGACATTCGCTCGGCAGGATCGAAGAAGAAAAGTAGTGGATTAACCATTGCAACAGTTCAGAAGAAACAACAACATAAACTTTGCACAAACACTTGTTAAGTTCGCTGTCCATTGTAGCGTTTTCCTCCTGTTTCAAGCATGTTGTTTTTGAATCGCTCTTTCCGCACTCTTCGTCGACGACTGCACGTTGAAGGCTGAAGTATACTTTGGGCTTAACAGAAAACAGGCTCAATATATACTAACCAAAACCAATGAACAATATGAGAAGCAGGTGCAGTGCATTATTCAAAAAAGCAATGAATAACCATGGAAACGGATACTAACACATGGAAACAGAACCGGAAAACCAACTCAGAATACAACTCAAACTCAGACCATATTATTATTGTCTTCATTAATATTATCTTCATGTCCATAAATCAATCTGTTGTGTGTTTTTAGGTGAAGCTGAGCTGAATCTACTCATCTTGTTGGGAAAAGCTGCCTGCAAGAGATTTAGATACTTTTTGGCAGCCATTATGAAGAGCTCTGCCATTTTTGCTGCGACTCTCACGGTTCTACTTAGCATTCTGTTAGAGAGAGTGTGTATGTGTGATTTGTGTATATACACACTCAGGCCTCCGAGTGTCCCTGAGCAAGTGCGTTAAGTTCTCTGGGCTCCACTGCGTGTTGTGTTTCCCTCTCATTGACGCTCACCAGTCGAGTCCCACTGCACGCTGAGCATTCATTATTATGACTCTCTTCATTTATACTGCGCTAAACCTTCTGCCATTAGCAAACACTCCCTCCAGCAGCTCTGCTCATTTTAAACACCTCTGTGCAAAGGAGGACTGTAATCAAGGCTGATGTGGCTGGACGTACTTAACTAAGAATTCGAAGGTGCTCTGCAGTGTCAGGAGATGCAGAAATTTCCCACAACAGATCTTAAACCTCCCATGGCACAGTGTGATATTTAAGTAGAAAGGAAGGATTTTGCTAGCGATGAGACAAGAGAACCTCTGCTGGTTTGATTTTTCTCTAAAGCTCTCACCGTCTGTCTGTCTGTTTTGCTTGTGAGGCTTCTATCCATCCTTTAACTCTATTTTCCTCTCCTTCTCTCCTTCTCTTCTCTCTCTCTCTCTGGAGCTTGATTACTTTTTAATGATTTCTGGGGCTAAGACGAATGAGTGTGTTAAATGAGGAGAATTAGACATGTGCCGCAGAGCGCTGGGGCATTTGTTACTTGAATAATGGAGCTTAGAGACTTTGTTTACTGGGAAATATTGAGCTTCACAAATGAGAGGGGGAAAGAGAGACCAAATATTGCAGGTTCTTCTATGATATTTCTCTGGTCATTCTCAGTAGCTTTTATTAGGCCTGAGCATTATATCGAAAATGTATGATCTATTCAATATTATGCTGGCAATGTACGCGAACATCATAAACACTGGCTATAATTTTAATGCACTTATTTGACTATTGACTTTCCTAAAGGCCACAGCAGTTTCGCAATCTCTCCTTGTGTCATGATCGGCCACGACTTGCGTATATGGGATCGCTAAGATTTATTTACTCATTTAAACCTCATTAACATGAAAGTAGTGTTGGGCTGATTCATGAATAGGTTAGGTCATTACTCATAAATGTTCATAGAAGTCTCTGTGTTGCATTTTTAAATAATGCAAGTAAAAATGTAGGTAAAATTGCGCGTGTATTGTTATATTGGTGCATTGGTGTATTTTTCAAATACATAATTTCTCCTTACATTCGTTTTGTGAAAAAATATGCCTTTATTGTTTTTACTACTCACAGTAAACCAGAATAAGCTGGCAAACCTAAAAAAATGAAGGCAGTCAGTTGTCTAATAAAGTTTAAGTAAGCAGAACTTGCAGATTTTTATTTTGTAATCATACATTTTAATTGCTCTGAACTTGAAATATTTGTTTTAGCTAATTAATATATTTATCTTAAAAATATAATGTAATCTTAAATGTTTTGTAGTGGAAACTTGCTTCAACTATCAAATTCAATAAAAGCCACCTTGCTAATTGGAAACAATGCTTTGGTAGCATTAGCATAGTTTAGCATTTGCTGAATGAGGACAGTAATATAATACATTTAACATATATCTGTTCTCATATTAAGCTCGTGCTCCACTCGTCACCATGATGGTAACCATATACATAAAAACCCCCAATATAACAAACTCTTCTAAAGTAGCATAACAAAACATTAAACAATACTAAATATCCCATTTAATGTTAATCTTTGACAAAAAAAAACATAATATAACACTGTTAAATTTAAGTTTAAGTTAAGCCTAAATTAAAAGAAACAAGTTCATACAACTTAAAACAATGAAACAGTTCAGATTGCTTAAAATGTGTCTGTTTTTAGAACTCAAAATAAAAAAAGTGTACTGTACATTTTAATGTGTACATTACATTTGATCTCTATATATGACAAATTTATAGATGGATAATATTTATAAATGGTGAAATGGGTGAATTCATAAATGGTGAATTTTTTTGATATGGAGAAATATATTTTTTAATTGTACATCATATGTCAAATCAACTTATATAATTAATGTGGTTCAGATATATATATATATATATATATATATATATATATATATATATATATATATATATATATATATATATATATATATATATATATATATATATATATATATATAAAGAAACTCAAAAATAACCATATATGTTTTTTTAGTTTCTGTTTGTTGTAGTAACTTAACTTTATAATCTCAATGAACTCAAAATTTTAAGTCAACCAGGTAACTTACTTTAAGTTAAACCAACAATCATTTTTTACAGTGATGTATGTATTTCTAAGCGATATGTTCTATTCTCAAGTCCCAGTCACCATGCCAACCTTTCCTAGACGCTCGTTCACACACATAATCGGACACACTATGGCGTTGATGGACTTGCTCCAGTGTGACCAGGGGCATAGCTTTAAAGGCTAGCTTTCCCCCGCTGAGTCGTTTCTCCCCCACCCCCCTCAGTTTCCTGGTGCAGTTTACTGCTAGAGAGCTCGATGGGCCAGGGCAGTACCACGGATCATTACCTCGCTCTCCGCCCCTGGGGCTCAGGCAGGGGGCGCAGGCAGAAGGCAGTGATATGTGTGTTAGCAGATTGTACGCCAAATGTACAGCAATGCGCTAATAAGAACAAACTACTCGGGGCACCCGCCTCTGCCCCCTGCTGTGCAGGATGGGTCATGATGTGGTCGGATTGAGTTAGTACTGAGTCCAATTAAACAGAACATTTGTGCCAGTGCCACAAGTAAGCTACAATTCAGTGCACTGTTAACATCCTCCTGCCAATGGCATGCTAACTCTCGCTGTCACTTTCAGTCAGTCACTACTGGCATTAGAAATGTTGGTGGCTATGCTAACACTCGTGGCTCTTTTGTTTTGGCCCTTCACAGTGTTAAAATGTGGCCTTTTTTTGTCCCCAGGCTTCCGTTCTGTTTGAGCGGAGAGTTATTCTGCTATCAGCGTCATTAGCTTTGATGGCAGGGTGCAATCGTTAAATAGTAGAGAGAAAGACCCTGAAGGATGATGTGGACTAGTGGAGGCTTGTCATTGCCACACATATAAAATAATATCCCTGGTCATATGTTTCTGGATCGTGGTGCTTCATTTTCCGCAGCAGGGTTGTCCAGCTCTGACAGGTGAATGGAGGGTTTTGATCGTGTTTGTTTTTCGGGCTATTTGACGTGTTTGCTCAAAAGTGAGCAATTGAGCAGATAGACTGCCGCATTCTGTAGTCTATCACGGTCCTTTATAGAGGGCGCCTGAACTGGCCATCCTTAAACTCATCGCTGACCTCAGACCAGAATCTCCCCCGCACCTTAACAACAGCGACATTTAGAGTTTCTAAAGCAATCGTCTGATTCATAGAAACGAATAGAGGTGATGCCCTGACTTCAGAGTGTATCATATTGAGTGTGTGTGTGTTTGTGTGTGTTTTCAGAGCACTGTGGTTGTGGAGAAGTCAATTCAGGATCTAATGAGTCTGATGCAGGATCTCAGTGCATACTCCAACCAGTTCCTGGAGATGGTCTGTGACAAGCTCAAGGAATACAAGGAGATCTGCAATGCTGCATACAGGTAATAATACATTGTGACACACAAAATCCTATTTTACTAGTGTGAATGTGAGTTTGGAGTCTGTATTGAATGTGATGGAATACGAAATCAAAATCTACGGATCTAAAAACCTTGGTATTAGAAACATTAGATGATTGCTCTGCTCATGTGTTTAAGTGAAGTGTGTGTGTGTGTGTGTGTGTGTGTGTGTGTGTGTGTGTGTGTGTGCGTGTGCATATGTGTAAGTCAGCAGGGGTCTGAGCTGAGCTCAATCATGGGTAGAAAGTGCAGAGGCAGCCTTTTCCTCACACAATAATCACATCTGTCCCTCTCTTTGTCTCTGTCTCTGTCTTTCTTTTGTTCTGTCTCCCTCGTTCTCAGCCATAAGATGAGTGAAACACATTGCGTTATGTTCTACATGATCTGTTCAATCATTCTACACATCGTAGACAATAACAGTTCATTCATCCGCACTTGTCTGCCTCCCTGTATCCTCAGAACTCTTGTCATCCATTGGACACTTTTAATGGCTTGCTTATGCAATACTGAAAACATTTATCTGAACTTATGGTTCACATTATGAGACACAAGGGGAAATGGAGCTTGTTCAGTCCTTCAGCCAATCACAGACTTTGTTCTAAATGTAGCTCCTTATGCAGAGTTTCATCACATTTTATGATATCTTCCATTTACAAGCCATTAACAAATCATTATATAGCACTTAACAAATCAGTAGATTAATTTCATAATTTTTATATTGCAGAACATTAATTTATGATCTGAGAAGTATTATATAATGTGTTTAGCATATTTACAAACACATTGATCTGTGGAGCTAATATCATTATTATTATTATTTAGAAGTCTCAATTCATTAATTATTTTTTCTATATTTTCATATTAATAAAAAACCTACATATTAAAGGTAAAGTTCACCCAAACATTCTGTCATCATTTAATCACCCTCATGGCCATTGAAGCCTAAATGTTTGTGTAATAAATTCTATGATGGATCAAATTCTAAAGAAAAAAAAAAAATTTAAAGCTTATTTTTGTAATATCTATTTAATGCTTTTCTCACTTTTAGGAGTACATTTCAACCAAATCTGATGTGCAATTAATTTGCCATTCATTTGACTAATTAATTGATTAAATAAAAAATGTTAAATAATATAATATAATTATAAATATAATAAACAGAATATAAAATAATATAATGTAATTTAATGTAATATATATATATATATATATATATATATATATATAAAACGATTGAAAGATTGAAACATTGAAACATTTTGTGATTTTATTTATTTAATAAATATAACATGAAATATATAATAGTTATTAAAAACATAAAAATTTTATGTTCAATGTTTTAATTAAAATAAAGATGTTTTTCACAGTTTTCCAATTTCCTAAAGTTGAATTAAATCAGTTTATTTTAGGTTTAAAGATTAGAGACTATTGTGTGGTGTGTGTGTGTTATAGGGGTATCGTACAGTGCGAGGAGAAGCTGACCATCAGTGCATCCTGGGCTAAAGATGAAGACATCAGCCGTTTGCTACAGTCTTTGCCCAACTGGGCCAGCATGACCCAACCCAGACAGCTCAGACAGAAGAGAGAAGAGGAAGAGGACTTCACACGGTGACTGCACACGCTAACACACACATACACACTACAAATACACACAGTCCCCAATGTGAGCTCTCCACACAGATTCATCACAGAGCACACAGTGTTTTCACACACTCGCACAACTCCTATCACCTCACATCCGAGCAGGTTAACACACAGTCGGGGGTTGTGTGCTGCAACACAGATGTGCAGGCCTTTACCTCCTGTAAATAGATCAATAAACACACTTATGTATTCGATCCGTTTCAATTCCAAAAATTGCACTTCGTCGAAAATGAAGGTTATTTTGTGTTTGTCAGACGGCAATGCATTTTGGTATTCGGCTTGGATTCTGTTACAGAGGATGAAATCTGGCCCTTATAGCTTCAGCAGACATCTTTGAACAAGAACAAATTCAACTGCAGGCAATCACACTATCTGCCGGAACATTCCAGCATCCCAAAAACACACGATTCTGTTTTCGATTCACTTGCTCGCTCTATCTCCCTCCCTTTCTCTCTTTTCCTCTCAAGTTCACACTTGAATTAAAGAAGACACAAGTATGAGGAAAACTGTGGACAAGGGGGAGGGGGGGGGCTCCATTTTTATCAAAATTGCCCTCAAAGTGTTCTCTCGTCGGTTTGGATGTGCCATGGCCTGCAATTGTACAATAAATAAATGAACTGGTTATGTGGGGCAGAAAAATCCAATCTAGCCGACCTGTTGAAGCTAAACGCAGAGGGCGAGCGGGAGGCTTTTATCATATAAATGACCCTGACAGTTTCATCAGCTAAAGAGGGATTACGCCACACGTATGGCAATGCTATACAGAGTGATAAAAGCTTGTTAAAAAGTCTTCCATTCAATAGACGCTGCATTTTATCTAAAAGAATTTCACAGCGTTTAGAAATGAGCCACATGGATCTTTTTTCTCCCACATTCATCACAGACCTGTGGAGCTGGACGTCAAAGAAAATACTGACTTACAGATTTGTTTCAGTGTCATTCGTCCGAATGTGCCTGTGAAGCTGGGCGTCAGCTGCTGCTGTGGTTATGAGAATGAGAGTGAGGGAAAGCCTTTTTAAAGTAAACATTAGCACCGGCGTGGGCATCTGGCCAGTGTTGACGCTGCGCCAACAGCAGTGCCCAGAACACCAAGATATTTTCATCGCACCTTGCATGCAACATCTCTTTTCCCCTTTGAACGTCTCCGCTTTTTCAACTTTCACATCATTTCTGCCATTCTGTTGGATGTTCTATCCAATTAATTGTCGGTTTAGCCAATTCACCTCTTTTTTGTAACTTCAATTGGGTTAATCCAAAGGGGAATGATTAAGAAAAAGTAATAATAATTGCAAAAATGTGTATGAGGATCACAAAAAGCATGTCTTATTTGCAACTTATTTGCAAAACTATAAATGAAATTATGATAATTGCAATAAAATAATTAAAGCGTCATTTTAGAGGAATGTAGTATCGCAAATGTAATAATAAAAAAATTATAAATCCAAACTAGTTTACCAAACACTTCTGCTGCCCATCTGTTTGGACAAACATGTTTTCCCACCCAAAATCTCACCACTTTTGGAGCCAAATATTGACATGCCAATTTATTTACACTTTTTGAATGACTTCTGTTGTTGCTCAATAAACTGGTCTAGAAATATTTGAACATGAAAAAATGACAAGCTTCACCTTTACAGATCTTTTTCCCTTGTAAGCACTGGTTTAATTAACATCCACCGCTGACAGTTCAGTTGTGCTGAGCTGTTATTAAAATCAATCTGTATTGACGCCATAGCCACATTCAGCAGGCTATATGGAATAATGATTAAACACAAGCGAGGCTTTTTTTTAAAGGCTGGAATTGTTCATCATTTCTTTTTCTGTGTCTCACAGGGCGGCATTTGCCAAGGAGTCTGAGGTTTTGACAGGGAATCTGGGCGATAAGCTGATTCCTCAGAATGAGATTCTGAGGGACGTGAGTGATCTGAAGGCTCTCGCTAACCTGCAGGAGAGCATGGAGTGGCTCGCCATCCGCCTCAGGGGCTTCTTCAGCAACCTGCCCCAGAGCTCCAGTGAGTGTGTTTACTGTGTATATTTGGCTGGAGGTTTCTGACGTTGTGAAAGTGTGTGTCGCCATGTATTGTAAATTAAAACGGCTTCAAATTTATTTTTTTTCCTTTACAGAATAAACTATCATACAAACATTTTTGGTGATACAATGAATTAAAATGGAAAATTAACATACATTTGAGCAATCTTAGAGTTTGGTATGTCTCCTTTTTATTTTATTTTTATTATTATATTAATATACCGTATTTTTTTAAATAATATTTTGCATTCATTTCAAGACATAACTGTCATAAGTCAAACTTTTTTTCATAAACACTTAAAAATACTATAATCATATTTCCAGTTAAATTTTATTTTTATTTAATTTAAGCTTAATTTATTTAAATTATTATATTAAATTATATTTTAAAATAATATATTCTGTTAATTTTAAAACAATGTTTTTCCTTAATCGTTAGGTGTACAATGTATGTCCAGACACATTTTGAATTGTTTTTATTTTCAATTAGATTTTAAATTAATATTTCTTATTTCAAGTCATGATGTTTTTAATAAATCCCTAAACTTACTGTGCATTTCTGGTTACTTTTTAAAAATATATTTAATATATTATATTAAATAAAAAATTTAAATAATACTTCATATACATTTTAAGTATATTTTAAGTACTTTTTTATCCATATTACTTAAACTACGCATTTCCAGGTTTAAATTAGATTTAGGTCCTTTAGTTATCAGAAGAACTAATCAGTGTAAATATCTGTGTTGTACATTTGTTTCTTGCATTTACCGTCACATTGACTTAAAATATATTGAGAATATTCAGCTTTACTCCCAGACTTGATTAAACTTCAACGGTGGGTGTTTGACGTCACCATGGCTACATTGGTGAAACTTCACACAATACCTTCAGAAATTCCTCCACTTCTTTCACTGAAATCTGTAAATAAGCTATTTTAAAACTATTGTTATTTCTGTTTTTTTGGGTAAAGACTGCTTCAGAGCGACTTGCGTCCAGAGAAGATAAAAATTCAATAAGAGCGCGGTGGAGGACGTGGTGTAATTACCATTAGTTCTGTGCAGAAGCCGTAATGGAGTGTTTTATCATGGTGGGACAGCTTCAGCATTGTTCATTATTTAGTGTTTGCTGAGCTGATGGGACCGTCGCCGACGGAAACCCTTATCTCTGTAACCCCCCCTTAAATTGGATTTTATATTATGGAGCCAGTCAGGTATGAACAAGTCATTTTCTCCTGTCTTGTCTTGCAGACTAAAACACGTTTGCCAGTGTAATGTGGGGGAGATTAAACAGCGTCTCACCACCAGAGACTGAGCTTTGAAGTGGATCGAGTGAAGAGAGTTCCTAGAGAGGGAGAGTGAGAGAAAGAGGCTTTTTGCCCTTGTCTTTCTAAAACACAGGCTCGTAGCGCTCAGGAAGAGACATCCTTCATGCACCTATGACCACCCTGATGTGGCATTTGTGTGCTAGAAGTATTCCACAAAGAACGTCCGGCGGTTTGTCAGACGGACAATGAGACCTTGTCCTTGTCTCAACGAGTTTAATCCGTAGCATTGCTCAATCTCCGTCCCTCCAACCTCTACTAAAACAAACACTCGGACCTCTGCGATAAGATGTGTGATAATCCTGCTCTTTAGCGTCATGGTGTTGAATCTTAATGTAATCTAAATTTGATTTGGCACCAGGACACGTTCTTCGGTCTTGCACCGACTGTTTGGGTAGGAAAAATCGATGGGCTTTGATTGGTCATGAAGACATGAAGAGAGTTTGTCTCATCGCCAGGCCCACACGGAATCGCGCGCAGAAAACTCCAGATTTCCGCAGATTTGCAGTGCCCGTCATTTGAGAAGCATGCACAATCGCAGGGGTTATTGTGAGGGGTAGTAGGCTGCGCTTATTAATGTGAACTTTTTTAGTGAGAGAGTGATATTTTAAAATCAACAATACAATTGATAAAGCAATATTTAATCTGTCTTTTGGTGGATGTAGCCAGCAGTAAGAGAGATCAAGCTTTTTTAAAAAGAGGTTCTATTTGGATTTGGATTGTAAACCTTAAAAATTAAGAAGTGAAAATGTTATATTTTATTTGTAATGCTTTCAGTTCCAATATACTTTTAAACCATTCCGCATAATTCCGCAGATTTTTCAAAATTCTGCGCAGAAATCACAAAAATTCCACAGATTCCGTGTGGCCCTGCTCATCGCCCACCTGGGATATTTTTAATAACATGAAATCTTGCTTAAATGTATCTGCGCCCAGAGCCTCGTTTCCTCAGGTCAGATGTGTTTCTGTATGTTCTCCCTTGTGTGTGAATCTGTCTGGGTTTTTTGCCCTTTCCGACTTTTGTGTAAAGATGGCGCTTGGATGGATGTGAGGAGATCTTCAGTACATTCAGATTAAATATTAGAGAGACTGTTTACATGCAAATTGTGAATTTGATTTACACTTTTTAAAATCTGAATATCTCAACAGTTTGCAAATACGTCATCCCATGTCCTAGAAAAAAATGTCATGTAAATTGGTGCAAAATAGAAATGGAAGACATTGTCACTGTGGAAGCCACCATGGCTCTTTTTATTATTATAGATAGTAAATTCTTTGCAGTTTAGAGCCTCCAGATAAAACACTTTATTTGCTAGTGATCAGCAGTGCATGCCTTATGTCTGGAGAGACACTGTGTCAGACACTTCTTGAAGGTTATAGTGACCAATCATTTTGATGACAGGCTTTTGCTCAGGAATTTTAGTATGAATTTGAGATGATACAGATCCAATGATTTTCTTTTCTGAACGAATTGTTTGGTCACATGCTTTCTGCCTCAAGCAAATGTATTCATTTATTTGCATATTTCACATAAAAATGTGTATATAAAATGATGTGGAGGGAAACCAAGCTACAATCAAATATAGTCCAACTTTGACTAACATCACTCCACTCTCGTTCTATCTTAAAAGTGCAATAGGTGATTCTCTACAGAATGCTGGTTGAAAATCTCCTCATGTCCTGGTAGCAATCACTGTGTTAAATGTATTTTTATAAATATATATCAACTGTGGAAGACAAATGACCATAAAATGTTTGGTCTATCATTGAATTCGGTCCAAATGAAATGATGCCTTGTTTTTGTGTACCACTGCGCAGCCTGTTCACGCAGACATCACAGGTCATCGGCGCGTTCGCTTGCACTATGCAGACAGAGTGAGAATTGCAGGCAAACAGTTTTTTACGTTCATTGTTGTAGTACTGATACTTAATGTACTGTAAAGTTTTCTCACCAATAACGTTAATGATAACTTAATCCAATAACGTTGTCTCTAGTTGTCTCGCTTCTGGTCTGTACGCGGTCATGTGGTTTGGAAGAGGCATGGCTTTGGATGGCTTTTGGACAGGGAGGGTGGGATTGCATGCTATCAGGCTAAATTTAGCATTTCCCAGAACAGCTGTTGCACCTTTAAGAATTAAATGAAGCAAAAAAAACAAAACATGGGTCACACCTGTAAATAGTATCAATAGAAGCAGGAAGAAAGAAACCATTCGTAGAGAGTTGAATAGGGAAATCTGCACTGCTCACTATGTTGGCTGATGATAACCTTGCCCTTTAAGTTAAAACAGCCAACCATGACAGTTTGACTTGATTTAGAGCTTAAAAAGCTAATTTTGTGATCTGTTCTCCTTAGATTTTATTTCTGATTCCATACACATATATATTTACAAACTGTATTTGAGGTTTCAACCTTTCTCTATTCATGTAAAAAGGAGCTATACTCGCATGACTGGAAAATAGCTGCCCAAGATGGCTGCCAAGTCTTTAAAAGTACTTTGGCCCCAGGTTTAGTTTTATCTCAGGAGTTGTTCTCTGACCATTATCCTTGTGCCTTTGAGCAAGACCTTTAACCACCTTATACCTACCTAGGCTTGACAGACAAAAGACAAAAGTGTTGTCGAAACAACCCTTCATTTCACATGCTTCCAAATACAGCTTCCTATAGCTCTCTGGAGATTCAGTGCTCTCATAACGCTGGATAGACGCAGAGCTTTGAGCATTTATAGCCTTTAGTGCCAAAGAAGAAATAAGTCTTGGGTCAAGCGATCTGTTCATTTTTGGAGTTTTTAAAGTACCTTTATCGCCGACAGTAAAGGTCTGCTTTCCATCTATTAGCATAATGTGTGTGAATACACACAGACACTTTAATTTCTGGAATAGCTTTAACTGAAGACACCTACTCATTTTTCTGTTCTTTCTCCCTCCTCTCTAGTTCAGTGCTGAAGGCTTAGCCAGCGAGTCATAGTGCTGACGCAGCGAGGTCAAAGGTCGTCAGCAGACAGAGCTTGGCTCTCCCCATGCAGATGTCACTGCTGTTACTGCAGACGAATAATTAACGCTCTCAGCCAATCACATGCATCATTCATGAGGCTTCTGTCTCTCTTTTTATCTCTCTTCGTCTCCCTCTCCCTCTGCTGCCGCAGAGGTCAGATATCTTGTTTATTAGAGCGCTGTGTTTAACAGCCAGTGGGAGGTGTGCGGCGAGATGATGCAGTTTTTCAACAGCAGTTTTTGGGCAGAGCCGCTGTGCTTAAACTTCACCCTGGCAGTCAGTGGGATGTGGCCGTGGAGAAGGGTATCAGCAAATGATTGATCTCCGCTCTCTCCTTCTCTGCCTGTCTTTATGAGTGCCACTCTCTCACAGATGGCATCGAACAGACGCTTAGGCGAGATAGGATTTGACAATAATTGGATGAGCCCAACTCACGCACACGCCACACATCTACCCAAGCACATAGCCTCCGATAAAAGAAATTTAAGTTAAAGGAAGACAGAAGAAGACGTTCAGTGTTCTGTTTGTGACTTGGCGAACAGAAATTGGCGGCCCCATGTGGCGCGACCTTGATCACACCATCGCGGCGGGACAAGCTCAGAGACGGTGGACATCAGGCCACATCTCTCTCTCTCTCGCACCCCCAGTGGGGGTCTGGGGCAGGGGATCCTGGCACTCACAGAATTTAAACAGAGCAGCCATGCTTTGCCACATGCCACTGCACTCACTTGTTCACCGACAGTTGGTATGTGTATACATGAGCACACTTGTGTTAACAAACTCACAACTTGACAACCAGCTCTACACATATTCAGAATAACTGCATAATTCAAACATGCAGGTTAATTGGCGTGCAGCATCGGTTTCCTTTGGATTTGCAGTACATTCTGAATGTCTGGATCATGCTGTTCATGAAAGGCTCCGTTCCAAATTCACTGAAATGATGAACTGGCTTAAATAAACAGCATTTTTTTCGATTGCACCCAACTGGTAAAACAGCTTTACTTTGGCTGGCTGTGCAAAAGCAGATAATGATTAAAAGCTTCATAGAGGAATATGAAATAGTTAATGTTAGCTTTGTTTGAATCAATTATTGAATATTCTTAAATATTTTACATAATATAAATAATAATACCTAAAAAAAATTGTTTTATGTATAAATGTATATTTATGTATATATCAATAATTTATTCAAATTTTTACAAATTAATAAGACTTGTAACACTAAAGAGAGAGGGAGAGAGATTATATATATAAAACCACAGGCAATACTTTATATATTTATAGATGTATTCAATTATAATTAACAATCAAGGTTTAGCTGTACAGTAGGGGTTTAACAGTACACAGAAGTCACAGTTTGGTACGTACCTTGGTTTTGACGTCACAAGTTCGGTACAACATGAAAAAGCAAGAAATCTCTTTTCATTTATTTTGAGCAGACAGTATTCTGTCTTTACAGTTTGTTCCACTTAGCAGCACTTACTCCCCTAGTTGATACAGTACAGCCTCTTTTAGTGTATTAAAGGTGCACTGTGTACATTTTAGCGGCATCTAGTGGTGAGGTTGCGAAATGCAACCGTCCACCTCTCACCCCTCCCGTTCGAAGCACATAGAGAAGCTACGGTGGCCGACACAGGACAAAGATGTCGTCGTCTGAGACAGCAGAGAGTAGCTAGCGCTGTCCGTTAAGGGTTACTGTAGATGCATGGTGGCGTAAAATGGTGTCTTCACTGTAAGGGGACCCGCGGTGTAAGTAGATAGAAATGGCTCATTCAAAGGTAATCAAAACATAACGGTTCTTTATGTAAGGTCTTTATACACCACTGAAAATATAGTTATGTATATTATATTGCATTTCTGTCAATAGATCCTTATAAATATTACACACTGCACCTTTAAGCACTAAGCGGTTAACAGAATTCAGTCTTGCATAGGTAATTTTTTGGGGGCTGATAAAAAAGCAAAAGATATTTGGTCACAATCAGCTACAAAATTAAAAAGCATCTCATGTTTTAAAAGTTCAAAATAAACAGAATAATGAAAAATTATGCTGAGATTAGTTTTCTTTGCGTGTGAGAACATCATTAACATGACGTGACGATGGAGGATGCACAAAGTGTGCACTATATTACGCTTTTTTCAAGAAATCATGGAAAGATGAGCGAGAAGGAGAAAAAGTGCTATCTACATCTGAGCCTACTTCACCTTTCCACAAGGGGACAGTGAGTAAAGCGCCACCTAAGGCTTCCCATTTTCAGGACAGTGAGACTTCCACAACACTATTCAGCACAATGCCAAATGATTTTGTCTCATTATAACAACAGTACATTTATCTACTCCATTTATGGTCATATACAGTAGATAAGAGTAAGGCATCATTCAAAACTGTGGTCTATTTTTATTTGTGTACACTCACAATGAAAAACAAAACATTGTGCCATTGTAAAATAAAGAAAAAAAACAGGATGCTGCTTTCTGCCATCTCAAAAAATGTATTGAAAATCAGCATATAGGCTGAATATAGTCTTGCATGCCATGCCATCTGAACTCTTGTTTTGGGTTGGTGCATACATTGTCTCTTCTTTTTCTGCAGTTTTTTTCTGTTTTGGTGGATAGCAAACAGCGTTTCATTACAGTGTGCAACACATTCTGGATTGGAGTGTGGACTGTATTCGTTGCCTGACTGTATGCACTGAACCGTGATGTCCATACCGCAACAGTTCTTGTTGTGTTTTAACAGTTCTTCGTCATGTTTGGTGTGAGCACATGGCTTGTCATATTTGTTTCTTTGTGCCATGTACTCTCCTGTCTATAGGGTATGCATTGACATCACTTTCTCACCGGAACATGCCCCCTCAGCCTGAATGGCAAAAGACCCTGTAGCATGACTGGATTTATCGATTATCTAAACTAAAGTTTGGACTCCATATAGTTGTGGTTACAACTTACCCAACATCCATTGATCCATGGATATTGACATGCAGCCAGGAATCGTGTTTCCTGACATTTTATATGAGCCTGATTTTAACTAAATAGTTTTTGTCAGTGCTTTTTTAAAAACATCCAATCATGAAGAAAATAAGATGGTAAATATTGCAGTCCTGTGCCAGTTTGTTGTCTAATGCTTATCGACGTGCATTGCCAGTGTGCCTTGCCTATTCCAGTCCTGCCTTTCCCTGGCCAGTCCAGTCCATCTGCCAGTCGTGTTTTCCCCCCCATGGGGTAGTTTTTGTTGTTTGTTTTATTTTTATTAAAAGAATCAAAAATCCATCAACTCTGAACAGCTGAGTCCTCGCTGCATCCCTATACCTGCATCCTGACACCTGAATGCAATTTTTTAAGTCTTTTGAAGCTACTGTATATGACTTTTATGAGACGTTTTCACTTGTATCTTAGCATTTTTCATCTTAGCTTTTGCCGTTTCTATTAAAACTTCATTCTTGAATATATGCCTTTACATATTCAACTTTGGTTATGAGACCCACAAGAACCAATGTAATTTGGCATCATAAGCATCAAACCTGGTGCAACGTGTCTTCACACACTGTATCTCTGTCTGCGGTCATTGTATGAAAAAGAGCAGCATTATCATTCATGATCAAGGGTAGAGGGCTAAAATTAGGGTAGGAAAAATGCCGTTTATTTATAAATTATGACAGTTTTTGATGTAAAAAGCATTCTAACATTATAAGTGCACCCCAGGAAACATCATAAAACAATCAAACAAGGCAGTTCATGACCCCTTTAAAACATCTCCTTTTATGTTCCACAAATGAAATAAGATCATACAGGTTTAAAGGGATTTTAGGGTGAATAGACGATGGTTGAACTTAATTTGTAGGCAAGCTCATCCCTTTTAAATGTAATTATAAGATGGCAAAATCGATTCTTATTTGGTATTCAGTTTTCATTTCCCTACCAAATAAAACCTAAATTAATAGACTGTTTTCTTGTTACACTGGCCTGACAGTTCTTTTATCCGTGGGACGTCACATCAGGGGAATTTTCTGCGCTCTCTGGAATTGCAGATCAGTCCTCGGTGGCCCAGTGCCTCTAATCTGCCACCTGGTCATCACTGCTGTATTTGTACTTCTTGTCTTCAAGCATTTTTAATCATTCCATGGCCAAACACACGCTTATCTCCCACAAACCTTTATCCTGCTAAGAGTTATAGAAAGACTGTAATTAACTACCAAATGTCTTTTGACTGTGGTCTGTGTGTGTATATATATATAATTGCTCAATGGCAGTGCCCATTTTCCTGAACAAACACAAGGGACCCAGGGCCATGTGAGCAAACCGGCATCCATCATCACAGCAAACACATCCACACACACACACATACTTCTTCTCTGCACACCGTGTGTGTGTGCGAATGTGACCTTCAGAAGTGCAGACATGCCGCAGAGAGTTACAGGAAGTCAGTGTCCATCGCCATCTCTCGTGCCTCATTGATCGCCTAGTGCCGTACACGCACGCACTCACGCACACTTTTCTGTTTGATAGTCGTCCTTTGGCCGTGTGTGTGCTTGCGTATCATTGATTACACTATTAAAAAAAATTCAAAGATTATTTTACAAGAAAATACTACTTCAGTCTTTCTACTTCAAAATGTAATATGTAATTCAATGTTACTTGCCATCTCTTTGTAATTATGTGAAATTTACTAGCAGTTTCAGAGTGAAAAACATTTCAAAGTAAATCCTACATTTTTTTTCTTTCTTTCAGGGTACTCAGGCTCTTGTTGTCGATTTATGGATTAATTCCAAGTATTTATGAATTATGCAAAATGGCTGGGCACTCTTAAAAATAAAGGTTCTTTATTAGCGTCAATTGTTCGACTAACAATTGCATAAAAGGCTCTTTGTAGTGGAAAAAGGTTCTTTAGATTATTACAATGTTCTTCACACTAAGAAATAAAATGGTTATTTAAAGAACTGCCCACTTTTCTTTAAGGGACCCAAAATGGTTCTTCTGCTAAAAAGACCGTACTACATGGCCAAATGTATGTGGAAACCCGAATACCACACCTACATGTGTTTGTTGAACTTGTTGGCATTACTTATTAGGAAGTCTGGGAAGTCTTTCCACTTGTTGGTATATTGCCATTTTCTGGTTTGCTTTATTGCTCAGACAGTCAGACTATCTTTTATTTTGTCTTTTTCTAGGTCTATCCCCAGGCTCAGATGCTCAAGTAAACACAGAGAATGTTCGCAGTCGAGAACAGATACTCCAGACGTTGACTGACCTCTCCAGATCCTTCCAGGACATTGCTGACCGCTGCCTGCTGGTGCTGCATCTGGAGGTCAGGTAGGTCCCACCTCTTCATCTCAATCTGAGAAGACTCCAAACGCAAATCTTGTGGTATCTTCGCACAAACAATGCCTTAAAAGCTGCAGATTTGCAGACTGAATCTAAACAGCAACAAACTATCATCTCCATCAGTGTTAAATGGCAACTGCCTGGCAAAATAGCACCAATGGGTCATTCACTCTCCGTACCCTCCTCCACAGGCCCTCCCTCCAGCTCGCCTGATTATTCTCTGATATCATTTAGCTTATGTGATCCTGTTTATGATTTGGAAACAATAACTCGCGGCTCCCATGCTACGCGTTATTGACTTTTTCCATCAAGCAAATTTCCCTTGACAGTGCTTGAGGGTAAATTAAGCCATAAGAGAAGGTAAGAAGAAGAGGATGCAGGCTTTATGTGGGCATCTTCGCTTAAAGCTTTTCTAATGCTGAATGAGAAAGGGGAGTTTTATTGCAGGTCTGTTGGAGGCCATTATGGAAACCTCTCCATCTCACCTTCTCTCTCTATTTCTGTCTCGGAAGCACACTCTTTATCTGTGCATTTATACGCAGGTTTATTAGGCCATGAACACTTCACAGATTGTACCCACAAACACACATGCACCTGCTCACAGGACATTCCATCATCCCAGTTCATTCAGCCTTTATAGAGTGAAGCTGTGGAATAAGATATTCACCCCCAGCCTCTGGCGTTTCTCTGGGGACTGATGGCAGTCTAGAGTAATATTAACATTACTTGCATAATAACAATAACGCACACATTCAAAAATGGTTTCAGGTTTTCGTTTGTGTATAATGTATATTTGCATATTGATTTAATGAGAGTTTATATTATGAATAATTTCTCTTGAGGATTAATTTTCCAACAGAACTTTGGAGACATGTGGAGATGTTCTCATTTGGAAAAATTATTCATAAAAAGTTGTTTTTATTATTGAAAAATATCTAAATTATTATTATTAATTATACTTTATTATCATCATTATATTGACATAGGCCTTCAGTAGGTGGGTCAAATGGGCCAAAAAAAAAGATATATATATATATTTTATTTTATATATATATATATATATATATTTTTTTTTTTTAAAGATACGTGTTTTTGTTAATATATACACCGAATAAGGTATAACATGATGACCACCTTCCTAATATTTTGTTGGTCCCCCTTTTGCTGCCAAAACAGCCCTGACCGGTCGAGGCATAGACTCCACTAGACCCCTGAAGGTTTGCTGTGGTATATGACACCAAGATGTTAGCAGCAGATCCTTTAAGTCCTGTAAGTTGTGAGGTGGGGGCTCCATGGATCGGACTTGTTTGTTCAGCGCATCCCACAGATGCTCGATTGGATTGTGATCTGGGGAAATTGGAGGCCAAATCAACACCTCAAACTTGTTGTGCTCCTCAAACCCTTCCTGAACCATTTTTGCTTTGTGGCAGGGTGCATTATCCTGCTGAAAGAGGCCATAGTCACCAGAGAATACCGTTTCCATGAAAGGCTGTACATGGTCTGCAACAATGCTTAGGTAGGTGGTATGTGTCAAAGTAATATCCACATGGCCACATGGCAGGACTCAAAGCCTCCCAGCAGAACATTGCCAAAAGCATCACACTGCCTCCGCCAGCTTGCCTTCTTCCCATAGGGCATCCTGGTACCATGTGACAGGGGTCAGCATGGGCACCCTGGCAGTCAGGTCTGTGGCTATACAGCCCCATATGCATTCTGACACCTTTCTATCAGAACCAGCATTCCAGCAACTTCTTAAACAATTTGAGCTACAGTAGCTCGTCTGTTTGATCCAACCACACGGGCCAACCTTCACTCCCCACGTGCATCAATGAGCCTTGGCCACCCATGACCCTGTCACCAGTTCACCACTGTTCCTTCCTTCAACCACTTTTGATAGATACTGACCATTGCAAACCGGGAATACCCCACAAGAGCTGCAGTTTGAGATATGCTCTGACCCAGTCGTCTAGTCATTACAATTTGGCCCTTGTCAAACTCATTTAAATCCTTGCGCTTGCCCATTTTCCTGCTTCTAACACATCAACTTTGAGGACAAAATGTTCACTTTTGCTGCCTAATATATCCCACCCACTGACTGGTGCCGTGATGAAGAGATAATCACTTCATCTGTTTGTCCTCAAAGCTGATGTGTTTATAAGGTGATGTGTTTATAAACTTATATTTTATAAACTTATTTTATTTCAGCTAGTTTATCTAGTACTAAAATAAGAAGTCATAAACATACATCTAAATAAAAACTTAACAAATTATATACTGACATATCTAAAAAATAATTATAGAAAATGATTAAATATAAAGGTCTAATTCAAAATATGAACAAAAACTGTAATAGTATATTGATGATCCTAAAATAACACTGATACACACTCCCTTTCAAAATAAAAAGTGTACCAAATTTGAAAATAATTATTTCACATGATCAAAGACATCTTAATTGAGGTGTTCCAGGAATGTCAGATGAAAAGACTGCTTCATGTGAAAAATATTCATTTTGAGGTGAAATCCTGTGTGATATGAAACAAGTCATATCTCAAGCTTCAGGAAAGTTCTTATCTTCCTCAACTCAGAATTGTCATTCCGTGCCTGTCGTTTGTGCCCCTTCAGGGTCCACTGTTTCCATTATCTGATCCCTCTGGCAAAACAAGGCAACTACGCCATCGTGGCTAATGCAGCCAGCATGGACTACGACCCCCTGGTGGTGAAGCTGAATAAGGACATCAGTGCCATAGAGGAAGTGATGGGAGCCGCCCTGCAGCAGCACAAGTTTCAGTATATCTTTGAGGGTGAGTGACCTCTTTCCTCAACAGGAAGCTGATGCCTGAAGGAGTCTTTCTTTACCGACTGTCTTCCTGTCTCTGTGCAGGTCTGGGTCACCTGATCTCCTGCATTCTGATAAACGGAGCTCAGTACTTCAAGCGCATCAGTGAGTCAGGCATCAAGAAGATGTGCAGAAATATCTTTGTGCTCCAGCAGAACCTGACCAACATCACCATGTCACGCGAGGCTGATCTAGATTTTGCCAGGTAGAATACACACACACACACACACACACACACACACACACACACACACACACATACACACACACTAAAGCGCTGCGGGAGCACTTTAACATCAGAGGTAGCGTTACATGGACGTAGGGAAATTAAGACCTGTTTAAAATTATGTAAGACCTAGAACTGAATACTTCCGCGAATTTAAGACTTTGTAAGGCCTTAAATTTAGATTTTTAAATTTAAGACTTTTTTAGATGTTTTAAGACCCCGCGGGAACCCTGTACAAATTATATCGCTTGTTTCTGCTTTTTTTTTTTCCCCTGTGTTTTGATCCGGAGATTCAGTACTCTTTCAGAAGATGTGTCATAACCCTTAGCGTATAACAGTGAAAACATCAATGGCTGGCAAGAGTTTTCTTACAAATGATGGACATTTCTGTCAATGGCGGGAAAGAGTTAACTTAACCTTTTACTGTAAAGCTGAAACGAAATGTATAGTGAAAAGTGCTTTACAAAATAAATTTTTAATGACCACAGAGAGTTAGGACCTCGGTTTAACGTCTCATCTGAAGGATGGTGCTTGTTACAGTATAGTGTCCCCATCACTATACTGGGGCGTTAGGACCCACACAGACAACAGGGTGAGCACCCCCTGGTGGCCTCACTAACACCTCTACCAGCAGCTACCTAGTTTTCCCAGTTGGTCTCCCATCCGGGTACTAACCAGGCTCAGCCCTGCTTAGCTTCAGTGGGAAACCAGTCTTTGGCAATTTAAGGTTATACTGTAATATACTGCATAAATATAAAGTAACCCAACTGAATAAAAAGTATATGTGTGTGTGTGTGTGTGTGTGTGTGTGTGTGTGTGTGTGTGTGTGTGTGTGTGTGTGTGTGTGTGTGTGTGTGTGTGTGTGTGTGTGTGTTTGCGTGTGTGTGTGTGTGTGTGTGTGTGTGTGTGTGTGTGTGTGTGTGTGTGTGTGTGTGTGTGTGTGTGTGTGTGTGTGTGTGTGTGTGTGTGTGTGTGTGTGTGTGTGTGTGTGTGTGTGTGTGTGTGTGTGTGTGTGTGTGTGTGTTTATTCCGTGGTGTTGTAGTTCTTTCTTTTGCTAGTCCAACTATAGTTCGCTGTATTACAACTACAAATGATACCAACATGCATCTTATATCGCAGCCAATCAGCTTTCGTGTTATTGGCTCAAGTCTCTTTCGCATTGTACCACAGACAAATAAAACAGATTTTATTCTTCAGCTAACAGTTCTCCAGTTCCGCGATCGTGAAAGTGAAGGGGAATCTTTCTCACCTGCCGTCTCGCATAAACGCCAAGGACCGGGCAAAGCGATTACGCACTAAAAATAGTTAATAAAAGCGACCGATGTCAGACTGGCTGTGAATTCCGTGCGTGTGCTTGCCGCCTGTCGGCGCTCGTGCGAGTATATGAATCAATGTGTTTATTTATAGGCTCATTACTCTTAAAGGATCAAACACACACATTATCCCTATGCCCATATTGGCGGGTATGTTGTGTGTAAAACAGTTTGGGACGTGTGTCAGTATTGGATCTGCACATTACTGTAGGTCTTAAAGTGAAAGCAACCTAATATAGAGTCATGCATCTTGTTTGTTATATTGTCATGTGTGACTATTGTGCATCTAACATAATGATATGGTAAATGTGGCATCCTAATTATGAAAATAAATAAATAAATTCAGGAAGTGACTACCACTAAATATTACCACCAAAATAATGTTGATAAAAAAAAAAAAAAAAAGGTCTTAAAAAGTCTTACATTTGAATTGGTGAAACCTGCAAGAACCCTGTTTGTAAGAAGATGCATATGTAAAATAACACGATCAGCAGTATATAAATCAAAGTTGCCTAACATTAATGAAATGTCGACCCAGGATGAGGTATAGGACTGTGCAATCTTATGTATCAATTAACGCGATCTACTCCATCTGTGTTTTGATCATCGCTCTGATTCCAATCCAGACGTAGTTTTTGTCAAAAGCGTGATTTTCTCAGCTTATTTGCTCAAAATGTTACTTTCTTTTATGAAACCCACATTCAAGTGTTGACAAAACAAGAGTGCATTAAGCTAGAATAAAACTGTTCAAAATGCTGGTAGGGAAAGAGTTAATAAATATCATCTATCTCCAGTCTGTATATAATTAACATGATTTTTCTACATTTTTATGTGAAGATCACTGTCAGGGCTGTGAAATTAGAGAGAGTAATGTGCATTTTGCTGTACAAACAATGGAAATCAATGCCCAGCGGATTTCTTGCGTGATTATTACAGCGCTGGCTTATTGACAACCCTCTCTCTCTCTCTCTCTCTCTCTCTCTCATATATATATGATGTCACTTGATGCTTGGGTGGTACAGGTGGTGATTGGTATTACAGTGCATTGTTTACTTTATCAAGGTTCCACTGATTGACCCCTCCTACACACACACACACACACACACACACACACACACCAGAGAGAGCCCCTCTCTGTAAACCCCGTTATGAATACATTGGCATTATCCTCGTAAACCGCTTGAAAACGAGACAATCAAGGAGCACTATAGCACAAGCCTCTTGCAGCTGTACCCCCGTTATTTACATCCAGTTTTGAGTGTGTATAAATGCCTGTGTGTTGAGGGATTCATTGAGAGAGATGGAAGCATACAATATATGTGGATGTTGGGAGATGGAGAAAGGCCCAAGAGGAAGAAAGGGAATCGTTGGCCGCTCTCCCATCTGAATGCTTGCTGTGGGCGACTGGGCCAAGGACACAGTAATAACCATCGATTTGAGTTAAAGCTGAGCAGTGCAGTGGCCAAACCCAGCGGCTCTCCTCTCATGCTGCAGGCTTTGGTCACAGTGCCATCTAGTGAGGAGAAACATGCCGTCAGTGGAGGAAAACTGCATGAATATGAGCACATTGATTTATTTAAGCCAGTACAAACAGTGTAATTTGATTGCACAAGGCTACTGCCAGAGGTTTTGATGTTTAAATCAGGAGTAAACAACTTCACTAGTAGTTTTTCATTGAAATGACCTTGCGCCTGGTGTTGGTCCAGCCCCCTAGCAAAACCAGAGTGATTTTACTCTCGCTACATGCTCACACACGCACACATACACACACCATCTGCTCACAGCCTTAGACTGAGCCAGGCCATGTCCCAGAGTCCTGCAGGTGCCTCAGTAATGTCTTATCAACGTCACCTAAACCTGGCAAGAATTTGTTTGCACATGTTTTTCAACTCGGACTGATCATAGCATAAGGACAAATTATCCCATAATCTCGCCACACATCTGTATGAACCCAGTTCATCTGCATTTTCAATCACTACATACATACATACACTACCATTCAAAAGTTTGTGGTCAGTAGGAAATCAGCATATTAGAATGATTTCTGAAGGATCATGTGACACTGAAGACTGGAGTAATGATGCTGAAAAATAAGCATTGACATCACAGCAATAAATTACTTTTTAAAATATAATAAAAGAGAAAATAATTTTACATTTTAATAGTTTCTACTGTATTTTTGATCAAGTAAATGCAGCCTTGGTGAGCATAAGAGACTTCTTGCTAAACCCAAATTTTAGCATATATGCATTTTAACTTTATGCAAATAAGCAATGATGTAATGTGGCAACTACCAATGGGAGTGCAGGCAGTAAAACCCTACCTGGTGCAGTTGGTAAGGAATTTCTACTAGTTCATCGGATGTCTAATGTACAGAAAAATGACAGGTGATGTCTGAAATCATTAGTTATAATCTGATTAGCTGGCTTTACATTAACTCAGTGTCCTGCTTTAGAACTTAGAAGTTTAGATGTTCTGAACTAGAGTTGAATTTTCCATGCAGAAAATCCCAGCTTCTATTTTGTTATAATCTATTTTGGATAAACCCGCCCCTGAGCAACACAAAGCACTGAAAGTTCTCAAAAAGCATTGCCACATTGCATCTGGGTCGGACAGTTTCTTTCTTTCTAAATGACAGATTATGCTTTAGTGAAGACCAGACAAAAATTCAATATTAAAATGTACTAAAATATTCAGCCATGCTGATCACGTTCTCTCCCTCTTCCATCGTGAAATATAAAACATGCTCTCTGATTCAGGAAATAAAGGGGAATTTGTTAGAAAATTCACAGTTCAGAGACTGGATGACTGACATGCATGGGTCAGAGGTCAAGCTGTTGGAAAAGCACCTGTCTTGTGAACCCATTTGTAAAGGCTTCTGGAAAAAAACGACATTTAGCCAGCGTGTCAGGGTGACGGCCTGGACTGTTTAGACCACGGCTGCTCTGTAGTCCTGATAACCACAAAACAAACCGGCAGCTGCACTTGACAGCACATTGGTCTTTATGTGTATGCGTGTGTGAGTAATATACTGGATGGCTTTTCTCCATTTCGGTTTATTATGTTTATCTAGACATATTTCTCTATATTAGTGCATTTTGCATTCTGACTTATTTAAACTGTTAAAGAGTTGGATTCTCATGCTAAACATGACAGGACTGAGTTCATGTAAAGCCAGCTAATCAGACTAGCCTGACATGGTCATACTCAATTCTAGTCAGAATATGAGTCTGATACCGCTCCATTGGGCTGTGATAATGGGGTGTGTTTCAACCGAACCAGGAAAGACCTCAATTGGATAGACCTACGACCAATCAGAGCAACGGAGCGACGCATAGTTTCAACAGAACTCAACTGCTTGCACGCTGGAAGAAGTAAAAGATGATGAGTGTCTTTGCCGGTGTTTAAGAATTTAAGGATACACAGAGTACTTACCAACACGATCATCATTTTTGAGAGGAAAAGTAAAGGTGAATGCATATACGAACAAGTTCTCCGTTTAGGATTAGAACGAATTCAACCCAAGCGCTCTTTGGTGGCGTGAATGTTTACGTTACTGTTGATCATCTGTCCACCATCATTTAAAGCCCACCCTGACAATTTCATTGGTCCGAACAACTCCTGTTCGAGCATAGTTTCTCCACAACGAGTCCAAAACCGAATTTCCCAAACTCAAATGTTGTGGGAGGGGCTAAATTCGGCTGGCATCCAGGCTTCTGTATGACGTCATAAAAGGCAGAATTCCTTGTATGGGCAATGAGCATATGCGCACATCAACCAGAGCGAGACCAAGAGCACGCCCATCAACGAGCTTCGTTTTTAGACCACGAAATCAACAATGTCACTAAAGAAGTGTGTTTCTGGTTGTGAGGGAAATATAACCTTGTTAAGCTTCCCAAATAACCCAGCGTTAAGGAAACAGTGGATGCAGTTTGTTTTTCAGGAGCAGCTACAGAGTTCTGCAAGTGTGTTTGTTTGTTCCCAGTCATGAGTCGAAACCGCAGGCGGTGAGTGAAACTGCATCAAATGTCTGTTTTGTTGGCATTCGTTGCATATAATGTAAACAACACAGCTGTATAGTGAATCAAAAGTTATCTAGGGATAATGCCATGATGTATTTCATGTGTGAGTCTGTCATAGGTGTGTTTTTCATGCATTAAAAATATAGTAAAATATATGTAGATAAATTTGACTGTTTATTATTATATATTCATATAATGACACTTAACTTTTTGAAATAATACTTTTTTATTTTTTTATTTGCTTACTTTTAGAAGTTTATTTCCATCCTCTTAAAAAAGATCTTATATATTTTGAATCATTTTGACTAAGAGAAAAATGATGGTTCCTATAATTGAAAGCTGAAAAATATTATCCAACTCTACTACTACTGCAGCAGTCAAATATCAGTGTATGCAACATTTATGAGCCAATTTCACCTGCTATCCCAGGACTGCTATCCTGTCCAGTTGTTCTGACCATGTCAAACCATCCCTTCTCGAAGCGTCACCTCACTTTAAAGCAGAGCTGCTGATGAAAGAGCAGCTTGTCTGCAAAATGTTCCCATTAAAGTGAAAACCGGACCTGTCGAGCAGGAGGGAGCATCCGAGAAGCCTTATATACACTTTAGCATGCTTACTGTTGTTTCTGTGGTAACGACCATGTGTGTTCTGTTTGATGGAGAGGATGGTCTTGGGCATCTTGCCTGCTCGCTCTCTCTCTCTCTCTCTCTCTCTCTCTCTCTCTCTCTCTCTCTCTCTCTCTCTCTCTCTCTCTCTCTCTCAGCACTAATGTGTTGCTGAGAATGCGCTGACAGAAGCAGCCCTTAATGGCTTTAATATTGTACATGCTGGAAATTGGAGGTAACGAATTGTGCTGATTCAAGTTTTTTTTCACTGTCTCCCTTCGCGGCAACATACATCTCCCAGCGTCCTTCACCGTATGCATCATAAATTTGCTTAATACTCCTTGTATGCACTACTGTACACACAGAAACGTTCTAATTAAAACTTAATGGCACTCAGAAAAACACACGCACACACACAGGTGCAGGTTCTATGTGTGAGAAGTTCCTGCTCTTTATTATCTTCTAATGGGAGAGAGGATTGGGAGAGGAGAGGAAAGGAGGTGGTCTTAAAAGCCACAGAGTTAATCAGATTAGCAACTCACCACGGTTTTGCTAAATGCTTTTAAATGTGTTTGAAATGAAGTGTGGAGAATGTCATAGTTGGCCCACCGAGCAAACAAACATGCAGAAGCTCACAAATAGCCAGTTGAACTCTCCATGAAATTGCTTGATTATATTATATTATATTATATTATATTATATTATATTATATTATATTATATTATATTATATTAATTTAATTATATTAT
This sequence comes from Gobiocypris rarus, assembly GCA_023029165.1. NCBI lineage: Eukaryota > Metazoa > Chordata > Actinopteri > Cypriniformes > Gobionidae > Gobiocypris > Gobiocypris rarus. The sequence continues at coordinate 19,791,919 of CM040923.1, read as the reverse complement.
ATTATATTATATTATATTATATTATATTATTATATTATTATATTAAGTGCTGTCAAACCAATTAATCACATCCAAAATCAAAGTTTGTTTACATAATATATGTGTGTACTGTGTATAATTATATATATATAAATACACAAAAATGCATGTATATATTTAAGAAAAAATATATAGTTATATATAAAATATTTAATATGGATGCGATTAATTAATTCAGCACTAAATATATTATATTAATTATATTATATTAATTTAAAGTGGTTAACTAAATATATAATAATAATAAAAGCATTTATTGAGTAGGGGAGAGCTTTATTGTCCCATTAAGGTGGCATCCATTTAATAATTTTAATAAATATAATAATTTACACACTGTTATTATTGCATCCTGTTAATGTACAACAGTACTGAGGTGCAAATAGTATGTATCTGTCAAAATAAAGTATGAATAGTATCTAATTACTATTTACACATATTTCAAAGAAATAGTATACATCACTATTTTCACTTAGTATGCTATTTCACTTAGTCAATAGCATCTACAGCTATTTGCACTTAGTCTAAATATCATCTATCGCTAAGAAAATGTTATTTTCAATTAGTGTAAATAGCATCTAATGCTATTTGCACTTAGTTAAAATAGCCACTGCCTTACTTGTATTATATTATTATATGAGTGTCCTTGATATGTTCAAAATGTTCATGCACTATCCCTTTAAAGATGTCACTTTTGAATCTTCGTTTAAGCCTTTCATGCTAGTAAAGTGTCTGTTTTATGTCAAATGAAGTGCTGTACTGTATATGAGATTGTCTTTTCCAGTGACCTGTTTGGAGCTCTAATGAGTCGACATCACAGGTCTGGAGGATTAACAACCTGGCACAGTAAGGGTTACTGGGACACTGTACTGTCAGGGCTGTTATAAATGGCTGTGTTTTTGTCCGTGTCAGAGATGAATAGGGGTTAATGGAACTGCCCTCTCTCTGTCCTGCAGGTGCACTTGTGCTCACATTCACACTTTTTGGCACGCTTTTCAGCATCTTATGGGTTGAATCTGTACTTTTTACTGGCTGAATTTGCTGTGATCATTCGGTTTTCCATGTTAGTGTTAATCTGCAGTATTAGAGCTCAGCATTTTATAGGCGTTAGGGCAATACCATTATTCCTAAGCTCTTAAAGAATTCATCACCACGGTTTAGTAAAAAGAAAGCAGATCTGTAAAATGTTTGAGCGTGTGTTTCTGTTTTTCATTTTCACACCCTCTCAAGTGGACTTTCTCTTGGTATCCATAACAACATATCCCTGCTGGTCTTTTAAACGGGTTATTTAAACAGCCAATACTGTATAAAATTGAAGTCGGCCTTAAAACTTCAACTATAGATTTTTTGACAAATTTGTCATCATAATGCTAGGATGTTGTAGATGGCTGCCAGTTCGCTCTTTGATATCGCTTGAAGTATATTTGGCCTTTAGAAGAAACGATTCTAGTGAATCTTTCATGGTTTCCATCAATAGGATCATTTCATGGATTTAGTTTTAATACATTTTATTTAATTCATACATTTTATGGATTAAACAGCTTATAAACATACTTTATCACTAGAAAGCAATTGTTAAACATGAAAGTATTGTGTAATTCCTTAAGAAATTTCGCCTTATATAGAACCTTTTGGCATAAAGTCAAGTGTTCTTTAAAATTGACTCAAGAATATTAGGGTCCTATATAGAACTTAACTGAACTTTTGTATCTGAAACTAGATTCTCTGCACTGAAAAAAAAAGGGTGGTGTAGAAACGATTTTCACTCACATATTGCTAGTAAATGTCACAAATAATTAATTACAAAGCAACAGCTATGAATTGAATTAAATGTGACATTTTGATGTAGAAAGACTCCAAGTTGAAGTAAGAATTGTACTCCAATCATATTTCAAAAAATCATTTATAGTAAAGAATGCAGCATCTAGATAAGTAGTTGCATGTTCTCCAGAAGTTTAATATCTCCATAAGTTCATAACCTCAAGCTCATTGTCTGGCATGGCTTTAAAGTTAGCATGTGCTCCATCATGAAAAGACTAAAATTGGCCGTTTCTTCCACTGTTTGCTCTGTACTGAGCTCCTTTAAAGCGAGAGGTAAAATGGGCTCTCGGGCTCATTTAGAGTGCAACCAGAAGTCTCTGAGCACCTGGAGGAGTGTGCCAGCTTGATAGGGGAGTTAGAGAGAGTCCTGCTGGCTAAGGCCTTTCTGTGTGCCCGAGTAATGCGGAGAGAGAGAGAGAGAGAGAGGGAGAGAGAGGGAGAGAAGGAGATTTGGAGGAGTCGTCTGCTCTGATGGGGTCAAAACACATTCATCTCTTATCACCCCTGTTTCAAATGTGCCTCTGCTGCAGAAAAAGAAGTTGTAAGCCCTTTGTGTGGGTGGGTGTGTGTATGCATACTCATGTGCAAGTGTCTCCTTGAACTATGTGTCTTATGTTTAGTGTATGTTTTCCCGTCCTGTTGGTCAACAGCATGTTTGGGCCAAAAGGTCTGTGTAGAAATGGTCTGATGTTCTCAACAAGTTTTGTGAATGCAGGAATTCGCAATAACGAACAGAAGGAGAGAGACTGTACGAGAGTTTCAGCCCAGTTGACAGAACTTTTATTTAATCGCATCACTTTCATGCTTACATTCCTACGTTTTAACATTTGGTTACACTTTAACGATGCAGTTAAAGCGCAGGGTTAGTTACTTGTAACGATGCATAATTTACTGTCATTAATATAAATTACATAGTTATTACTATGTTATTACAAACATGAATTACTTATTTATTACTACAAAATTACTATATTAAGTAAATGTAGTAAAGTGTAACATGCAAATTGACTTTATGACTTTTTTCTGTTTTAAATTTACATAATTTTTAAACGATTTATTATTCAATATTATTTAATTTTTAATATTATTGACATTGACCAATGTCAGATTCTGAGATGGCTGGTTAAATGAAAATGTTTTACTCCATATGCCATAATTTTCAGGTGAAAGTGTTTATGAATTTATATTGCTCTCACAAGGTTATGAAAACGCTGTTATTTTTCCAAATTATGAAGATCGTAAATTATCATTAACAGTGGTTAAAGACAAATATAAGTATATTTTCTTACACTTAATATGTCAGAAATATGTATTTAAAAAATACACTTTACATATACAAGAAGTCTTTCACATTTATTGAGCAACGTATTATATTTTTGTGAATATATTTTCTAATTGTCATTAAAATGTATCCTTGAATAAAGATCAGCAACACTTAGACCACAATCATATACCACCCTCTGAGATAACACAAACCATTTTATTCTGTTTCTCTGCAGGCAGTACTATGAGATGCTGTACAATACAGCCGACGAGCTGCTAAACCTGGTGGTTGATCAAGGGGTGCGCTACACAGAGCTGGAGTACATCAATGCTTTGAGTCTCCTCCACCGCAGCCAGACAGGCGTGGGAGACCTGACCGTGCAGAACATGCGGCTGCAGCGCCTCAAAGAGATCATATGCGAACAGGCTGCTATTAAACAGGCTACCAAGGATAAGAAGATCACTACGGTCTAGAAGCGCACATTTAAACTTAAATCTACCATTGCTCTCAAAGGGTCTGCATTACTGCCGTTCGTTACTGTCGCAAGCTTTGAGTCAAGTCACACTTTCAAGCAAACATTATTGTGGTCATTTGATATCGGTTTCATTCCTTCTTTTTTTATACACATACGTTATTTGTAAAGTACATTTCTAACCAGCGCTTTTCACACACCCAGACACACACACTCACAGCAGGAACGCTCTAATAAATGAATCCCTTGTGTTGGTCTAGTTAGACCAGGCAACACCATTCAGAGTGAGAGGAAGGATTCTCACACTGTAGCTTGGGGACATTTTCGTCTCATTTTCTTACTTTATCAAACCACTGCTCTCAATTATAGAATCTTCCTGCGCTCCGTCTCCCTGCCCGGCCCGCAGCCTGTGTCTGGAATAACAGATGCCAGATTAAAACGCCAGGCTTTTTTATCAGGCAAAAAAGAAACCGCTCGCCCGCCGCTTGTTGATTTGTTCTTCTTTCATAAGAGAGGAAATAGGATTGCTAAACCCATTCAGCATTTCTTACATTTCTCCCTAGCCGTTGTGTGTGTATGCTTGTTGATTCTGTATCAGCCCGTCGTCATTATGACTCAGACATTGATTGTGACATCATAAAGATTTGATGACACTTTCAACAGTGGATCTGTGGATTATTTGGTACAGATTTTTCAGTCCTAGTAGACTGTCTATTAAAACATTCATTTATATCTGAACTTGTCTTGTTCACGGCCCCTCTCTCAAACAGAGACCACTCATAAAAACACAGATCACTCATACTCTGTGTTCTAGGCTATTTTTAGTTCATTAATTATGAAGAATAGAGCGAGAGAGAAAGCCATCGATACAGAACACAGGCGTTAAGCAGGAAGCCAACCGAGCAATCCATCAAAATGACTCAACCACTTGAATCAATATTTGCCACCAGGTTGCCAAAGAGAGAAACACAGCAACGATCTTTCATATTCCTACCCCATTAAAATCCTGTTTGGATGTTGAAGATGTGTTACAGGAATGGTTAGGGATTAGAAATGTCATGTCTGCCTTATTTTATTATGCCTGTAATGTGTCTCATAAGAGGACCATATACTTAAGACATGGATTGGTGTGTGTTTAAGTATTGGGTCCCCAATGTTGTTTAAATGAAGTGCTGACTCAAGCGCTCCTGTTAGCATTATACTGTACATTCATCCTCAACTATAATAATCATTTAGACATCACTGCAACGGAAACTAATGGGGTTTGCACAATATTGTGGTGAATCAACACTATTTCAGGCCTTTGTTTTTGTAGATTTTTTTTTTAGTAATGTATTTTGTGTAGCATTTAATAATTGTTCACTAAAGGGATGTATATGCTTGTAAATTTCAATTAATTGCTTTAAAGTCTTTCATTATGAGAAGCCTCTCACAGCCCTGTGCTACTGGAATTGAACTGAATTTTGCCAATGTTAATGTCAAAATGAAAATAAAGGAATTTAACGGGGATAAACAAGTTTGAACTGGTTTGATCATACTATTTTAAACAATTTGTATATTGTCAGGCATGCCAGAAGAGAACAGTGTACACACACCACTCACACGTTTCTAATGAATTTAAGTATTCTATAATTTTATGTGAGTATAAGCCTGTATAATTTTACTGTATATGAACTATTATTGTTTATTCCTGTATTCATATTATCATATTTTAACAGAACATGACTGAATCCGAAATCGCCCCTATACCCTTAAAAAGGGCATTGTTTGAGGGGACAGCCATTTGTAGTGGTGGACGTTATTGAGTGCACTCATTCTATCTCACATTGCACCGCAATAACGAGTGTACAGCCTATGTACAAACAATGGCTGTCCGAATTTACTCACTCGTTTTCATGCACTCCTTCAAGAGAGCTGTATAAGTTGACAAACGTAGGGAATAGTGAATGAGGGTGTAGGGGGCGATTTCGGATTCAACATTAATCAATCGTAGCGTTCCATTCACGCGCAATGCGCATGTACACAACGCTGCTTTAGTTTATGAATGGTTACCAGGCAACCGTTGCGCGTGCAACTTACCATTATCTTTACTCCGCACGGAAAGTCCGGCTTTACTTAACAGTTACATTTAGAAGAGAAAAAATCAAGTTGTTTACGTAATTAATGGCGTCAAATATTCCATCTTTGGCGTTTGTATTAAGCTGAACATGTCAGATCCCCTCCTTCCTTTAGTAATAAGCGGTGCTCTCTGGAGAGAGGAAACCATAGAGACAACAAAAGAAGAGAGGTGACACAGTCAATACACACAACAACAATGGAGGTAACAGCCCTCAAATATGCTTATTTACTCATTTATTCTCTACTTAACCCTTTGTAGCCATCATTTAAATCGTTATGGTTTCCTTCAATTGTTCTTTTCAAATGGAGAATGATGGTGAGCTGACAGAAGACGAGGTGTTTAAATGCCTGTCCAACCTGGGACAGTCAGCTACAGGACTCCAGCACACTTACCTATGCCTCTCTGTGCCAGTGAGTGATCAACACACACACATTCACGTTTGTTCTTGAATGTCATTGTGGGATTTCATTGTATTGTTTTTATGCTGACCTATTACATTATAACATTTTTTATAAATTAAACCAAACCTTCAAACAAACCTTTATACATTTGTTCGTATTAATTTGGCTATGACCATATTTGGAACTGTACATATAATATCCATTTTAAACAAGTTGTTGATTAATTCACGTGAATACAATTGCAGATTGCATTTACTTTAGTTTATCTTTTCACTTTTATATAAATTTTTATATTTTATTCATTCTTATTGAGTAACTGATCTAGTGTTGTAGTACTCGAGACTTAAGACCATACTCTGAATCTTAAGACCATTTTTTTGAAGGTCTCGGTCTTGACCACATTTGTACTCGATCTCGTCTCTGTCTCTGATTAAGAGGACTTTGTATCTTTTTCAAGACTGTTCAAGACCACAACTGCTGGGATATTACTAAATAGACAGTGCATAGTCTGATTTATTTAATGTGATTGGATGTAAAACTTACAGCTTCAGATCAAACTTATTTCTAATTTAATGTATTTTGTTGTGCCGATTCAGAAATGAATGAGTGATTGTATCAAAAATGTCCAAAATTAAAGCATTATTCTCAGCATTTGTAATTTACCAATTCAGATGCATCTTCTGTACTACCTCTGCAGTGCAAAGATGGATTTTGTTGTTAATGATTTCATTTGATTGGTAACAGCTCTATATAGTGCCTTAATCTAATACTACTAATAATAATAATCTAATTATTGATTAAAAATAAGTAATTTCTCTGCTGGTCTGGTCTTAACTCGGTCTCACCCTGTCTTGATCTCAACCCCTCAAAGTCTGGGTCTTGTCTTGGTCTCAACACACATTGGTCTTGGTCTCGACTTGGTCTCGGATTAGGTGGTCTTGACTACAACAATAAACTGAGCAGTTTTTGATAGGTATAAATCACTGTTCTGTCTATTAAACGGGTTAATACATTATTTAGTATGTTTAATAAGCTGTTTTTGTTGCTTGCTCACCACAATATAAGTGGTTTTACTGTCCGTTTGGGAATATTTGCTTCCACAATCTGATCTACACACACACACACACACTGAGAGAGACTGTTACATAATATGCAACAATTGATATTTTCCATAATAAAATTTCCCAGGCTTACTCGACAGAGCTCTGGGGTAGAATATTAATATATATTTTCAGGAAGCACTGATATTGTTTAGTTGCATGACTTCGCTGGAGAGAAACAGAAGTGGCCTCCAAATTAGTTTACATCCTTTTCTAATGCGTCATACTCTCCTCTAGTTTCAGGGTTTTACCGGATGACATTTTATTGGCACCTTAACTGAATTTCTGATTGTGTTTGGCCACAGGGACGAGACTTGAAAAATGTCTCCATTTTATGCAATTACATCTATCTACAGAAGCTAGAGCTTCCCTACAATAAAATCAAAGGTAGGTTTACACCAGCTTAATGTTTGTGTTAAAAGTAAACTATATGGTGAAATGAAATTTGCTGTCATGTTTCGGACCCGCTCATATTTGTCTTCCGCTAATGTAGATATTTGCTCTAATATCCTCTTGTTAAAAAATGTTTTCCTGGATTTTTTTTCACCCGTGCCCTTCATGGTTGCTTGGTAGAGGGATAAATAATCTCAGCTGTGCGGATGCTTGTCATCCATCTTTCTCCCGCTCTTTCTGCCTAATGTTTTGTGACTGGCAGATCTATCCTGCGTGAGTCACATGCCACACCTCATCATACTGGATGCTTCCCACAACCAACTCACAGATTTTTTTGGATTCCAGCCACCAAAAAATCTCAAGGTGATTCAGTTCAGTACAGAGCATTGTGATATCATGTGACGTTCAGTTTTCCCATTCATCGCTGAATGAAGAATAACTTCATTGTGTTTCATATATGTTTCACTATTAATGTTAGATGTGTGTACTAATTATATTAATTACAATAACTAGGTACTAGCCCTGAACCTACCCCTAAACCAAACCTTAACCTTAAAGTGCAACCCAAAAAAGTTATCTCTAGAAGGTTCAAAATGTTCTGTCTTTTCTTGCTTTTTGTATGATTATCTTTCAAATACTGTCTTTTCTTTTAATACAGGAGGTGAATTTTTCGCACAATAAGATCACAGTAATGAAGGATCTTTCTGCATATTCTTCTTTGTCCAAACTGATTCTTGACTGTATCCTTTTGAAGGTTGCAAAGCATGAGACAACGTTAGCAATTCATTTTACTACAGTAATGTATTTCCAAGTAAAACAGACTATTCAAAGTGAAAATAATATAGGGCGGGGTAGAATGTCTAAAGTGGACCGCTGAAATAAAGTAGGCCGGGACCTGATTTTATCCACCGGAAATTGATTGGATAGGGAAAAGTATACCAGAATGGAGGACATTGATGAACTTTTTATATACACCAATCAGGGTGAAGTGAATAACACTGATTATCTCTTCATCACGACAACTGTTAGTGGGTGGGATATATTAGGCAGCAAGTGAACATTTTGTCCTCAAAGTTGATGTGTTAGAAGCAGGAAAAATGGGCAAGCGTAATGATTTGAGCTAGTTTTACATTGGCCAAATTGTGATGGCTAGATGACTGGACTGGATCAGAGCATCTCCAAAACTGCAGCTCTTGAGGGGTGTTCTCGGTCTGCAGTGGTCAGTATCTATCAAAAGTGCTCCAAGGAAGGAACAGTGGTGAACCGGCGACAGGGTCATGGGTGCCCAAGGCTCATTGATGCACGTGGGGAGCAATCAAACAGTCGAGCTACTATCTCAAATTGCTCAAGAAGTTGCTGGTTCTCATAGAAAGGTGTCTAAATACACAGTGCATTGCAGTTTGTTGCATACGGGGCTGCATAGCCGTAAATAGTCAAGGTGCCCATGTTGTCCACATCTAAAAGTGCCAACAGTGGGCAAATGAGCATCAGAACTGGACCACGGAGCAATGGAAGAAGGTGGCCTGGTCTGATGAATCAAGTTTTCTTTTACATCACATGGATGGCCGGGTGCGTGTGCGTTGCTTATCTGTGGAACACATGGCACCAGGATGCACTATGGGAAGAAGGCAAGTTCTTTGCTTTGGGCAATGTTCTACTGGGAAACCTTGGGTCCTGCCATTTATGTGGAGGTTACTTTGACACGTACCACCTACCTAAGCATTGTTGCAGACCATGTACACCCTTTCATGGAAACGGTATTCCCTGGTGGCTGTGTCCTCTTTCAGCACGATAATGTGCCCTGCCACAAAGCAAAAATTGTTCAGGAATGGTTTGAGGAGCACAACAACGAGTTTGAGGTTTTGACCTGGCTTCCAAATATCCCTGATCTCCTTACAATCGAGCATCTGTGGGATGTGCTGAACAAACAAGTCCGATCCATGGAGGTCCCACATCGCAACTTAGTGGTTTTAATGAGTCATAATGGTATGCCTAATTGTTGTTTATATAAGACCTGGTATGTGTAATTAACAAGTAACTAGGGTGATTCCTCTTTACTTTAAACTATTGATTTGGTAAAAACAAGTGTATAAAACATTCTTTGACAATCTTTGACCTCGTTGTTCAGATAATTCATTTAGTGCCATCAGGGGACTGGAAAAGTGCAAAAGGCTCTCACACCTCAGCCTGGCCCATAACAACATCTCCCGCATCAGGGGTCTGGACCATCTGCCCCTGAGAGTGCTCTGCCTGGTACCATCGGCCTTCTTAAACACACATTTATAATATAAAAGCAACACCTATTTTACAGAGCTAATTTATTCCTGATGATTAATAAGTGCAGAGAGGTATAAAATATGAGTGTATTTTGTGAAATATTTACTTGTTAAGAGCAGGATTGCAGATTAATTAATGTGTGTTTTGAGGTGGGAAATTAACATGGGCAAGGCAAGGACAGGTACTGAATATGAAACTATAAAATGTTAATTTCTGTTTGGGAAAATATGTCACCGTCTTCATGATGGGGCGATAAATAAATGTTATCACGCTTGATTTAAATTTCAGATTGGAATACAGAAATGCGAGGTCTTCCTTGTCTTTCCCCGAAGTGTTTACGAGTCTCTGTTGGATTAATTAGCGTCAGAATGCATAACCTGTTGACATATTTTCCGCTCACCCCATAGTATCTCCCCGTCGTCACCTGTCATCCTCTTCCAGATTATGTTGTTGTGTCAACACTTTCAGAAAGGTTGCCATGCTCGCTGTCTGTGATAGTGTGGGCAACACTACAGCGTCTTGTTTTGGCACGTCCTCCTACCATTTTGATATCATTGACAGTTACGTTTTTTTCCCCAGAACCATCCCCTAACTGTGTGTTTTTCAGACAGTATGCATGATTAAGCTCCAGCCTTTTCAGAAAATATAACAACGCCTGGTGTTGAAGCCCGCCATATGGCAGGCCAGCGTGCCACCAGACCTTTGCCACTCAGCTGAAGGATGTTTATGCTGTCCTTTATCAAAGAGATTCTTCATCGTCAGCAGCGCCGCGTCCTTTGGTGTCCATGTCCCCATGAGGCCAAGCTGCTGGCGTGAGAGAGCCTGGACCCCGTTCAAAAAAAACCCCACTCGTACACACCCTCCCACGCGCTGAACCTGTCCGCCCCCTGTTGCTCTGAGACCCTGAACAGCGTGCGCCTGTCAGCCTGTTCTTCTTACACCCATCACACTTTAGATCTGAAGCTTCTAGAGTCCCTCATGGTCACGTCTCCTGCAGTTCAGTGCCAGGCATGAGAGTATTGTAAGGCCAGGGCTTTGGAAGCTGGAATCTAGCCCCTGTATTAGGTAGTAGGTTAATTTGACCCATTTCGAATTTTTGAGTCAACCTATAGAGACAGAGTGCATTTAGGCCACGCCCCCACCGGGGGGAAAACAATTCAACGCTCTCAACTGACTTTGTATTGCGTGAAGCGGTCGCCTTGTCAAAACAAAAAACAGAACAATGTCTAAAAGCTGATCTGTGACAAGGTGTACAACAAACAAGCTAATAAACACAGAACTAAGTTTTTATAAGCTGTCGACCCAAAAAAACGAGCGTTTGATAAAAGTGAATACAGGCAATTAGATGTGAAGCCTTAGCAGGAAAAATGGGAAAATTTTTGAATCCTGACACTCATTATGGCTCGGTATGCCTACGTGTGCAGTAAACATTTTGTTAAATATCCAAATGTCAGTTTTATATATTATATGTCCTGTTGCTGACAGGTGTTCTCAGTGTAATATAACATGTCACGATCTGTCTCAATTGACTGTACCCACTTTTGTGTCCTTAAACGCTTGTTTTTGGGGTCAACAGCTTATAAAAAGCTTATTTAGCTTGTTTTCTGTAAACCTTGTCACATACCAGCTTTTAGACATTGTTTTTTTTTATATAAGTCAGAAATGACAAGGAGGCCGCTTCACACAATAGAAAATCAATGGAGACGGTTGGATTGTTTTCATCATGGTTTTCAGATTATGACGCGTGTCTCTATGATGCTTTTCTTGAAATTTTGTAACTTTTTCTCATTTAGGGTCATAAAAATACTTGCAAAATGCAGACACTCTGACGTGTGTAAAAAATGTATATTAGTTATGATGTTTGTGGGTCAATTTAACTCGCATATTTCATTATTAAAGGAACACAGACCTGAAATACAAAATTTGTATTTTGTTATGTCTGTTTTTCAGCTACCCTCTGCTGGTTTTTACATGTATGCATTTGGCAGACGCTTTTTCAGAATAAACTTAAACTTCATTGAAAGTGTACATTCTTATCAGTTCATGCATGTTTTCTGGAAATCAAACCCATGATTTTGGCATTTTTAGTGCAATGCTTTACTTATTGAACTTCAGAAGCACACAGAAGTAGTGCTTTTCAACTTTTTTTTTTGTTAAAAATGTTGAGAAAAAATACAATATTGCTTATGATATTTAAAATATTTTTCCTAGAAAAAATGTCCTGTGTAATATATTTTTGTCAAGAAAAAAATGTGTGATTTAAAAAAAAGTAAACTTACTTAATTAAGCTTGATTCATTTTGATTTTCTTTTTTTAGAAACCACGAGTGTAATTTTTCTTCTAAAGTAAATTTATCTTGATTTAAGAATGTTTATATACTTGTACTGGAAAAACAAGACATTTTGCTGGTTTTACCAGATGTTTTGTTGTTTGTCATAGTGTAATTTTTCATAGTGTAAATTAACGCCAAGGTCATGGGTTCGATTCCCTGGGAAAGCAAGAACTGACAAAATGTAAAATGTGTACCTTGAATGCAATGTAAGTTGCTTTGGATAAAAGCGTCTGCCAAATGCATAAATGTAAATGTAATTTTTGGTGAATTGTATTGAAATACTAACTAAAAATGAACCTAATATGAAGACTAGGAAAAGAGGGAAAGACAGGTGTTAGGTGTACGGAAAACTTCTCCTTCATTGATATGCACTCGCTACATCTTACCAGATGTTCACCTGTCAGTCCTTTTCCATCAGCCTTGAATTAACTGAACTCACCTGTCAATCACACAGTCACAGCCAGACAGGAATGGCACATGGCCGTGGCCGTGCAGATCATGTGCAGAGCATTTTAGTTACTGTTCTTTACTAGTTACCGAGTCATTGAAATGATAATTGTATATGTGTGTGTTTTAAGAGGGGGAATGTGATAAACAAGATTGAGAATCTCCAGACTCTACGCAACCTGCAGGTTCTGGATTTGTCCTGTAACCGGATTCAAAGCCTCTCGGGTCTCCAGAACCTCCGTCTCCTGGGAACCGTCAACCTTGAGAGCAATCTGGTAAAGGAGCTGTCACATTCCTGTCATATTATATTATGCAAATGTCTCTAATGTTATACCTCAGAGCATAACAAACCAAAAGGAACCAATTTGACCAAGTGAAAATGGTTAGGAAGTCTAAAATGTGAGAATTGCACCATTTATTCAGAAAATAAATGTTTGAAAATTTTACCTTTAGGGATACTACAGCTTGTCATTAGAGTATTACCCTGAAAATGGACAACTTTGTACCTTATCTACTCCTAAAAGGTTCATGGTAGTATTTTAAGGGTACATATTATTACTCAAAAGGTACTAATATCAATCTTTCATATCTAGAAAGTTGTACAATATGTGCACATATATTTTTGGAGAGTGTATTAGTGGCACTATGTACACTTTAGGGGTAAAAAAGGCCCCGCCCCCGGTGACAGCTTTATCTGAGAGTGAGCTAGACATTTCACTCAACAAATTACTCAAAACTTTTTTGTTTTTTGATTCTTGTATATCAGATCAGTGAGATAAAGGAGGCTGCACATTTGCATGACCTGATTCTGTTGAGAGAAATGAATCTCCTGAGAAACCCAGTGCAGGTAAGGCCACCATAAACATCTCAACTCCATAACACAGTCGTTACCTTATACTCAAAGACATTTGGCTTCTTGCAGAACCAAGATGACTATAGATTGGCTGTGATCTTCCTCCTCCAGCACCTCATACTTCTGGACCAACACACTGTCACTGCAGAGGAGAAGGTGATCTAGTGTAAAAAGGATGTTTAGTTTCTTAAAAGTGAAGTGGTGTTTATGGCATTAAGATGGAGGAAGCCTAGTTCTGAAAAGAACTTGAAAGTAACTTGAAAGCTCTGAAAGATAGTTAGAAAATAACGCACATATTTGAATGATTAAGGCAAGGTTGAGTAGTGAGTCACATTGCTGTTGTCTTTCATTTTCAGGTGTCTGCTGTGAACAAGTACGACCCTCCTCTGGAGGTGATCGCATCCAGAGATCACATGACCCACTTGATGTACCAGCTCATGCAACCGCAGGTTATTTTTGACAGGTACGACTCTCTGCTTTCCTTTTCTTTTTATGGGCCTGTCTAATCCTAAAGGCCACTTCCCTCAAGGAGAAAGCCCTTCAAACCACTCACAGAGCTCTGATCTGAACTAAAATGAATCTTGAGCTGTGTAGTGAGGCTATTTGAAGTCACCCAGTTGGTTATAAACTACATGGTTGAACTCACAGGAAGTTCAATAACATGGTTCACCAGAACAGCATTAAGCTAATATGCATTTTTGCATGTTATTCCACAAGCACTCTCCCCAGTCTGGATGCTCCATACCCCATGCTGGTCCTAACTGGCCCGCAGGCCTGTGGGAAGAGGGAACTTGCCCATAAGCTGTGCCAGGAATTCAGCGACTATTTCGCTTATGGGTAAGTGTCAATTTACAGTGCATTTTAAAAGCTAATAAAATAAGAATTTGCAAACTAATTAAATATTAATCTTTGACTGAATAATGTGATGTGTTTATTTTAGAGCTGCACGATATTTGGTAAAAATTTTATATTTGGGTTTTCTGCAATATATAAAGGCCTACTTTTTTGTATATTTGGAAATAATTAATACTTCCAGAAAGATTGGAGTGATTCTGTTTGGGAGTGCCTCTGCATAGAACATAAAAACGACTTTTACTATGAAAACCTTTTGTGTATGTGAAACATTCCATATTCCCATATGATCCATTCAATATGATTATATATATATATATATATATATATATATATATATATATATATATATATATATATATATATATATATATATATTTTTTTTTTTTTTTAAATAATAATAATTAAAATATTTATATATATATATATATATATATATATATATATATATATATATATATATATATATATATATATATATATATATATATATATTTATTCATTATTAATCTTTTATAGTACCATTTACACCTTTAAACCATCAAGCTTTTCTTTGTAAATATAATATATGCTCTGTGGGTTTTAGAGTGAAATTCAGCACATATATTTATTTTATTAAATTGCAGGCTTTTGTTACTCTTTCATAAGCCATAACGCAATATTTATTTCAATATATCGTGTAGCCCGAGTTTATTGCGAGTTTCTTTAATCAATTTGTTTGTTGTAGAGCCTGCCATACCACCAGGGGTCCCTATTATGGGGAAGAGGATGGATCAGACTATCACTTTGTCACAGAGGAAGAATTTCAGAACATGATTCAAATGGTAAAGTCTTCATTCAGACAGCCAGACTTTTATCATATTCTGATCTGCTTTTGCAGTATTTACTCACAACTGTGAACTGTTGTGTTACAGTTTTATGCCCATTCATCTGTAGCAACAGACTCCCAGGGGCCATATTGGTCTATAAAGCAATGACATGCCAAAAATGTGAAGCGGGAAAAGAATTCACCCTAGATTCTCTTTTTCCCCAGGCCCCTAGGATGCTTCTGAGAGGGCGCACACCTAGTCTGCACCGCCACTATCTCGTTTAGCTCTTAAGTGTTGCTATATAAGTCCAGTGTTATTGATTGATAGAGGCTGGAAGGAAGCCTTTTGATGTGCGATTACAACCTTATGCCGCCAGCGCAGAGGAAGAGACAGAGTCAGGTTTTACAGACTAACCTCTCCTACCTATATCACACAAACACAGATGTGTGTCTGCATTCTGCAGACGCAAATACTCCTCTGCTTTTTCCCGCTTGATGCTTTTCTCTGGGCATGTTAAAGCAAAAAGAGGGTAGGATTAGAGCATGGTTGGTATTTGTACTGATGTATTAAAGCCACCTTAACCACATAGAAACATGTGTTTGAGAATTGCTGTCTGCGAGTAAAAGCTTGACTACAGCGTTGCTGCTGCTAAATGGACCCAGGTGCAGTTGGACACAGGGGTCAGAGGTTTGTCTGTGTGAGAAGAACGATGTTCCCTTGCAACCCAAAGGTCAAGAGTTCAGGTCATTCTGCAGTGAATCTGTGCTGAACATCCACGATGACGCCCATTCAGTGATAAATTTGAGCTCTGTGACAGTCATGTTCCTCTTACAGTGTCCTTTTCGGTTTTATTCTCCTACTGTCAGGGTCAGTTTGTCCAGACAATGCAATATGGAGGACATTGGTATGGCCTGTCTCGGGAGTCTATTGAGCGTGTGGCTCGTGAAGGTCTGGCCTGCTGTGTGCACATGGAACTAGAGGTATGGCATCAAGAAAACATGTTCCACCATGTTAACATTCAGTGACCAAGCACAAAACTGGGTCAAACGCCACAGTAGTTAATTATACCAAACGTTTTGTGTGTTTATAGGGAGTTTATAGCTTGAAGAACTCATGTTTTGAGCCCCGTTATGTCTTGCTGATCCCCACTGTTGTTGACAACTACGTCTGCTTTCTGAAAGCAAGAGGATTCTACAGCAACGCTCAGATGGAAACAGCCGTGTCTCGCATTGATTTGTACGCCAAAATCAACAGAGAAAAGCCTGGCTTCTTTGATAACATTATCTCTTGTGGTAACAAACTTTTACTAATCCATAAAGTCAATTATGCTGTATCTGTCTATAGGAATATACTTTTTATTTCCCTTTGTGAATTGTAAGAATCTCCTAAGTGACAATTAAGCAAATCTTTTAACTACCTTAACAAGAAATTTTGTAAAGATTTATTCAGGTTTTTATGGAAACTCGATTGCTCTCTTCTACCCGATGGTGCACGGATGATGTATTTGTTTAGGCCAACCCCGGAAGTTAGCATTACCCTGATTCCCTCGACAAAAAAACAATAGGATTTGTCCACTGGTTTTTGGATTATTGACAAAAATAAGGTCTGTGACTAAAAAGCTTAAGATTCTTACATATTTTGTTTATTGTGATAATCTCACAAATGAACACAACTTTCATGAATTTTGAAGTGTAAATATAATCAGCAGAAGTCAAAAGATAAACGTAGGCTATAAGCAAACTACAACACAGTCACATGACTTCAACGCCACCATCGCTAAGCTTCCAACAATTCTTTCAGTCTTTGTTTGAAAACATTTTCCCTGAAAGTTCAAGTTATAATAGTTTGCAAGAGCGCGATTATAAACACAATGAGGCTGTGAAAGCGGACAAGTAGATGAGTAGATGAGTTTACCTGTTCGTCTGATGACATTTAATGTCACATAGTCCTATTTAGCCACTTGTTAGGAACTGCCTTTTACAAGTAAAAGCTTAAAATCACAAGAGGGTATTACTGATGTATTTTATATCGTAGAATAAAAACATGAAAATGTTATAAGATATCTTGTGTTAACCACAGACCTTATTTCAAGCATTTAACCAAAAATGTATTCAAAACAACGACTTCAGGACAATGTAACCAGAAGTGTTAAAATGTTAACTCGTTTCTGGGTTTTGGCTTATAAAAATACATCATCCCTGCACTGCTCTATTGTACTCATCAGATGATCGTGCTGAGGCCTACCAGACGCTTAAACAGCTGGTGAAGGAGTACCTGGGTCTAGAGGAGCAGGGAGGAGGAAATGACAGTAGCTCAGTCACACCTGACAACACCTCCACCACGAGTGAGCGATCACAGTCCCACTTTGCCGTACACTTAAAGACCCAATAAAATCACTTGACAAGCACTGTTTTCTTTCCAATGTTGATACTTCCCAGTTGAAAGAGAATTCCAAAAGTTACATCAAAAACACTACTCCTATATAATTATATATAATTTAACATTTAATATACATATAAGTTATAAAAATTAACATCAGATGTTGTATAACATTTTGTATTTTATGTTAAAGCCACTATTTTTTATATAGAATCTTTCTACAGTCTATACAGTATTTAATGAAATTACATCAGAAGTAACTGTAATTAAATTACAGAAATATTAAGAGTAATTGCTTACTTTTTCAAGGGAAAAGTAATTAAAGGCACAATATGTATGATTTTGGATTTAAATATCCAAAACCACTAGAACAATGTTATATATTTTGTTGACTTGTGTACTAACATTATCCAAAAATGTTTCCAAGAATGTTTTAAATCCAGAGAAATAAGCTATTTAACCAGAATACGGACTGTGTCCATGCGTCACCTATCAATGACATCATACTTACGTTACCCTCGATTCCTGGTTTTATTTTGTAGAAACCATGGAAACACCAAAGACACTTTAATTTATGATGTTTTATTAGACAGGTGAGCAACTGTTTGTATGCATTCATCAACAGAAAACTAATCATTGTTATATAGCTCAACACAGTTAGTCTCGTTTTCTTGATTTACTGCGAGCACCATGTTTTACCATGCCTAATATCGATCTAGCTTAGTCCAGTGTGCAACAAGTGTCTCATAGTAGCCGCCGAGCGAACGTGCATTATAACATAACTTTCAACACTATCATATGTATCTAATATGATAAAACGCATACTCACATACTGCACATACTCATGACCGGAAGAAGCGTAAGCGTTCATCTGCGGCATAATAAAAGCTCCACTGATCTCGAGCCGTGTTATGCTCGTCTCTCATTAGCAGTCGCTCCATGACTTTGACCCATTGTTGTAATTACACTATTAGTTGATACAAGATGTTGATAGGGAATTAATCTATGATGATGACACATGTATTTAATATCAATTAATATATGACTTACTTTATTAATCAAGAATCATTAATGAATGGTTTAGTTCTTTATGAGTTATACATTAACTTCATGAGACACAGATTATCTGTGCATTAGTTAAGCATGAATTAATGCATGGTAGTGCACCCGTTTAGTAAAGTGTTATCAAAATAACAGACATGGACTAAAGGCCACAAAACTCTTAATTTGTTTTCATGGGGTCTTTACATGAAATCAGGTTTGTCTGTGGGGTGCTATGCCAGGATTATAAAGAAAATAGTTGTAAATAGTTGTACTCAGTGTGGGGCTGCGGCAGTTCACTGCTGCAGCCACAGCAGACATCTGTTCACGATGGCTGAGTGCCTCAACCATAACTCTGTTGTAGACGCAACGGGTGAGTTACTGGCAGCCAACACGACAGAGGCCACTGACCCCATGGACTCCTACAGCAGAAACTACCAGAACAAAATCCAGGCCAAGATGACCCCTCAGCAGACCCCTGCAGTAAGAGAGAGCATGTCCAGTGTTATTGATTCTGTTCATTTTACATAATTATTAGCTTGATATAATCCACAGAAGCCAACGTTGACAATATGTTCCTGTGAACTTCATAGGAAATGGCTTCCAATCACAGACGCCAGCAGGTGATTCGGGAAGCTTTGAGGGAAGAGTTGTGGTGCTTACGCCGAGCTGTTTCAGAGGTAACATAACTGTCTGTACATTACCCAAAGGTTGTGACTGATGAAATAGAACATCACTGTTCCAGAACATCCCCAAAACAGCAAACATTGTCTGCAGAGGCAGCTAACTTCTAAGCCATCATGCTAACTCAATTAGAACCTCAAAAGTGACTGATCAACTCTGCACTCCACACAAATAATGATTCCAATAGAATGTAGTGCTTAGCATGCTCCAAAGCTAATGATGCAACACTGTAATATGTTTATAATTAAATGGCAACATGCCACATTTGAATAAGCACATATAAACACAATTATAACCTTTCTCACCGTTCAAAAGTTTTATTCAGCTAGGATGCATTAAAATGATCTGTGTGACAGTAAATACATTATTAAAGGATTATATAATGTATTGACACAAAATTATTAAGCTGAACAACTGTTTTCAACAATGATAATAATAATAAAAAATTGTTTTGATCACCAAATCATCATATTAGAATGATTTCTGGAGGATCATTTGAAACTGAAGACTGGAGTAATGATGCTGAAAATTCAGCTTTGCCATCACAGAAATAAATTACATTTTAAATTATATTAAAATAGAAAATGGCAATTATGTTTCACAATATTGATGTTTTTACTGTATTTTTTATCAAATATGTAAATTTCAAAAACATTAAAGCATAGTTTCGAACCCAAACTTTTGAATAATAGTGTAGGTTGAAATAATCAATTTTTAATTAGCTGTAACATTTCAATTATGTTTTATTGATAATTCAATACTGTATTTAGTTTCTATATACTGTTTTTAGTTTTGCATCGTTCTACAATTAAATGGTTTGGATTTGCAACAATCTCTTGTGGTTGTATAAAATGCCCAAAAAATTATCCTCAGCAAAAAGCACCACCACAGGCTGGTGTGTGTAAATAGAGTTTAACTGATACTGTATGTGTGTTTATGTGTGTGTCACAGAAGTGCACCAGCAGCTCCATCATCATTAGCCTCTCACTCCCTGCCTCCACCAGGCCCCTCTTCCTCCTCAAAGCGTCCTGTTGGCCTCGGCGGTCCTGACCTCGATGAGGACAGCAGGTATTCCATACACACCTTGACATTTTCACCTCTTTCCTCTGACCCAAGCGCGGCAAGACAATTAACCTTTCCCCAAAGTCCTCTCCTTGTATACATCATTTCCCAGGACGTGTTTTATCTTGTAGCCTCTCCCTTTATGTTTATAACCTCCATCTCCATTTTACACACATCCAGGCTCAAATATCAAAGTTTTCATCCCCAGCTCAAAGTTAAAGCATTCAGGTACCTGACATGCCGCTGGCCATCTGGAAGATGTATGTGTTGAAGCACGTAAATGCAGATTTATGACTATCGGTGCTTTTGCCTCTCCGTGTGTGAGCTTGGGGACTCTAACCAGGCGAGGAAATACAAGACTACTCCTGTGAAATATGCATGTCCCCAAGATATTTAAATATACTGTAATTTAGCTCATTAAGAGGAATCCTGGGAGACTTACAGAGCTGCTCGGCCTGCGTGGTGCACCGGCATTTGCTTATTAGTTAGAAGGGAAAAAAAAGACAAAACTAATGTGCTACTCCAAATTGTGTTAACAGTGACTTTTTGTCTCCTCCGCCAGGGAAAAGCAATATGCTTTTGGAGATTGTTACTTTGCAATGTAGTTATGAATTTTACTGTGGTCTTTATGAAATTAATTGAAAATGCAACCTGTATAATCTTGGGATATCTGTGAAGAGACCATTGCCAACTCTCTCTCTCTCTCTCTCTCTCTCTCTCTCTCTCTCTCTCTCTCTCTCTCTATATATATATATATATATATATATATATATATATATATATATATATATATATATATATATATATATATATATAAATCTGATGCTAATGAAACTTATTAAAACATGTTTTTAATGGGTGTCTTGAGACGTTTATTTATTCAGTCCTGATGTGTGTGTGTGTGTGTGTGTGTGATTTTACCTTTCTTAATCTCTCTCTCTCTCTCTCTCTCTCTCTCTCTCTCTCCCTCTCTCCATCTCATCCGTCTCAGTTCTGAGGAATCTCGTGCTAGTTCTGGCCTGTCCATGAGGAGCTCAGCAGGGGCGCTTTCAGCAGAGAGCCCGGCCCGGGGATCAGACACTGGGTCAGGGCCCAACATAGAGCCTTTGGATATATCTATGTTGGGGCAGGACCGGGACTCTCTTAGAGGTCAGGAGCTCCTGTTACTTTCTGTCCTCAATCTTTATATGTTTTAGCATCTAGTTTGTACATCTCTAAAGGAGAACATACATAGGGACTGCTCACACAGAATGTGTTTTTCCATTTCACTGCGCTACTTTCCCATTGTTTTTCAATGTAAATCATTGTGCTCATGTCTTTCATCTTTTGCAGCGTCTCACGCATGACACTGCAATATAAAACTTGCCGCTTGTTCACATAGATATTGTACATATATGTTGCTATCAATCTAAACATTTGTTTAAATATCTCTGACTACTAATGCAGTCACTTTATGCCAGTTTATGTGACTTATGGATATCTGTTTCATTTCTCAGGTCTGACTCCTGATGCTCCTCGCTCTGAACGTGTCTCTCCAACACTCCCTTCCTCCCCGGGCCGGCCAGGTGCCAATGTTAAACCAGTCCTGCCTCCCATCCCATCTGGAAGGAAGACCAATGAGTCCGGCTCAAAGCAGTAACTGACAGGACAGAGAGCTAGAGAGGGTACAGATAGTGTGATATTACCGCACCGTGTGAGTGTTAGCAACAAAAATAGTTTTTGAAATAAGTTTAATTAACCTCTAAAGCCTCGAGCCAGCTATCCAATAAATTCCAATGAAAGAAACAGCTGTGGTCAGTGCTGAGAGGCAAAAGCAGGCAGGTCATTGGAAAATATGGAGATTCCCATTCCTCATGTGTCCTCCAGTGTGAGTGATCTGAGAGGCTGAAGGCTTATCCGTCATCAGCAGATCTAAGCTCTGGAAACGGCCTGAAGGTCTCAAATCCCTGGACACAAGAAATCAGGCAAAAACGTGTGCAATGGAGGTCACGCTTTACATTACAATGTTCATGTTACAGTATAATCACTTCGAGATATTGTTTGGGGTCAGTACGAATTTTTTTTCTTCTTTTTTTAAAAGAAATTAATACTTTTATTCAGCAAAGGTGCATTAAACTGATCTAGTTCAAATAAATGCAGTTTGTTTGAGCTTTGTATTTATCAAAGAACCCTAAAAATGTATCATGCTTTCCCCAAAAATATTAAATATCATGTGACACTGAAGACGAGAAATTCAGCTTAGTCATCACAGGAATAAATTACATTTTCAAATATATTAAAATAGAAAAAAAAATGTTTTAAGTTTAAATGATTTTTCACAATCTTACCGGTTTTACTGCATTTTTGATGATAAATGCAGCCTTGGTGAACAGACTTTCAAAAACATCTTAAAAATCTTACCAACCACAAACTTTTGAATGCTACTTAAATTCATTGCAAGTGACTTTGGATGCCAAATGCATAAATTATAGAATATTTTTGCATAAATAGAATTATGTTAACATAACGTATGTGTGTCATGAATTTGTAATATATATTGTAATTGGTCTTTTGTGGCTCATTCCTGGAGAGGTTGGAGAGACTTTCCTCCTGTAATGAATGTATCTTATGGCTCAATCTGACACAGTAAATATAGTGAGACAGCTATTTAGGTATCTCGTAACACAAGTTTCATTTAATTTCCGCTTTCATTTGTCATCAATGCATGTGCAGTGAGCTTGTGTGCGTAGATATGTACATTATGTACACACACACACACACCTGGCTGTCCATCAGCGTCAGTCCCTCTAACCGGCAGATGTTGCGATGATCTCATAATTCAGAGGCAGTTTCAGACAAGACGGCTGTGAGTACCCTCGGGCATAACCTACTTACAGAGACAGTCTTCACACTTTTGCTACTTTATCACTCTCATCTAGATCTCACGGCCCTAATGTTGCTCTATATGCACAGCTGTTTTCAAACAGCCCTTACGTCAAGATATCAGCTGGTTAAAGTGTGAAAGTACTGAATCCTGTTGACCTCAGTGTAGTGAAATACATGAATGAAAGAATAACCCTTTTTTATTTCAAAATTAACTATTTTATTTAACTCAAAATTAAACAAAATGTCTGATATTTTGATATAAAATAAGCAAATAATATTACAATGCGATTGAATTGGTTAAAGTTAGGTAATGTATTAACTAACATGAACTAACCATGAGCAATACATTTGTTACTGTATTTGTTAATATTTGTTATATTAGTTAAAAATACAACTTTTGATTTTAATAATGTGTTCGTAAATGTAGAAATTTACATTTACAATGTTATGCAGTATTTACAAGATGTTGCTGCCCTTGTTCCAATTTACCATCCAACTCATAATCAGCTACCACCAGCACTATTTCGTTAGATCTCTCATAATCATAATTTCCTTCTCTTCTTTCTTTTCTCCAGACATATCTCCATAACTTGGCCTCTGAAAACCAAGATCATATCTCAGAGAAAGACAAACCTGTCCACGTTATATTATACCGAGTAGTGCTGGGATTCAAAAAAACCCTGGCATAAATCATCTTTTCCACATAGAAATGAGAGAGAGGGAGGGGTAAATCAAAGGAGGGCTGCTGTATTTTACCCTTTTAGCTACAAAAACTGTTTGTCAGCTCAAGCCTACAGGGTCACATTCTATTCTGCCATTTGCTGGTGGAAGAAAGAAAATCACTCTGAGCGTTCTTGGAGTGATAGAAAATACAGATGTTCCAGTTTTCAAAAACCCTGAATACAATGTGAATAATCATTCCTATAATATGAATGTGTAGGTTGAAATTTCCAGTATTATGTCGTGTCCTTGTAGCTTTGAGTGCAAACAGACATCACTTTAGCAGACATCCAAGTAATATCTCAAGATTAAAGAATCATTTGGATTTTACACTATATTGCTAAAAGTATTGGGACACCCCTCCAAATCATTGAATTCAGATGTACAAATCACTTCCGTGGCCAAAGGTGTATAAAATCAAGCACCTATGCGTGCAGAATGCTTCTACAAACATTTGTGAAAGAATGGGTCGCTCTCAGGAACTCAGTGAATGCAATCGTGGTACCGTGATAGGTTGCCACCTGTGCAATAAGTCAAATCGTGAATTTCCTCACTACTAATTATTCCACGGTCAACTGTTAGTGGTATTATAACAAATTGGAAGCAATTGGAAACAACAATAACTCAGCCAGGAAGTGGAAGACGACATAAAAATCACAGAGCGGGGTCAGCGCATGCTGAGGCACACAGTGTGCATAAGTCACCAAATTCTGCAGAGTCAATAGCTACAGACCTCCAAACTTTGTGTGGCCTTCAGATTAGCTCAAGAACAGTGCATAGAGAGCTTCATGGAATGGGTTTCCATGGCCGAGCAGTTGCGTCCAAGCCTTACATCACCAAGTGCAATGCAAAGTGTCGGATGCAGTGGTGTAAAGCACGCTGCCACTCTAGAGCAGTGGAGACGTGTTCTCTGAAGTGACGAATCACGCTTCTCTGTCTGGCAATCCGATGGATTGGTGGTTGCCAGGAGAACGGTATACTTGCCTGACTGGATTGTGCCAAGAGTAAAGTTTGGTGGAAGTTTTTTCAGGGGTTGGGCTTGGACACTTAGTTCCAGTGAAAGTAATTTTGGACAATTTCATGCTCCCAACTTTGTGGGAACAGTTTGGGGATGGCTCCTTCCTGTTCCAACATGACTGCACACCAGTGCACAAAGCAAGGTCCATAAAGACATCATGGATGAGCGAGTTTGGTGCCTTCCCAGAAGAGTTGAAGCTGTTTTAGTTGCAAAGGGTGGCTAACTCCATATTAAACCCTACGGATTAAGAATGGGATGTCATTAAAGCTCATGTGCATGTAAAGACAGGCATTCCAAACCTTTTTGCAATATAGTGTCTCAAGACATGCAGATATACAGTACAGGCCCACATGTAATATTCACTTAATGTAGCTTCGCAGAACTGCACTAAATTTGCAAACCTTGTTGAATTTGCAGGGATTTATTATTTTATTTTTTGCAGAATTCACATTCACAAATCATTCACAAATATGTCATGTTAGTTTATTCATATTTTTGTCTATTTTGTCTAGTTAATCATGCTTTCAGTACTCAAGTATTTTATACTACTCTTACATCTGTTTAGTGAAGTATTACAACCATTTAAATCCATCCTGTAGAATTTTGCAGATTTCCCTCCAGATGCAGTGCAGATAATGCATAAAGATTCTGCAGATTCCAAATGAGCGTGTACAGTAGATAACTGATGGTAAATGTGCAGTCAGTTCATAGAGGGATTGATACTCTGTCTCTCATACGGGAACAGGACAGTTTCCTGCACTTAAAGTGAATCAGCTGTTGGGGCCCGTCACTGACAGGAGCCCTTTGAACTGGAGATACAGTATTATAGGCTTTGGAAAAGGGTCCATCTGCCCGGAATAAGGTGTGTGGAAACTTCTGGACTTACTAAAACATTCAGGCAGAGAAATTATGATGTGCTGTTGACTGACGCATATCTACAGTTCACAAGAAATGAAAAAAAAAAAAGTATTTGCGTCTTCAAATCAATGTCCTCCACAAATGATTTCATTTTAGAGAGTGCTAATTTATCATTCTAGATTTCAATGAAAGAATGTACTTGTAAGGTGAAAGTAATTATTTCTAACAATGCTAGTTTCTGTGTCTTGGCTTTGCTGCTGTGTTGTTGTCTTGAGTCAACATTTAATCTTTAAAGGTGTAGTTAGATTCACCCCTGAGTATTCATAAGCGCTTCTGCTTGGAATCCATGCAGCTCAGTTGTTGTTACCAAGGCAACTGGCTCTCTGCAATGCACCTCCTGTTTGCCTATTTAGAGACAGGAAGCCTGGAGCATCGACTTCATGTGCCAACAGCCCCACATTAATTCCCCCTCATTCTGATGGAAGAAAATCTCTAATACTTTTAATTATGGGTTACTCTGTCTCTCTCTGCCATATCATCTGAGTTCAGAGTTGTGCTT
This sequence comes from Gobiocypris rarus, assembly GCA_023029165.1. Lineage (NCBI taxonomy): Eukaryota > Metazoa > Chordata > Actinopteri > Cypriniformes > Gobionidae > Gobiocypris > Gobiocypris rarus. The sequence continues at coordinate 19,765,557 of CM040923.1, read as the reverse complement.
GTGCATAGAAAGATGGTTCAGTTTATATTTAAAGCAGCTCTCCATCAGGCAGTGTTTGAACTTTAACAGTGGCATGTTGGCACGCACATTTGGCACTCTCTCTGAATACACTGCACATTGGTGTCCCATGACACTTTTTTTAAAGAAAATACCATGGTTTTTTATATATATATTTACATTTGATTATGTTGTTTATTAGATATGTTTAATAATTTATTGTTGGTGCTTTCGGCGGTGGACAGGGGTCAGCATGGGCACCCTGACTGGTCTGCGGCTATGCAGCCCCATACACAACAAACTGTGATGCACTGTGTGTTCTGACACCTTTCTATCAGAACCAGCATTAACTTCTTGAGCAATTTGAGCTCCAGTAGCTCGTCTGTTTCATTGGACCACACAGGCCAGCCTTCACTCCTCACGTGCATCAATGAGCCTTGGCCACCCATGACCCTGTCGCCGGTTTTAGATACTGACCACTGCAGACCGAGAACACCCCACAAAAGCTTATTGGCCCTTGTCAAACTCGCTCAAATCCTACATTTGCCCATTTTTCCTGCTTCTAACACATCAACTTTGAGGACAAAATGTTCACTTGCTGCCTAGTATATCCCACCCAATAACAGGTGCCGTGATGAAGAGATAATCAGTGTCATTCACTTCACCGGTCATAATGTTATGCCTGATCAGTGTAGGGTGAATTCAGGTTGAGTGGGACACTTTTTGCCATTGAGATGACTATAGGAAAAAGTGTCCCAATCAACCTGAATTCATTCCCCCTATGTACTGTCCTGACTGGGCTGAAAGAAACAAACCATTATTGTTGAGCCCTGGAGTAGGTTACATTTCTCCACTAAAAAGACTGTAAGTGTAAGAATCAGTTTCTGTCTCACAGGGGGAGGTTGAGTTTCCATATGGTTTATAGATACACACATGGCCAGATCCACACCGAAAACCTACCCCTCGACTCACCAATGACTGCGCCTGCCACGTCTGTTCAGCTTCTGAAAAGTATCAAATGATAAAGAGGAAGAGGAGTAATGAGGAAAAAGAGAGAGAGGATGGACCCTAACAAACCATAATGCGGAGTAGCAGATGAAAGAAAGCAGAAATTGGTGTAGCAGAAGGAGCCACTGATGGCCTAACCAGCCGCTGGGAGAGGAGAAACAGAGACGTGAGGAATGCTTAGAAGACGGCTTGAAAAAAACTTGTCATGGCCTTGTGTGGCCAAGTTTGACAGTGTTCAGTGAAAAGGCAAGGTTTAACGAATAGTGATCAATTACTAACATAATTATTGCTGTAAATGCTAATTTTGCAGCTGTTTTGTAGTGTTGAGATGTGACAGTATGCCTCACATACCATCCATTCCTGTACCCGTGTGATATCTCGTACGTACTAATCTACTGTACAGCACATAACTCCTTCCTCTTCATCCTTCATCAAAAGCCCAATAAATAACAGGCATATCCCCACTATTAACAGAGGCCATGATCACTCAAACATAAACACCCAAATAACTGTAAAACTGTCGTCATCCCCATTCGCTCAAAAGGAATGTAAGCAGTGTATATGGAGAGGAATGTCAAATGTCACCTATCTGTGTGTTTGCAGGGTCGGTGCAAGTGATCATCCCACGAAGAGCTTCTGTTCACAGGCTGGGTTTGTGCTGTACGGACAAACTGAGGCCTGTGGAGTCACATCTCGGCCTCTGATGGGGTTTGGGCCTGAGGGATACTGCACAGGAGAGATTACATAAGATTTGAGCAATGCCAATACAGAATATATGAGGGTTTTTTCAAAGGAGGGTTTTTCTTTTGGGGTTTTATTCACACAGTATACACCAGACTGTCTTTAGAATACTGGAATGATAAAGCTTTGCTTCTGAGCTCTGGATTTTATTGTAACTGGTCCGAAGTATAACTTATTAGTGTCCATGTGCTCTAGCTAGACGATCCTTCAACTTAAAGCCAGAGTGCAGAGGATATGTGTAGGCATGCTGGGCAGATGCCTGATTCCACATTTGCTTGTGTTTAGAGGACACAGAGAGCTGAGAAAGAGCGATACTGGCTGCACCATCAAAGGGTGATAAATAAACCTGTTAAACAAGCCTGATAACATCCACAGAGCTGCTCTCCATCAGACATTAAATGCTGCGTTTAAAAAGCGGCACTGCATTTATGAGCCATAGTAAAGCCTTTTGCCCAGGATAAAGGTAAAGCTTCGGCCAGCTGGCATCCTGCGCCACATGAGATCTGCTGTGGGTTAGTGAACAGAACAGATGCAAACACAGACAGGAAGAGTGAATGAGAACGACAGATGAGCAATGAACTTTTTTTTGATTCGTCATGCAAAGCAAATGGCACTTTCCACAAATATGATATACCGTAGTACCGGTCAAAAGTTTGAAAACATTACTATTTTTAATGTTTTTGAAAGAAGTCTCTGCTGTTTATCAAGCCTGCATTTATTTGATCAAAATACAGAAAAAACAGTAATATTGTTAACTATTATTACAATTTTTAAATAATGGTTTTCTATATTAATACACACCAATCAGGCATAGCATTATGACCACTACACATGAAATTAATTATCTCGGCACCTGTTAGTGGGTGGGATATATTAAATATATTAATACATTAAGTAATATTTTGTCCTCAAAGTCGATGTGTTAGAAGCAGGAAAAATGGGCAAGCGTAAGGATTTGAGCAAGTTTGACAAGGGACCAAATTGTGATCGCTAGATGTCTGGACCATCGGAATTGGCCCTCGGAGCAATGGAAGAAAGTGGTCTGGTTCTTTTACATCACGTGGATGGTCGGGTGCGTGTGCATGCCTTGGGAAGAAGGCAAGCCGGTGGAGGCAGTGTGAGGCTTTTGGCAATGTTCTGCTGGGAAACCTTGGGTCCTGCCATTCATGTGGATGTTAATGTGACTCGTATCACCTACCTAAGAATTGTTGCAGACCATGTACAGCCTTTCATGGAAACGGTATTCCCTGGTGGCTGTGGCCTCTTTCAGCACGATAATGTGCCCTGCCACAAAGCAAAAATGGTTCAGGAATGGTTTGAGGAGCACAACAACGAGTTTGAGGTATTGGCCTCCAAATTCCCCAGATCTCAATCCAATCGAGCATCTGTGGGATGTGCTGAACAAACAAGTCTGATCCATGGATCCAACATTTATGTGTTCGCCAATTAGATAACTTGATTGTGGTGTCATTTAAATTAACAGAATTTACAACAACAATGTTTAAAACACCACACAAAACTAGGTTATCATTTGCAAGGCATAAAGCCTCCTTAAGCTGACCTGAAACACTTTCACATTGGTCCTGGTGCATTAGGCCATTCTTATAGCTCTGTGCACGTATATTCTTTATCACTGCCTATGGAGACAGTTAAAGTAAGGATATCAGTGGTGTAGTAGATTCAGTGTCGATGAGTGTATGTTTGCTTATGTGGGGAGAAGACACTGGATTTCACTGTGGGGAAATCTAGGCCAGGGCTTGTCCCTGCTTGTGGTTTTCTACTCATTGCCTGAGTGAATGTGAGAGATGGCTACATTCCTGCTACAATAAATTTGTGCATGGTTTTGATATTCAGTAAAGCATAAATCAAATTTGAGTTCAAAGACTGGCCTCATTAGACATCTGACTGTCTGAGAACCTGTAGCTTGCAGACTGTAACGTGTGTGTGTGTGTGTGTGTGTGTGTGTGTGTGTGTGTGTGTGTGTGTGTGTGTGTGTGTGTGTGTGTGTGTGTGTGTGTGTGTGTGTGTGTGTGTGTGTGTGTGTGTGTGTGTATGTATGTGTGTGTATGTGTGTGTGTGTGTGTGTGGGGGGGGGGGCATATGCAATTTAATTTGTAAATATAACCAAAAAGCTGTTAAGTACAGACTGATGTGTTTAACAGATTTTAATCTTCCTCTTCTGGTTCTGTCAGTCTATCTTTGGCCTATTTTTTCTGACATTCACCCAATGACTTCTTTGCCTAATGGAAAAGATAATGGAAAGGATTGTCTCAAAAGAGACATGTTAACCTGCCTGGACCATGTGCAAAAACTAGGGAGTCTTGGTTTCAAGTGTTCTTTTATGACCCTACTGGTGGCTGTATGGTATTTTATGATCAACATGCTGTAAAACAAATAGTTTTAGCAGCACAGAAGGATCGATTACATATTCATAATGCTATCAGTGATGCACCCCAGCAAGGAATGAAAGAGACTAGTGCAAGAGTCTCAAACTACAGGGCAAATTAAGGGCCTTATAGGGTTAATTCACCTAAAAATGAAAATTCTGTCATTAATTACTCACCCTCATGCTGTCCCAGACCCATAAGACCTTTGTTCATCTTCGGAACACAAATGAAGATATTTTTGTTGAAATCCGATGGCTCAGAAAAGCCTCCATTGACAGTAATGTAATTTCCTCTCTCAAGACCCGGTACTAAAAACGTCGTTACAAAGTCCATCTCACTACAGTGGTTCCACAATAATTTTATGAAGCGACGAGAATAGTTTTGTGAGCTAAAAAAACGAATTAACGACTTATATAGTGATGGGCCAATTTCAAAACATGGCTTCACGAAGCTTCTGAGCTTTATGAATCAGCGTTTATGAATCAATATTGTTCTAGTGGTTTTTGGATATTTCAATCCAAAAATCTTACATATTGTGCCTTTAAGGAAATAACATTTTGAATTTTTAATGCTACATTTAATTTTTTTCTCACAGTTTAAATTTGTTTTTTTACATACAAATACAGTATTGTTCAAAATAATAGCAGTACAATGTGACTAACCAGAATAATCAAGGTTTTTAGTATATTTTTTATTGCTACGTGGCAAACAAGTTACCAGTAGGTTCAGTAGATTCTCAGAAAACAAATGAGACCCAGCATTCATGATATGCACGCTCTTAAGGCTGTGCAATTGGGCAATTAGTTGAATTAGTTGAAAGGGGTGTGTTCAAAAAATAGCAGTGTGGCATTCAATCACTGAGGTCATCAATTTTGTGAAGAAACAGGTGTGAATCAGGTGGCCCCTATTTAAGGATGAAGCCAACACTTGTTGAACATGCATTTGAAAGCTGAGGAAAATGGGTCGTTCAAGACCTTGTTCAGAAGAACAGCGTACTTTGATTAAAAAGTTGATTGGAGAGGGGAAAACCTATAAAGAGGTGCAAAAAATGATAGGCTGTTCAGCTAAAATGATCTCCAATGCCTTAAAATGGAGAGCAAAACCAGAGAGATGTGGAAAAAAACGGAAGTCAACCATCAAAATGGATAGAAGAATAACCAGAATGGCAAAGGCTCAGCCAATGATCACCTCCAGGATGATCAAAGACAGTCTGTAGTTACCTGTAAGTACTGTGACAGTTAGAAGACGTCTGTGTGAAGCTAATCTATTTTAAAGAATCCCCCGCAAAGTCCCTCTGTTAAAAAAAGGCATGTGCAGAAGAGGTTACAATTTCCCAAAGAACACATCAACTGGCCTAAAGAGAAATGGAGGAACATTTTGTGGACTGATGAGAGTAAAATTGTTCTTTTTGGGTCCAAGGGCCACAGGCAGTTTGTGAGACGACCCCCAAACTCTGAATTCAAGCCACAGTACACAGTGAAGACAGTGAAGAATGGAGGTGCAAGGATCATGATATGGGCATGTTTCTCCTACTATGGTGTTGGGCCTATTTATCGCATACCAGGGATCAGTTTGCATATGTTAAAATACTTGAAGAGGTCATGTTGCCCTATGCTGAAGAGGACATGCCCTTGAAATGGTTGTTTCAACAAGACAATGACCCAAAACACACTAGTAAACGGGCAAAGTCTTGGTTCCAAACCAACAAAATTAATGTTATGGAGTGGCCAGCCCAATCTCCAGACCTTAATCCAATTGAGAACTTGTGGGGTGATATCAAAAATGCTGTTTCTGAAGCAAAACCAAGAAATGTGAATGAATTGTGGAATGTTGTTAAAGAATCATGGAGTGGAATAACAGCTGAGAGGTGCCACAAGTTGGTTGACTCCATGCCACACAGATGTCAAGCAGTTTTAAAAAACTGTGGTCATACAACTAAATATTAGTTTAGTGATTCACAGGATTGCTAAATCCCAGAAAAAAAATGTTTGTACAAAATAGTTTTGAGTTTGTACAGTCAAAGGTAGACACTGCTATTTTTTTGAACACACCCCTTTCAACTAATACCCCAATTGCACAGCCTTAAGAGCGTGCATATCATGAATGCTGGGTCTTGTTTGTTTTCTGAGAATCTACTGAACCTACTGGTAACTTGTTTGCGACGTAGCAATAAAAAATATACTAAAAACCTTGATTATTCTGGTTGGTCACATTGTACTGCTATTATTTTGAACAATACTGTACATAACTGCTATTCAATTATGGCGACAGTGTCCCTCACAAGTTTTCTTGTTTTTATTTACATGTGATTGTGATTGGCTATTCATTTCTATTTTATACATTCGAATAGCATCTGCTCATTACATCAAAGCCATATCGTGATGTTTCTGGTCTCTTAATGAGGCGGCTACCTGTCTGATCTGCGAGGAGTAAATTGCATTGCAGAAATACAATCTCAGGCATCATTAGTCCACTAAGCATGCAGAGCAGTGCACTATGTGTGAGGAAGAGATGAGTGGCTCAGCTCCAAAAAAGAGCAGTCCATGCACCGATAACTGTGTTTAGTTAAAGTGCATGATTTGTACAAACATTTGTATTTGTTTTACCCGGGCAAGTGGCCCCTGATGGAGAATATAATTTGGGTTGAAGCCCCCTGGACTAGTGCAATGTTGTGTGTTTCAAACAGATTTTTTGTGTTGGTTTAAAGTGTGTTTTTTGTTGGTGATGAGCACATCGGCGTACTTTAGGCCTTGTGGATTGAGGTGGGCACTGTGCCAAATACCTGCCAGCAGGGGATACGTCTCTTTCTGATTGCCGAGGGCAACAAGTCATTGATTTCCTTGTGCCAGAGACCACAGACGTGATATTATATTCATATTCAACCACCATATTACTACTCCACAGCTCTCTGCAGACACACTTCCATAACTTTAAATGAGGCACTTGTGTTTATATTACATCAATCAATACTTTTTTCCCCCCAAAAGCAAAACTCAGGCAGGCGCATTATTTAAACATGGGCTTTGAACTCATTCCACGTCAAAAACACAATTAAAGTAGAGTCGGAATGGCACTGCAGGGCAGAATAATGAACTGTTTGAGCCATCGGAGCACAGAAAATGAACTTATAATTAAGATTTCAGCATTGCATTAAATCTATACATCATCCAATTGGATTTTATTTCTCCCAGGAGCATGTGAAGCAATAGCTATTATTCATGACTGCTGAAAACATGAAAACGGTCTTTTGTGGTGACGTTAGGTCTATGCATGATGGAAATCCTGGTACAGACACGAAAGGTGACAGCCGATGAAGTAACATGCCTTTAAAAACAAGCTAGCATACCAAAGGAGCAATTACCCATCATGTCAGTGATGTTTTTACAGCACCGTGTAAGAAACTCAGCCCAGCCCTATGAATTCCTAATATATGAATGACAGGAGAGATTTCTTTGGTTTTCACTGTTTCTACTCGAGCCTAAAGCTTGAATTCAATCAAAGCACGCTTCAACTGCAGTATGAACCACTTTGGGGATTCGTATGTATTAAAAAACAGCAATTAGCAGCTAGTTTTTAAAGACAAGCCTGGTTAATATTTCCCAGGCTGATTAGCCATTATCAGCTTTGTTCAACGTGTATTCCTCAATGCTTTTAATTGCTTGATGATGCAGTAACAGCGCCATTATCGTGCAGTGAGTGTTTCCTAGTTGTGAAACTGGTCTAAAACAGTCTCAGACAACCTTGCTAAAGTAGCTATTGAAAATATCAGGCCTTAAATGTTTTTTTTGTTGGTGGGCATTTCTTATAGCAATCCCATTACTTTCCCTCATTTCTCTGTAGCACCGTCTGCATTGTGTGAGTAAGGCGTAATGTACAGTCAGCCGAACTGAAAACAGGCAGTGCGATCAGCGTCTAGAAATAACATATGTGGGTCTTTATAGTCTAGAATGGGTTCATTTTGTGATAATGGCCAGCTGACTGCACATTATTTGTCTTATTACATGGCTCCTTACCAAATAAATACGGAATGGATATAACATATTGATTTGAGTTGAAGTTATTTTATATGGGAGAGGAGGAAGAAAAAATTAACAATGTATGAAAAATATTTGTCATAACTGCAATCAGTTACATGCATTAGTGCTCATTATATAAAAATATTTTACCACAGAATGCTGCAAATGACCGATCATAATCAAGGATTTCAGAGAAATGTGTAAAATATCAAGGCTAGAGCATGCAGGTCTCTACTTGAAATGAAGTCTGTTTTTCAGATGGCATGTTGAAAACTTGGAGGTTAGTAAGGTTTATAACACAAAGCTGCACTTTTTGTGATCAAACATACATAAAACAGTACAATTTAAAAGACCTGCTTTCTATTTTAATATATTTAATAATGCATTTATTCCTGTGATGGAAAAACTGAATTTCCTGCATCATTACTCCGGTCTCCAATGTCTCATGATCCTTCAGAAATCATTCTAATATGCTTTAATTATTATTATCAATGTTGAAAACAGTACTGTTTTAATATTTTTTTGTGAAAACGAATTCTTTGATTAATTGAAAGTTCAAAGGAACAGCATTATTCAAAATAGGATTTTTTTTGTAGCATTATAAATGTTCAGCAATCCTTGCTGAATAAAAAGGATTAATTTCTTTAAAAAAAAAATCTGGTAACACTTTACAATACGGGTGCACTAATATGCATTAATTCATGCTTAATAATGCACAGATAATCATGAGTTAATGTATGACTTATGAAGAACTAACCCATTTATTAATGATTACTGCATCAGCAACTAATGAACATTATATATGATTAATAGATTAAGTAATCAATAAATTGTTATTAATTAAATGTGTCATAATGTATTAATTCCCTAAAAACATATTATATTAACTAATAATGTAAATTAACGTGTTCATTCTCACAATAGTCGAAGCCATGCATTTCAACTTCCAGTTGTCTGCTTTAATGAATCATTAGCTAATGATTTGCAAAGGTATCATTATGTTATGACTTTACTTGTTGAGGCTCATGACTATTAACTAATTGTTAAGTAATATGTTATTGTGATTATGGGTTTTGAATGAATTTTGAATTAGTCTTCAAAAAACGTTCTGAGCCCAAACTTTTACTCTCCAAGCCTGAAAATCTTGTGATTGTTATGTAAAGTGGTCTGGAAAGCTGAATGAAAAGCCAGTTTACAAAAATCTAATCTACAATCTCTTTATTCTTCCAGTCTGCTCATCCCTCTTTGTTCATTGGTTCTTCGCCTCTTCATCCCCCCAGACGCCCAGTCATGAGGATTTATGGCTCTCTTGGCCTCCTATAGATAGAGATGACCCAGTGGCTAGAGAGGTCCTGAGACATGAATGGCTGACCTTACTGTGCCCAGCAGGCCTCTGCACACCTACGGGCCGATCAGGAGGACACTGGGAATTCATTTCTCTATCCTCTCTCTCTCTCTCTGTCTCTCTCTCTCTCTCTCTCTCTCTCTCTCTCTCTCTCTCTCTCTCTCTCTCTCTCTCTCTCTCTCTCTCTCTCTCTCTGTCCTTCCACTCATTCAATGCCTTCTTCCTCTGTAACTTTAACACTCGCCTTTGTAGCGCCTCCCTAGGGCAGCCTGAGGGACTGTCAATTACACGAAGTGTCACACTGTTCTTTAAAACTTGAGATTTTGTTTTGGACTCTAACTTCATAGATTGTGCTATGATCATCCTTGGCCAATATGAAATGAAACGTAAGTTCAATATGTTACGTTTTAGTGCAACGAATCATTTTATTAATTTTTTTATTTAAGCATATTTGATGTATTATTGATATTTGATTTATATACATTAAATTATATAAATAATAAAAAATATATGAATATATTAATTCAGTACTTTTCTCATCTTCTACGATAATTTAGCGTCTGTGAATTATCAACATTTTTCTCAGCAAACATTGAAATATTGAGTTTATTTGATTCAACAATAGGCATATCATTAACATTTAAAACGACTGTAAGCTATAATTATTATTTCTCTAGTTCTTGAAATTCAAATGAAACTGAAACTCTGCCATTTATGTTCCACATGACTGTATACATTCTTCTACATGTATGAAATTCTCTTTACAGCTTCTTGAGTGTTTCCCCTCACTTTTTTCTCTCCATGATTGCCCCATGCCTGACCTTTGACCTAGTTTTTCAGCTTGTCGGGTCTGTATATGTGAGTGGGGCTTGCTGAATTATAGTGTGTCATGAGTGACAGCTGGCAAGGACCAATAAACTCCATCCCTGCATTCCTGCAGAAGACCATTAAAGACCTGTCATATCGCTTTCTTTGTTCCAACAGAGCAGTTACTTTACACTGCTGCTCTAACGCAGCTCTTTGGGAAGGCATGTGACCAGCTCAGAGGTTGGCAGTTTTATTTGTAAGATCTTAAAACCCTGGTGCTACATGTTCTCTGTGGAATAAGTCCACCTTTTTGACCCCAACTTCTGCTGCCTCTTTTCAAAAGTCATTTGGGGGGTCTCACATACTTCTGCAATAATTGGAAATGGTTTTTCAAAGTACCTAATTTTGTCCAGAGAGATTACATATGCAAAACTTGAAGAAGATTTGTGTCACAGCTGGTCAGGCAAGGAAAGAAAAAGTGGATCTTTATGCAGCAGTATTATTATTATTTTTTAGTCAAACAAACAACATAATCTAAAACCATAGAAGCAGGAGAAACAGCGAAAGCTACAAGCATAGACAATACTTGAGCAAGGATAGAACAAAACTGAGGGCTTAAATACACAGGCTAAAATGAATAAATCAGAAACAAAAGCCAGAGGCTGCATCTGAAAACCTAAAAGCTGAATTATCAGTTGCCTTGCTGCATCAGGCAATGACACTTGTAAAGCTCACGAAGGTACCTCATGAAACTGATTTCGCACAGACTTCTGAGGCAGAGTAACAGTTTAATGATCTACATTCTACAGCAAAATAAAGCGAGCTTTGGTGAGAACTAGACAAATATTTATTCGCTAGAAATTACATCAGAATTGGAAAATGTTGGTCTGACCAGCAAATGCAACTTTCATACGTCATCTTCCTTTTTCTAGCTCAACTGTCACCGAATGGAACGCACAGGATTGTGGGATATCAAAGGCAGTGAAGGATACATCTATGCTGCCTTCAAAAATCAATCAGATGCAGGTGTCTCAGGAGGCAGGAAGTGAAGATAACATTGGATTCTGACGTGCCTTGATTCCTTCCTACCTTCCTGTCCTCTGGAGGCAGCATTTTCCAGTTTCCGGACGCAGCCAGAATCAGAAACCAAGGTTGACTCCGAAATGGCCCCACAAGTCCTCAATCACTATTCCCTATGTTAGTTCGATAATAAAGTTCACTCGAAGGAATGACTGAAAACAAGTGAGCGAATTCAGACAGCCGCTGCGCTGAGCATACATCGGCTGTACACTGTTTATTGTAGTGCAATGTGGGATTTAATGAGTGCACTCAATAATATCCACTGTGGTTACAAGTGGCTACCACTACAAATAGTTGTCCCTTCAAAAAATGATTTTGGATTCAGTCCAAGGAAACCTAGCAAAGAAGATCTAAACACAGGGAGCTCAACATAACAAACACTTTGTGATTTTTCTGTAATTTTTCTGTAATTTTTTGTAATGCAGTGGTTGTAATAACTTTCTGCAGGACTTTTTAATGTCAGGCTGCTCACAAGCGCAGGTTTGTGCTGAATTGCATGCACGTAATAATTGTGCAAGACCTCAAAACATAACAATTTAAAACAAAGTCAATTGCCATGGATAATGTTGCATACTGTTTATACGAAAATTATGCAAAAAACATTTAACCCCTGAAGAAACTTTGAAATTCAGGTTCCCTTTGTTGACTATAAGTAACGTTGCACCTACATGTCTACTAACTCTCATTAGAAAGTTAGTGGAGTATTAGTAGACTAGTATGATTAGAATAAGTTGACATGTTGCAAAGTTACTTATAGTCAGAATGTCACAATAACGAGTTAGCAAATATTAAGGAGACAGTCTACTAATACGCCAATGAGAAAGTTAATTAAACAGAATGTTCAAAAAAACTGAGACAAACTTCTTTACAAAAACCAAATATCTTTAATTCAGTTTGAGCCTAAAAACCATTGTAAGGAATTGTCTTCATTTTCTCAGTTGCTGCTCTCTTTTTCTTCATTTTTTTCACTCTCTCTCCCCATCCATCTTCTTGCTGTAACTGTGAGCCAACCTGTTGTAGCTCTTCCACACCCCCTGAACTTTCCCCCTTAGAGGTATTTGCTTCATTCATTCACTCTCTCTTTCCCTCACTCACACCCTTTTGCTCTCTTGGATTCTCATACCTCTCGTCCTGGGACAGTGTACTACAGCGTGTGGAGTCCCATAACCCGATCTTGGATTGTATTATTACCTGACGGATCACCAGCGGACCGGGTCTGTTTCTTGCGGGCAGCAGTTTTGCATGTGAGAGGAGGATCATGGTACAGGGAACAGTGGGAGAGGTGAGTGAGGGTCTCTGCCTCACAATGCGGAAAGCTGTATGTCTGTCTAGCTCACTGCCAAGTTTCTTTCTCTCGTTTTCTTTTTCTTGCATACTCTGGATGTGGGCCATCCTCACAGAGTTTCTAAGCCTGCAGTTCTCAACTAGCTTTGCTTCAGGCTTCAGACGTTCATGGACATCAAGTGGCAGTCCATCACAGTAGAACGAATATTTAATCTGGTCTGATTTGTGTTTTCTTTTACCCCGTGTAGTTTTGGATGGTTGTTGAGGATGAAGCAATGCCATGCAACCTGTCTATGTTGGCATGTGTCTAATTTACAAAATATGAAAACATTGTAGAGTTTGATTGGCTGTTGCTATTCTAATTAAATTAAATAGATATTTGTATTTTAGCATCAGCATTTAACATTGATCTTCCCCTCTTACCGTGACCCAATCAGAACAGACCTACGGCCCGTTTTAGGGTCATGACCCTTCAGTTGAGATCCACTGGTCTTAGCTACTGTATTTTTTTTTTTTTTCAGTTAATTTTCTCAAACATCTACTGATTAGAACCTGCATAATTTGACCCAAGTTCATTAATTTGTTTAATGCATTTTTTGATTTGGTAATTGTGAAACAAAATCAGAGACTCAATCCACCATGTGCCGTTCCACTCCATTTACCGCCGCGTCTGACGGCTTCAATAGCCCTGCTAATGCAACTAAAAAGCCTTGAACAAAATTGTAGAGTGTGTCTGTGATGCCTCCAGTCTGATAGCTTTTCCCTCCACGCACAGGCTTTTACACGCCCCTCGAAGTTGAACGGCACTCTGACTTCAGTCGTAATGTCATAGAGGAGCCGCATAAAGTCACTTCATTACTGCACATTGGCGGCTTGCCTCTTCCTGAAGCTGATAAGCCTCCACAAACAGCGTCCTTTCCGGCTTTTATTGTGAGCAAGCGAGTACTGAGAATATGTGTATGGACATTTGTACTACAACAGATGTTTTGAGGACTTTCCTCCCAGTATATTAAAAATGTTCTTCACTAAAGCGTCATTTAAGGATGTTTGGCTTATCTCATGAAGGGCCACTATTGATTCATATTTGATTTTGTGTGTAGCGCTCCATTCAACAATTACATAGACATAGGCGTCTCTCTGTGTGCGCGCTTGTGCATTTTTGGACGCTTTTAAGAAATGCATTTTGAATATGTGTTTAACTCTTAATTTAGAGCTGCAGAGATAATCTCCTGTGAAGTGACCGTATGCAGAAATGGCTAACAAACAGCAGGGCTTGTAGAGAGAGCAAGAAGGAGACTTGGGTTGGCTCCTGTACCTTTTAATCCTTTAAAGTGCACAATCCAACTGCACACTCACCTCTCCGGTCGGCCTGCGCTTGTGAGATTACATTCTCTGTATGCTTTATGCAAGTTGCTGTGTGGCAGACATCAGAAAACTATAGCTTGAGTCACAGATGTCTCACCTTCCTGTCTGTGCGTTGACACGAGTAATCACACGTTCAATCAGACTCATTCATAAATCGCAAAGTGCAGCCATTCAAAAGTCTTATCTGCCCCGTCCAGAGTACCAGAGTCTGTGTAAAGTCATGTAAACTGACTGTGGTACAGAAGTGCTTGAGGTTACATGCTCGAACAGGACTGGGTTTGACTGGTATGTGCAGAGCTCAAGGTTTTTTTTTTTGTTTGTTTTTTTAAACAGAGTTTCACTGCGTCTGATAGGAAAACATGCTAACTTTGTATGCTAAGGGTGTCTGACCTGCTCTTTCATGATAATGTAAAGTTTTAGCACTACAGTATGTAAAGTGCTTTATAGACTCCCTTGTGCACCCCAGAGAAGTATGTTAAAGTCAGCGAACCCTTGCAGCTGCATTAATTTTGTGGACTGTCAGACTCGTTCCCTGCACATTAGAGATGGCAGTTGTGCAGTAAACCATCGCATTTGAATGGCTGTGGTTTCTGCACAGCTTGACAGTGCTGTCTGTTGGTTGAACAGAGACTTGCTAGTTGTAATATCCCCTACAGATGTAACCTGACAAAGCCACAGCGGTTCTGTGTATGGTACGTAGTTAGTTAGCACAATATTTGGAATGACAGTGCTTATTTCAGGAGGAAGCTGTTCACCTGTCTGATGCCTCTGGATTTTGTAAAAAGAGCTTTTTGGGATTAGTCCTGATGTCAAAGGATGAAGAGAATTTGCCTTAATTAAAGCTTCTTACGTATTAGGAGAGTTTCTTTTCGGTTCTGTTAGTCCAGGATTTAAATTACTCAAATTCAGGAGAATATGGAAGCCTGTTTAACATCACATTATGAGAAATAAAGTCACAGTTACAAGAAATAAAGTCACTCTGAGATATTAAGTCACAGTTATGACAAAGTCACATTGTAAGATATTAAGTCACAATCACAAGAAATAGTCACATTGGGACCTATAAAGTCACATTGAGATATTAAGTAACAATTATGACAGAAAAAGTAACTTTATGAGATATTAAATCACTACAATGACCAATAGTCACATTATGATATATTAAATCACAACTAATACTCATAAAGTCACATTGAGATATTAAGTCACAATTATGACATAAAAGTTGCATTGTGAGATATTAAATCACTACTATGACCTATAGACATATTATGAGATAATAAATCACAACTATGACTCATACAGTCACATTGTGAGATATTAAGTTACATTGAGATATTAAGTCACAACTATGTCTCATAAAGTCACATTATGAGATATTAAATCACTACTATGACCTATAGACACATTATGAGATATTAAATCACTGCTATGACCTATAGACAGTAGTCACATTATGAGATATTAAATCACTACTATGACCTATAGTCACATTATGATATATTAAATCACAACTAATACTCATAAAGTCACATTGAGATATTAAGTCACAATTATGACATAAAAGTTGCATTGTGAGATATTAAATCACTACTATGACCTATAGACATATTATGAGATAATAAATCACAACTATGACTCATACAGTCACATTGTGACCTATAAAGTTACATTGAGATATTAAGTCACAACTATGTCTCATAAAGTCACATTATGAGATATTAAATCACTACTATGACCTATAGACACATTATGAGATATTAAATCACTGCTATGACCTATAGACAGTAGTCACATTATGAGATATTAAATCACTGCTATGACCTATAGACACATTATGAGATATTAAATCACTGCTATGACCTATAGACACATTATGAGATATTAAATCACTGCTATGACCTATAGACACATTATGAGATATTAAATCACTACTATGACTCATAAAGACACATTGTGAGATATTAAGTCATAATCACAAAGATAAAGTCACATTGCGAAATATTCACAACAATGACCTATAAAATCACATTGAGATATTAAATCACAGTTATGATATATATTATTGAATTATTTCATTTCACCACATTGTTCTATGAATCTCAAATGATTTGATGGTATCTCCCTCCTTTCCTCGAGATAGCTCTGCTCTGATTGGCCAGATGGCCCAGTCTGTTACGATTGGTCTACCACTTACAGCGCGTGCCGGAAGCAAAACAGCCATTACCATAATTCAACTTCAACTCCGTCCGGAGGCTTCCTAAAGCTCAGCGATTGTACACACTGTAAATACCGTTACGAAGACATACATTTTACCATATCAATCTGAGCGCGGGTCCGATGTTGAAACATTGGAGGAACTTATTCAACCCGAACCTCCATCGCAAGGATGACTTGAGCAAGACGTTTCTCAGTGATACGCTACTCATTTCATACATAATGAGATGTTGCAACTGTAATTCCTCACTATCATCATTAGCAAGTGCATGTCCATCAACAAACCTATGTGTGTGTGTATATTTCTTATTTATTGTTGTGCACATGCAGGAATTGTATTAACTGTATCAATAACAGTGCATACGTTAGCTGAACACTTGAATGACTGATGTAATATTAAAGTTTGCAAAACATCTTGCTCCATCCTTTTTCTTTACTTAAAGTAGTAAGAACGACATACAATATGGATTTATAGACACAGTTTTAGGTAACAGTGGACACACAGGTGATTTGCAGTATTTCAGTAAGACAGTAATAACGGTTAGCAGGAGACATACACAATATAAAACAAAACTACGTATTTTGAACACCCGGTAAAAAATATATACATCAATAATTATTCGTATTTACAGGTTGTGATTCTGAGGAGCAAGCTGGTCCAAATAAACTGGGTACTGCATGACCCTTCTTTCAAGATCAAGTGTTTTACGAATCCCACAATGAACTCAGAGATTTGAAAAGCAGTCTTCAGTGAAATGACATTTTTGAGGGATGGTCAGCGGACAGACAGCGTCCAACAAAGGCGGGCATTATGCAAATGTATTTTCTAGTGATGTAGAAGCAGTGGGATTCAAAACACAAACAACTTGTATAGGAGTCGATTCTTTCTTTTGGGGGACAGTAACTTTTTTTTTTCATGCACTTTCGACTCCTTTACAACTTTGCAGAACATTTACATTCACAAACAGCTATATAACACACACACTGAATGAAAGGACCTGTTCGAAAAACCATAATAGGGGCATAATAGGTTGCTTTCAGTTATAAAAGCTCAAAAATGCATTTTTCTCTGGGACTAGGCTAGTCTTGTCTGTGAAACCAGGTGATAAAGTCACATTGTGAGATATTAAGCCATTTTTATGACAGAAGTCACACTGTAATGGAGAAGTTACATCAATGAATTGGTGTCCTTGAGGAAAAACTCATCCACCTTCTTAAAAAATCTAGAATCTTCTGTCCTAAAGGCTGTTCTGATCTGGAATTCTTCACCCAGTGTGACTGTATCAAATGACTAATCAGTATTTTCACTGCAGTTCTCACCTTGCGCTCTAGAGTAGACCGCACACAGACATGAGAATTAATGAGCAGTCCATGCTTGATGTCTTTCACAAAGGTCAAATATGTTATGACACTTTGACCTCAATGTCAACTGCCACCCATGTGTTGTAACCTGCTAATAGTGAATAGTTCACTGTATTTGTATTGTTAGACATTTTGTGGCTACAACAATGTGTAAAAATGCACTATAAATATATTAAAAATAACCAGTTGTATTCATTCTGTTGCCTAGATACGTAAGGTTATTCATATCACAGTTCACAGAGACAACACACAAGGTCTTGTCATAACACATGGAACCAGAAATGTCTTTTTATTTTTTATTTTTTATGAGAACCCTGCTAAAAAGTCAAACTAAGCAAACTTACCAGGAAAACTTATCTGGTAAAGCTGGTTGAACAAGGAAGTCTTGCTAGTTAAAGAAGACGACAAACCCACAGCATCATGTTGCACACCGGCATCTAAAGCACTAGCCTATAAATGATGAGCACCAGCTGGTGTCTGTCATTACTTGTTCCAAACCAAGAACACAAAAAGTGCACTCCAGTCTTCGGTGTCACATGATCCTTCAGAAATTATTGTAATATGATGATTTTGTGCACAAGAAACATTTCTAATTATTATCAATATTTAAAACAGTTGTGCTGCTTAATATTTTGTGGAAACCATGATAAATAGTTTTTTCGGGATTCTTAGATGAACAGAAAGTTCAAAAGAACAGCCTTTTATTTGAGATATAACTCTTGTAACATAAATGTATACTATCACTTTTGATCAATAGTGGCTTGTTGCAACTACGACCTTGGCTGCCTGAGGTCACCATCCACTTTCATTATATGGAAAAAAGCAGCATAAACATTCTGTCAAACTTCTCTTTCTGTGTTCCAAGAACATCATTCTTTTACTATATAGAATATGATTGCATTACTATTGTGTTAATGTCCTCGTTTGAATTTAATCCTTACATGGCACAGGTTCTTGTTAGAATAGCATTGTGCAGTACCCCAGTTTCTTACCCTTAAACAATTCTCTTTTATTTGAATAATACCTGTCTCCATCTGAGAGCTATTCATTCCTTAACCGGCGCTCAGCGGGCCTGCACAGCCATATCTGACAGGATAAATGTGCAGGATTATACAGACGATTTTCAGTGAAGATTCAGCGATTACATTGAGTCTGCTAACAGAATAGATCAAAACGATTATTCTGAATGTGTGTATATGCATATGTATGACGATACCGATCTCTCTCTTCCTCTGTCTTACAGATAAAAGGGAGAGAACATAGCAGCTAAATAAAGCGGAGAACAAGCCCGTCTCAGGACATCAGTCCAAGGAAGAGGATCTGCCGGCAGAGAGATAAGAGGGGGAGGACAGGGAACGAAAGAGAAAGTCGGAGGACGAGAGAGAGAGAGAATGGGATATTGCGGCATATGGATCTTCCTCTTGTCCCTGTCTCTTTCCTATCAAAGCGCCACTGCAGAGGCTGAAGGTAGACTGCTGACTCACACTTTATCTACATGCGATAGGGCCTCTTCAGTCCCCAGTGGACTGCCAATATCCCGCCCTTCAATCAATTAAACTCCGAAAAGGTTGCAGGCAAGGTACAAAATTAACATTTGCCAAGCATTAAATGCTCCAAAAAAAATGAAGGTTAAGAATATGCAAGAATGACATCGAACCATTTGCGTTTGGATGTTGACGATGTGAATTAAGTCAGGGGTGTCCATTCCTGGCCCCGGGGGGCCACGGTCCTGCAAAGGAACCCACTTTATATTAGGTGTCCTTAACTACTATGTACTAACATTTTATTTAATAATTTGATACATTGCACTTATTGTGTACATACATGTTTTTACATTGTACTTACATTTAAAAAAATACCTGCATGTAATTACATTTGTAATAATTTCTGTAGTTACATTTGTAATTACACAGTTGACACTTCCCTTACACCTAATCCTACCCTTAAACTTACCCATCCCACCACACCTGTCCCTAACCCTACCCGTATCCCACCTCAATATCAGCAAAGGTGTTTTGCAACACAATATGAACACAGTAAGTACATTGTACTTAATTTTAATGTAAGTACGTAGTTAAGGCCACCTAATATAAAGTGGGGCCCTAAAAGGGAAGAAAACTTCCAAAATAATAAAAAAGAAACATTAGACATCTGATGTTTTTAATTTACTACATGATTTGACTTAGCATATCCATTGAATACATTGCAATTTCTTTTACTTTCGCGCACTACAATTTCATATAAAATGTTTTTAAAGCAATTTAAAGTTGATAAGCAACCTATAGATGCTAGTTGTAAAAAGGTGAACACAATTGTTTTATTTATTTATATTTATTATAATTGTATTTTTGTTGTTGTTGTTGTTGAATACTTAAACAGTTCCTTAAATGTTGGTGTTTTTTGCCTATTTTTATATTGTATTTTATTAGGTGAATAATTCATCAGTTAAACTTCAACATTGGCCTATTCAATGTTCTTTTATTTTATTGTTTTATTTTATTTTATTTTATTTTCACTCTTTTTTCTATGTATTTATCATATTGCTGTCTATACAAATAACTGAGAATCAAGATATTAAAGCGATCCTAAATGCTCATGCATATCTCGCTGATAGGTTCCTGTCACTGTCCTGTCCCAAAAATACAAATGTCCTTGATGAACCCACAGGTCAAATCCTTACAAAATTTCTTGTTGTATGAGATTCTTTTGCAATGGTGTTTCCTGGGAGTTTACTTTTAATCATTACCATGTGTTGTGTCAGTTCACCTGAAGAGGCAGGTTTTGTTGAAGTGGACACAGTGTTCTTTCCACACGTGTCCTGCTGAGTCAGCAGGTTCTGCTGCGGCCCATCTGCAGACCTCCTGCAGCATTGTACTTCTGGTTTGAGCATTTTAAGATAAATCATTGTACCCCTTTCTGATTTCCATCAGCTCAGTTCAGCTCAGCTCAGCTGTCTACAAAGAAATCAGTGTGTTTCTGTTTCACCTTGAGCTGTGTGTGTGAGGGGGGGAGCGAGAAAGAACACGAATGTGAAACATATTGAATTCACGCAGGATGGTTTTAGAGGTGTCTGTCAGGACCAATTACTGGCTGAGGCACTAATGCCCTGAAACACTGTAATTTTCCACACCTCTTTAAAATGGCTGTTTGCAGTGACAGACACTTGACTATGAAATGGAAAGAATGCACTTTCTGAGGTCATGTTCTTGTACTCTTTCACCATCTCTTCCTGCTTTATGTCGAAAACCTGTTAAATGTAAAAGCACGCGCATCTAACCCAGCAATCAACCCTTGTATCTGTAAATACACAGGTAGTCACTTCTCATTGCCTTTAGGGCTTTGTTGTCATGTTAATGGCCTGTCAGTCTGTTACAGTTGCTTTGAAAGTAAGCAAATGTTTGCTTAATAACCTTATCTATCTATCTATCTATCTATCTATCTATCTATCTATCTATCTATCTATCTATCTATCTATCTATCTATCTATCTATCTATCTATCTATCTATCTATCTATCTATCTATCTATCTATCTATCTATCTATCTATCTATCTATCTATCTATCTATCTATCTATCTATCTATCATCTATCTATCATCTGTCTGTCTATTTATGGCGTATACTGGAAGAATGTGATTTCAACAAGTGCAACATGTTCCTGCATTAACATATTTGTTCATCTTGAAACAACATTCCAATCAACCAATCAGAAATGACCCAGCAAACAATAATCATAATTCCACCGCTTCGGTTAACTATAGACCTAATATAGTATGGCTATGAGTAACCCTAGCCAAAATAACCTTGAATTTAAATTTGCCCAAATGTTGCCCTGTTTTAGCCTAGACGTCAGGGCTGTGTGTTGGGCGGCTATTAGACATCTTTTAAATGCGAAATTGCTTGGGGAGAGACAAGTTTACAGTTTATGCTAAGTTTAGGCTTACAACCAGGGTTAGGTGCTTCTTCTACATGAGTGTTGTTCAACTATCATTTCCCTCTGATTTTAGGGATAACTTATGGGTAGGGTTAGGTTTAGGGGTAGGGATTTTTCCAGTCTGTCTGTCCTTGTCTTTCCACTGGTTGAATGCCTGGACCATCAGCGCTGACTGCAGAGAGCATCCTCACCGCACCGCTAAAGTTTGCTTTTGATGAACTTCCCTATTGCACGAAAACATTTTTCTCTCTTAGAATGCTGTATATGAGTGATAAATCACTACAGCCTGCAGTGTTTGTTCCCTTTTGATGTGGGTGGCACAGATTTTCCCAACTCTGTGCAGCAACTTTTCCCGGAAATGATACTGAACTTTTTATGTAGCTCCTGCCAGATGATCAATAACATCATGGCGTTTAATGCATACACTTTTGTTTTCAGAGCTCTATTGTGTTTTGATTTTATAAAAGCGTCTGTGGGGGAGGGGGTGCATTTCAAGGCATTCTTACGTGAGCTAGTTAGAGCTGTTAAAGAGCCTTGGATGTACTTATCTCCATCAGTTTTTTTTGGTATATTTCAGGTGTGGGTGTGTAAAACTGTCTTCTCTGATCTCTGAGATCTGTCTGTCCATTGTCCACTACTAAGTCTAATCTAGCACTGATTAGCTTCTGCCTAAAACAGTTACAAACTTAGAGGACATCTGCAGGACATCGTAAGAAGTGTCACAATGATTGTGCAATCACCTCACAAGCAGGGCCACATTCGCACCAAAGACAGAAATAAATAAGTATTTGGATCTATTTTAAGGATGTACACTACTGGAAAAGAAGCTCAGAATGCATTCAGATATTGTAGGTCATATCAAACCATAACACAAGCATTGGATGACTGGACTTTAGGTTACTTTTATTCTGATCAGGTCTAATTCTATGTCTGTAGATGCCGTTCCTGGTTTCTAAAGTGCAGATCACTAGGCATAAATTAAATAGCTTTGAAAATTAGATTTTTTTCTGAGTCTACACTGCCATCTCATGGTGAATGCATGCGTTGTGGCTGACATGAGTGAGGTTGGACCCTTCTGGTATAAATCAGTTCCTGAAGTTTGATTGAAATATGATGCAAAACTGCATTTTAATTTCATACTAAGTACAAGTGAAATGTAGTTAAATTCAGAGAAATTCTAATGCTGAGAAAATCAAATACTATTTGATTAAAATTATATTTGATTATATTCATTTAACTTTCATTTTATGGAGGAAGAACACTTCATTTTCTAGAATGCTCCAATTTACCTTAAAAAAAGAGGCAAAGAACATCAGACTTGCAAAAGACAAGGCTTTTTGTTGGACTAATGAAATACCTCTGTTGTATTTGTTGATCTTCTATAAAATGAAATCTTGCTGACGATCCGATTCAGTTTTCTGTGGGGTGTGTGTCCAATTTCTCTGAACTGCGTCCAACTTTCATAATATGAATTCTCTTAGCCATCTTTTAGAACAAAGTCTCATGGTAAAAGAGGAAAATGTGTCAAAAATCAATCTCCCTTGTTCTTTTTCAGTATGTCGTACAGCCATGCCTGCTGATATTGTGTTCCTGGTTGATGATTCCTGGTCAGTGGGTCCTACCAGCTTCCAGCAGATCAAAGAGTTCATAGCGGACATCATCCGAGCCTTCCAGGGAATTGTGGTTGGACAGGAAGGCATTCGCTTTGGAGTGACTGTCTATTCAGACTTGCCCAGGTCTGTATGCAAATGATGTGCTGCATGTGTGAATACCGTATGCTCGACCTTGTATCTTAGTAAGCATGAATAAACTGCTTGAATACTCCATATGTATCCGGTTGTGTCCTTGTTCAGGATGCGTATAGCTGTGACGGATTATTCAACTCTGGAGGAAGTGCTCAGAGCCGTGGAGGAGTTGCCGTATGAGGGAGGCAGCAGCCGCACCGGCCTGGCATTGGAATTCCTCGTAGAGTCAGTGTTCAGTCCTTCAATCATCAGAGACAACTCCCCAAAGGTGTGACACTTCAATCACAATCACTTCAAAACATCTTCTTCCCACCTGTGAGAGAAAAAGACCAACTTTATACTGCAAAGTTGGCACTGAAGCTGCAGCAAAAGAGCTACATATAATTACACAAAAGAACGAGTTCACACACAACCAAACCATGCAGCCACAAGGGAGATTTTAAAATGGCCTTTATGCAGTATTGAGTACTGAAATACATGTACCCTCGTAACCTTTAATCAACATAACTTCCCCACCCACTTGCAACAGGTGTGCTCTTCTTGAAGCTGTGCTGCGTATGTGCTGTGTATGACATCAAAATACCGTGAGAGCAATTCAAAAGCATGGGGATTTGCTTTCGAATTGCACTCGCTGGACTTTGATGTCAGACACCGACCGGTCTGCGCAGCACAGCTTCAAGTCGAACACACCTAATGATATATCTTCTTTTATGACAATGGCAGGGACAACCTGTCACTCATATGAGATCACAGCAATAGCAAAAAATCACTCAGATATACGTCACAATAAGTGGGGAGAAAATACTTCCGTTTAATGCCGACTTTAAAGTTTCTTCATGGATCTATTTTTAAGAGTGTACCCAGCATGATGGCACATAAATGGAACCCATCCATTTTTCCACCATTGTTTGGCATCTTATGGCGCTTCGTTTGGTTAGGACACAAAGGACACAAAGTCTAAAGACAGAATCTTAGTGATCTCTGCAAAGTATTAAAATGCAAAATTTTCGAATGAAACATCCTGTCACATACACACAGAACAACCTTTTAATTATATCTCAAAGAGCTGCACCTGCAATCACTGCATTGATTCTGTCAGGACATCACGTCCTGCGCTGCAGTGCACACACTCTGCTCCGCAGTGTCCCACCCATCCTAATTTAGGGCTTGATTAGGATTCCAAACTGCACACAGCTGCTGGTCTTGCCGTAGAGCACCTGGTGTGAAGAAACGAGCGGGCGTTTATAATGAACTGCAGAGATTTCACCTTTTATTAAAACTCTCTTCACATACTGTAATGACATAGTGTAAGGTGCATAAAGATGAACCTAGACTCAGCTCGACCAATGCGGTGAACTTTCGATGACCCAGGAGATGTTTCTGTTTCAGAATACTCATTTGTGAGTGTAAGCGACTTTGCAAGTTTGGATCTGCTGCGGTTGGGGAATTATGTATGCAATGAGATGATAATTCATTCTGTGTGCTTTCAAGGGCATCAGTATCAGCGTGATACTCTTAATGGCAGATTGAGTCCTTCAATACAAATTCACACTTTTGGGTGGATTTCATGAAAGCTGTTAAGACAGTTCTCTTTTTTTTCTAATTACTATAATGTGAAAGATAAATATATATATATTTGTGAAGGTTGTTGTATACATAACATTTATGATGATTTAAATAAAAAACTAATAACAGTATGGTTTTTTTATGTAATGCAGTAAAAATATCTATATTACAGTAATGCGAATTAAGTTAATAGTGAAAGTGTATTACAGTAAAAACTGGGGTGTAAACCATCCTTAATTGCCCTGAAAAGGTCAAAATGCAACAAAAAGAAAAAGAAAAACGAAGAAAAAAAATAGGTAATAGTCCTAGATGTATATAGGCTTACATTTCTATGTCACATGTATTTTTTCCTGGTAGCACCTGATAGTCCTGTTTTATATCTTAGTCCTTATTATAACAACTCACTAACCCTGAACCTAATATTAAGTCCAAATAGTTGCTTATGTAAGTTCTTATGTAAGTACACTGTAAATGCACATACTGTAAAATTAAGTTATACCTTTTTTTTTCTTTGTGGTTTTATACAAGCAGGACTTTTCTCAATAGTCTTTGTGAGACCTTTATCCTTTAATATGTTTTAAAATTTGCAAGATTTGTGATTATAATTTAAAAAAAAAAATGTTTAAAGCCTGTGGCATGTCTAAGGCGGGTCTACAAGTATGACCCAGTTGTATTACTTATTTAGTATGCTGTATTGAATTATATATATATATATTTATATATATTTATATATATATTTATATGTAGTTAGGAACATTTCACAATAGACATGTCCAGTTTGTATTTCACTCCTAAAATTAAATGGGGGAAAAAAGTGTTATTTTCCAACATTAGGATCTCAAATAAAACGATGGGTCATTTTGCACTTTTTGAATTGTGTCAAAATTTTTATTACAATTAAGCAAATATGTGAGTGTTTTTCAGGCTTTGAGAAGTTCAGACTTTTGCATGTTGGGATATAAAGCATCACATTGAGTTTCTTTCTGGCCTCAGATTGCTGTTTTGATCACTAATGGCCAATCGGATGATCCAGTAGACGGTCCAGCTAAAGCTGTTTCAGACGGTGGGATTTCACTTTTTGCTGTGGGTGAGTTTTCAGTCTTGGTGCTATTTGTGTCAAAAGTGTGTGTGTCTGTACAGGTATATGTGTTTTATGAGGATGTGTATAATGACATGGTATTACAACGTAAACATGGTTTATGAGGACACTTCCTATATCCATGTAAACAAAATGGCTTAAAAAATCTACTAAATGCCTAATGTTTTGTGTGATGGGTAGGGGTGGGTTAGTGTAGGGGCAAAGAGAATATATGGTTTGTACAGTATAAAAACCATTACTCCTATGGAGAATCCCTGTGAACTACATATTTGTGTGTGTGTGTGTGTGTGTGTGTGTGTGTGTGTGTGTGTGTGTGTGTGGGCATGTTTTTGTGAAATATCAGGACACAAATGTGTATAATGACATGGGTATGACACAGGTATTACAAAAGAGGGTGAAATATGAGGACGTTCCCATGTCCTCACTTTTCAAAATGCTTATAAATCACACAGGATGAGGTTTTTTCACAGAAAGTAAACTGCACAGTCTCCTGTGATGGGTAGGTTTAGGGGCAGGGGCAGTGTAGGGGGATAGAAAATACGGTTTGTACAGTATAAAATGCATTACGCCTATGGAATGTCCCCACATTTCACAAAAACAAACGTGTGTGTGTGTGTGTGTGTGTGTGTGTGTGTGTGTGTGTGTGTGTGTGTGTGTGTGTGTGTGTGTGTTGTAGTTTCACTCCTTTATATTTTGACGTGTGACTCAGAGTAACTATAGTGGAGTGATTTACCCTGAATATTGGTGAACGTGCCAAGACCAAGACATTAAACATGTGTAGGTTTGTGTGTGCCAGCCTTGTTTCCTTGACTTTCTGACTTTCTGTTTTGATGCCCAGAGTGCTGAAATAATTATGGCTCATTACCCGGTGGCCAACTAATTGCTGTAATTTTTCATCAAGCTCATTCCTCTTTGCCCCCCTTCAACACACACACTCATACACACACTGACACCGTGTCCTGCCTTTCTAATCAGTTTTCCCAGAGAGATCAGGCCGTTTGACACATCTATGAGACACATGTATACAGCAAAGCGACACGGCGTGACGTTCTCCCATCATCACTCTGCAGCCAACACACTCTCTGATAAGACTGCTGACAGGTCTGAGACACATGAGGGTCACTTGTGTACACACACACACCTGTTAAGAATTGGCTGCGCCTTACAGGTCTCCAAGCTATAAAAAATATAAAACATCACTTTGGAGCTGTGGCATAGTGGTCAGTGAATAGCCGTGGTGATCATATGGGTGATGAAGGTTCGAGTTTGGCCTGCAACGTGTCATGATCCCATAAGAAATGAAGTAGATCTGTGTTGAAGCCGATGTGTGTTGTTTGTTCTTCAGGGGTAAGGAACGCCGATCAGTCTGAGCTGAAGAAGATCGTTACAGAACCCCACGAGGAACATCTAATGCTCAGCCCAGATTTCTCCTTCCTCGAGCACCTGCTACCCAAAATCTCTCGCCGCATCTGCTTCACTGCTTCAGAACCCCCACTACCTGTTAAACAAAAGCCACCTGGTAAAATGACCATGAGTTTTGCTAATGAAACTTATTTTTTTGTTACCAATTTTTTTTATAATTGCATTTAAAGCTCATCTAAACACAGTTGGCCTGCTTGTTAAACTCTGTCCTCCTTGGTTACTGTTGCAAGCTATATATATATATATATATATATATATATATATATATATATATATATATATATATATATATATATATATATATATATATATATATATATATATATATATAATAAATGGGAGATTTACATGAACACTTTAATTTTCAATAAGATGCACTCATAAATGATATAGGTTTTAATGTTACTTTAATTTTATTTTAAAAGGCCAAATTACAATTCATTTCACAAATTACAATTATGAATTTAGGCAGCTCTACAAAAGGCAATGGTTTCATTATACAGCTCAATTCTGTTCAAATTTTGTTCTCATCCAATAGCGTCAGTGAAGTTAAGTTGATAATAGAACTGAATATTAATTTGAATAGTTTTTATAGTCTTTTAATAGTGATTAACTTGACAGTTCAACATTTTTTATTATGGTACTGTGATATTATTTAGTTGTTATTGATCTAATTATGACCTAAATGTAAATATAAATAAACATTAATTTTAGTGACAATTTTTAGTAATGTTACTAATGTCAAAAACCCAACACGTCTTCTGAATGATGTCATGTTTTTATAGCTTGATATTGATAGCTTGATCAATAGATTGAACCTCTCAAGATTTATCATAAATATATCTACCTATATTTTCAATGTCCTCCCGATCCTCTCTCGTTGCAGTATTATTAAGTGGCCTGGCAACAGTGTTTTACAGTATTTATGAATACTTTCCACAATCTTCACCAACAATTTCATATTAGTAAAGAGCAAAATTTGGTCTGATGATATAGCAGCTGGAAACGGTTGCTAGGTAGAACTGATCAGTAATATTAAGAATTTGTGGCTCAGCGAAGAGCTAATTTCATCATGTTCTTTTGTTCTGTCTGCTGTAGTGGTGGAGAGGATAGTAGGACCTAAAGATCTGCAAGTGAGTGAGCTGAGTTACAGCTCTCTTCAGCTGACCTGGAGTCAGGCCACGGGAGACGTTACCGGCTACAGGCTGCTCATCACCCCTGTGTCTCCAAAGGGCCATCTGCTCCCACCACAGCAGAGACAGGTTAGACTCACTCACCTGTCCATATGCACACCCCATGCAGCACAGCAGATGGAAGGCTGCACATGGACAAGTTTTGTTTATGTGGCAATAAGCTAATTTTGATTATGTATTTGCAAGTGTATGCATTTGTATGGTTTGTTCAGAAAATATTCTTTTCTTTCTCTCTATCTCAGATTGATCTGAAGGGAGATATTAGTAGTACTCCAGTAACCGGGTTGAGTCCTAAGACTGAGTACTCTCTCACTGTATACGCCATCTACCCCGGACGCATTGGAGAATCTGCCACTATTATCACAGAAACAAGTGCGTGTCAAACTCTAAACACTCTTAGGGAAAAAAAGGATTTATATCGAACCTTAAAGTCTTCTGGGTCACCTCGATTTTGCCAAGTGCAACATGTTCCTGGATAAACATAATTATTTTGTTGGTCCTGGAACAACATTCATGTCAGAAAATTAACCCTTCACATAACTTATCTCTAAAATCAGAGGGAAATGATAGGTGAATAACACTCATAAAGAAAAACTCATGGTTGTAAGCCTAATCGTAAACTGTAAAACGATCCCTCAAATCTGATTGGTTGATTGGAATGTTGATGCAGGAACATGCAAATCACGTTCACCAAGGAATCTGTCAAGTGCCTCATACATTGAAACTTTTAGGCTTTTTTCATGAATTTAGTTTGAATTCATTCATTTTGTTTTCATTCATTTTTATGAATTAAGCAGCTCGTAAACCTCATTTATCACAAAAAAATTTTAGCGATAGAAAGTATTTTGCAATAATTTCTCCTTAGACATTTCCCCTTATATAGAACCTCAATGAACTTTTTTTTCTAAGAGTGTACATCAAAAATATCTCTAAACATGATCAATGTGCTTTAACAGGGCATGCATATACAGTATACATGTTGAATGAATGATCTTTCTCATGTATTTGTACACACACATTCACATTCACATCATCTGAGTGCAGTATCCCAGCATTCAAACGTACGCTTTCTTTTCAGCTGTTGTGCCACCGGTTGCAAACTTCCGTGTGATTGAAGAAGGACTTTTCTCTTTACGCCTGGGATGGACGCCTCCGCTTGGGAAAGTGGATGGATATAAAGTCTATGTTCCAAGAAGTGAGTAACCAACAGACATTTTGAATATGAGATACTTTGCAGACATTGTTTTAAAATATTCCTACATTTATTATATCTTTTCGGTAATACTTTAGTTTATGATCCAATTCTCACGATTTACTGCGACTTTTGCCTCAATAAACTCCTAATTACTGCTTATTAATAGTTAGGTAGTTGATAAGTTTAGGTGTTGGGTTGGATTAAGGGATGTAGAATATGGTCATGCAGAATAAGTCATTAATATGTGCTTTATAAGTACTAATAAACAGCCAATATCCTAGTAATATGCATTCTAATAAGCAACTAGTTAATATATTGCGCACTAAATCCTAAACTAAAGTGTTCCCATCTTTTCCTCCTCAGCGGACAGACCAGGGCTTATTTATGAGCAGATGCTGATGGGCGACACCTCCTCTCTCGTGATTGACACTTTAGAAGAGGATAAACAGTACAAGGTCAACATCTATGCCATCTACCCAGAGGGTCCCAGTGAGCCCGTATCTATCACAGGAAAACGTGTAAGTCTTTTTCTTCTTTATTTTTTTCCTGTCCTCTGTTTATCATTCTGTTTCCTGTCTTACTTTTATTGCATATTTTCATCTCACTTGTCTGCCCTTCCAAAATAATAGTGTGTCATTATGATGGTATCAGAATATTTATATAAATAATCACCATATCTATGTACCATCATGGTGTTAGGTATTTTTAATTTGGTAACCCAGTAAGGATTTTACAGTGGTGCATGTATATATATATTTTTATTATTATTATTATTATAGGAATATGAATAATGAAGTGACAATATTATATTAAATTGTTCGTCTTATAATGATTATGTGTATTGCTGGTTTAACCACTAGATGGCAGTATAACACACTTCTTCATGAAGAATCCTTTAAATAACTGCAGTAAAACTTTTGATTCTTGTCATGCATTATGATCCCCTTTCAAACTCTGTGCACTTATCATTCTCCGGATGTTGCAGTGAAGCTGGTCCCAGTTGATCAACTGCTGGTGCAGAACGCCACTACAGACACAGTTCAGGCCCGCTGGTCGTCTGTCAGAGGTGCCACAGGGTACAGACTCACCTGGTCATCATCAGGTAACAAGCACTGAGCTGCTTTAATATTAAATAAAGCCTGTTTAAAAACATAATTATGAATGCAAATCCTTGCATGCCTATTTCCGCAGAAGGACACATAGAAAATGTGAACTTGGGAGACAACTTTAACTTCTACATGGTGCAGGGCCTGCATGCTGGCACAGAGTACACTGTCACTATCAACCCCATCTTTGTGGACATTGAGGGGCCTGTTACCTCTGCCAAAGCCAAGACATGTGAGTGTTATAGTGTGCACTTTAAGGGGCTGTTCACACAGGACGCATCCTTGTTTTCCAAAACAGCTAGAAGGAGTCAACAGAATTAAACAGGTCTTAAAGTGATAGCTCACCCAAAAATGAAAATTCTGTCATCATTTACTCACCTTCATGTTGTTCAAACCTGTATTTTTCTTCTATTAAAAACAAAACAAGATATTTTAAAGACTGTTGGTAACTAAACCGTTTATGGTCCCCATTGTATGTGTTGTATTGTTTCCTTCTATGGAATTCAATGGCTTCAATACGATTACAAAAACGAATTTGAAGTGTTTGATACAATGCTGATATCATTTTCTAATCATTATGGAAACATTACTTTTGAATGTTCTCAGAAACAAGCAGTTACATTTAAAAACCATTAAAAACCAGATATAAAACCAGAAATCAAATGTTCCATTAAAGATGCATGAATAATGTTTTTGTACTAACATTTTGATAACATTATTATAACTCTGAATAATGGTTCTTTTAACATTACTGGAAGAACATTTGTTCATAACTTTGAAAGAACCTTGTTAATGTTAGCCAAAGTTCCAAGAATGTTCCCTGTTAGCTGGGATACCATGGACGAAGATTTTGATGTTCTCTCTCTCTCTCTCTCAGTGGAAAGCAGTGCAGTACAGACCCTGAAAGCATCTGCGGTGAGCACTAGCAGCGCTGTTATCTCGTGGAACGCTGTACCTGGAGCCACAGGCTACAGACTGGCCTGGGGTCCTACTGCAGGTACCTCAAAAAGTGCCTGTTCTCCTAGGATCTCATTGTCTTGAACTTGGCCATTCTCCACTTTCCTAATTTCACTTTGTAGTCAGTTTCTCTTTTTTGTCGCTACTCTTCTTTCATTTCTCCTCTCTCTCGCTCTCTGATTTATAGTCTCTTTTTCATGGAAGCGACAGGTTGGTGACAACATGAGGTGTCGCTGTGCCGCCTCATGACTCATGCCGTCAACTTTATCTGTGTGTTTAGGAGGACTTGTGTGTGTGTGTGTGTGTGTGTTCGGGGCTATGTGTGAGAGAAATGAATTGATGTCACCTCTGAGCACCTCCAAAAGAAGAGTCTTTGAAAGTGACACCTTTCTGTCATTATGATGGGCTGCGGGCCCCTGCTTCAAAAGAGCGGCCTGGAAGAACATTCTGATGAAGAAGTGCTCTGTGACTCATACCACACGCTCTGACACATACATATAGATGAGACTAAGGCTGAGTTTATGAAGAAAAGAAAGGTTAAATTAGGTGTTCGATATTTAGGTTTTTTTTTTTTAAGAATGAAACATTAAATATATACAGTTTACACATCCCTTACAGAATTCTGTGAAGTTTATGAACACTTGATTCTTAATACTGTGTCGTTTCCTGGAGGATCCATCTATGCTGTATGTATTTGTGTGTGTTTATGTGTAGAGTTCATAGGGAGAGATCGGCCCAGACAGCTGGCTCTGAATGGCAGCACTACTGAACATGTTCTGAAGAATCTGGCCCATGACACCGAGTATGTGCTCTCTCTTTACGTGCTCTTTGGTTCCGTGGTTGGTCCAGGCATCACCGCTACATTCAGAACCTGTGAGTGACCTGAAACTTTCTCCTGTTTTCTTGATAAACACATTCTGATAAACACCTGCAGTGTTTGAACATCAGCTGCTTAGTGGTCGGGTCTTATGTCATGCGTTCTGCTCCCCAGCACCTCTCGGATACGTGTCAAATTTTAAAGTAACGTCATATACCAGCTCTTCCATCGATGTGGAATGGAGTCCTATTGTAGGGGCCACAGAGTACAAACTCACGTGGAGTTCAGGTAAAAAATCAAAATCACCAGCAATTGTGTCCACTCTGTTTCAATAAGGCCCATAAAAATATAATTCCTTGTTGTATGTGTGCTTTTGCTTCCAGAATTTGAGCGTCCTCAGAGTCGTTATTTTAACCGCAGCGTTTTACAGCACAGCATCATGGGTCTTCAGCCACACACGCTGTATTCTGTCAGCATTCACGCTCTCTTCAGCAACACAGAAGGGCCAGACATCACCCTTTCACAGCAAACAGGTACTTTTTACAACAATAAACAACAGTTCTGTACTAACAGTTCTTGAACTATTTAGTCTGGTTGGACTGCTCTGTTTGGCTTTGTGTCTTCTTTGAATGACAACTGGCTGACAGTCATTTATCAGAGCCATGAGAAGAAAACTCTGCTCAGTTAATTAAGCACTTCAGACAGTCAGGGTTCGGGGATATGGAGATGTTCCGCCCATTGTTCCAGTGGGATTGTGGGATATCAGGAGATTGATTGACAGCTCCTATGTTTGAGCCCCCATTTTTAGGACCACAGCTATATATAGAACAGTATTTTTACTGAAGCTGTGTGTGTGAGTGTGAGTGTGTGTGTGTGTTTCACTGATGTCAACATCACTGTTATCAGCGCATCTTCACAGTTCAGAATGAAGCGGGTGCAGTGCATTTAAACAAACGCAAAAAAAAATGTAGATGTATGAGTATAAAATAACATCACAATAATATTATTTATTTGACCTGTTTTGACTTAAATATGATTTACATATTGGACTATAATTCTTCAAGATACTCCTATATTTAAATATCTTAAAAATATAAAATAAATAAATTGTAAATGTGAAATATAATTGAACAATTATTAAATAATACATATATTTAAATAAATATTAAAAATACTTAAAAAAATTGAATAACATTTAAATAATTCAAATATTTCAATGACTTTTATCAAACCTGGTGTCACTAATTGATGTGCCATATTGTTTTGCAGCTTCTTTAACAGACTCTGAGCTGATTGAGACAGTTCGGGAGGTAAAAGTTGTGGACATTGGTGCCAGCTCTTTTAAACTGGCCTGGAAGAAAACACCAGGGGTCACTGGGTACAAGATCTCCTGGAGCCCCTTTCACGGTGGGCACCAGCCACCCTCTTTACGCTCCATTATCATTACAATATCATCATCTTCACTTTGCTGTTCTGTGTCTTTTCTCTTAGGTGGAGCGAAGAAGAGTGAGGTTGTATCTTCTTCTGCCACGTCCTTCACCATCACTGATCTTCCTGCAAGTTCTGCCTATAAGATCCAGGTGTCTGCAGTGGTCCGAAGCAAAGAGGGAAGCCCAGTAATGGTGACCGCACGCACCCGTGAGTCTGCTTGTTTTCATGTAAATGTACGACATTAAGCATTCAAATGCAAGCATTTTTAAGAAGAATTGCTGTTGTGTTACAGTGGATCTGCCCAAAGTGACTGGATTTAGTGCTCTGAACACCACCGACCACAGCACTGTACTGAACTGGACCAGCGTGACTGGAGCCTCTGGATACCTGCTGTCCTGGAGACACATATCCGGTCAGGGACATAAGCATCCAGACTGCATCCACATGTGTAAAAAAGGATCCTAAATGCGCTCACAGAAATATTTCTGTAGAAATAAGCGATAGCTTATGAACATGCAAACACATGTTCTCAACTATGCACGTTCTCAACACGTCACTTTCTCAACTATGATATCCATATTACAGTGGTTGAAAGATAGTATATATGATATACAGTATATTGACAGTGATAACATGGTATTTAAAAACATTTTTTAATCCATGTTAAATACAGGGACGTGCACATTGGCTATATTCAGATACATTTATTGACAAAGCTGAAACCTCAATCTAGGCTCTAACACTGCTCAGATGGTTTAGAACAAGGAGAATTACCATTTCTTTGTTAGTAAGTATTGCTAAATGGCAGGGCAAAACTAATTTCAGATAAGCTCTTGTAATAAGAGTTCCTCCCACAAAAGCCATTTTGTCTGATGAGACATAAAAAAGAAGAGAATAGACAGTATAGATAATGTCATGATGAGATCTGTGATTCATTCCTGTTATCGTGATGACGTCACGGGCCCTCTAATGAGGGTGTCCTTTTCTTGAACATGGAGGTTATGAGGGTTTTAAAAGTCTTTTATCTTTAGCGTTTGACACATATAAGGCTGTCATCCTGAGAAAGCTAAAAATGTTCTATGGCACTATAACAAATCTAATTTATTTTGATCCAGACAATGGACTTTTGTAGTTACCTTCTCCTGTTTGGTCACAATAATGGTGATATTATTCTGTCCTAATGCAAATACCTTCATTTATATTCTGTGTAGAGGTGGACATATCGACTGATCTGCTGAGCTCTGGCTTCACCTCCTATAAGATCCGAGATCTCCAGTATGGCAGAACCTACATATTTTCCATCAGACCACTTTATGGGGAAGTGGAGGGTCCAGTCACAACCATCACTAAAAAGATCTGTAAGGCCTTGAAAATGTGCATTTCACATTTTTTAAATGCGAATCACTGATATCATAAGGCATGATTGATTTGTTAGACACATCTGGTGTAAATGATGTTCTCTGTTCATGCTGGAAAACATAAATGCTGATTAGTGAATGAAAATTGATGTAAGTTTGTGGAACTCACTATGTAGGAAAGTGTATGTATTTTTAAAACACTACCATTTGAAACTAGTTTGATTGAGATTAACACTTTTTGTGCTCAATTTACAGTGGGAGCTCTTCATCTCATTCCTGTCCAGAGATCCACGCCGGCCTCTGTCTCCGCTGATACCAAGAGCAATGACATGCACCTTCACACCACAACCAGAAACACTCGCACCCCAGTGGTCAAAGCCCCCAGCACACCCACTACCACTCAGAGACTCGCGGTGAGGCCTCAGATCACAATCGGCCAAACTGCTTCAGCACTGACCAGAATGACCACAGTAAATGACCAAAGCAGCCTATCCGTCGAGACGCCCCCACCTGGACCAGGTCATTCAATTTAAATGTTGTCTCGATCATGTTTAATTTTGTTTAATATTTTGCACTTAACATGTATAAACTGCTGCTGAAGTTATGTTTTAAATGGGGAATGTCATACATTTGTCTTATCGTTTGAATTTTTTTCCCCCTGAGATAAAATGTTTAATGCAAATCAATTTTCATGACCTTTTCCCGCCCTCTCAGTGATTCTTTGTTGCTTCTTTTCTTTTTAGACTTGTAAATGTCCCCTTTTGCATGTAAAATTTGCTGACATTGTGACCGCTTTAAATATGGAAAAACCTGTCAAGGCATGGACTCAAACTTGTTGGGCTCCTTGAACCATTCCGAAACCATTTTTGCTTTGTGGCAGGGCACATTATCCTGCTAAAAGAGGCCACAGCCACCAGGGAATACTGTTTCCATGGTAGGGTGTACATGGTCTGCAACAATGCTTAGGTATGTGGTAGTGTCAAAGTAACATCCACATGGATGGCAGGCCCCAAGGTTTCCCAGCAGAACATTGCCCAAAGCATCACACTGCCTCCACCGGCTTGCCTTCTTCCCATTGTGCATCCTGGTGCCATGTTTTCCCCAGGTAAGAGACGCACATGCACCCAGCCATCCACGTGGTGTAAAAGAAAACGTGATTCATCAGACCAGA
The DNA here is from genome assembly GCA_023029165.1 of Gobiocypris rarus. NCBI lineage: Eukaryota > Metazoa > Chordata > Actinopteri > Cypriniformes > Gobionidae > Gobiocypris > Gobiocypris rarus. Next base: position 19,728,955 of record CM040923.1, on the reverse strand, counting down.
CCACCTTCTTCCTTTGCTCCGTCTAGTTCTGATGCTCACATGCCCACTGTTGGTGCTTTCGGGGTCAGCACGGGCACGCTGACTGGTCTGCGGCTATGAAGCCCCATACGCAATAACATACTATGACATCTTTCTATCAGAACCAGCATTAACTTCTTGAACAATTTGAGCTACAGTGTCTGAGCTTGTCTGTTAATCGGACCACACAGGCCAGCCTTCGCTCCCCACATGCATCAATGAGCCTTGGCCACCCATGACCCTGTCGCCGGTTCACCACTGTTCCTTCCTTGGACCACTTTTGATAGATACTGACCACTGCAGACCAAGAACACCCCACAAGAGCTGCAGTTTTGGAGAATATCTGATCTAGTCATCTAGCCATATCAATTTGACCCTTGTTGAACTCCCTCAAGTCCCTACTCTTGTCCATTTTTCCTGCTTCTAACACATCAACTTTCACTTGCTGCCAAAAAAATATCCCACCCAGGTGTCGTGACGAAGAGTGTTATTCACTTCACCTGTCATTGGTGTATATATATATTAATTGTTGTTTAAATTATTTATGTTATTAAATTTCAAATAATTTGAAATAAAAATCGTCTAAATAAATAATCTAATAATCTAAATTAATGTTGTATGTTGGAATGTTGGTAACCAAACCATTTTGGCTATTGGCTTTCGTTGTATGGACAAAACACACAGAAGAAAGAAAGTTATACAGGTTTGGAACATGAGATTGTTCACCAAAAAATTATTCTGTCATAATTTTCTCAATCCTTTTAAATGAATCTCCAAAAGTAGAAATTTTACTACACTGTCTACCCACTCTAAACAATGTAAACCTGCACTATGTGAACGTGCAAATGAATTGTGTGCATCTTTCTGTTAGTGTGTGGCAGGATGAAAGCAGATATTGTGTTTCTGGTTGATGAATCCTGGAGCATTGGTACTAATAACTTTGGCAAACTAAAGGATTTCCTGTTCAGAACCGTCACCTACTTCCCCTCTATAGGACCTAAAGGAACACAGGTATGATATTCTACTGCACTAAATTAAAGTAAGAACGTAATTTGGTATCATTCTGTCTTAATCATGCACTGAATCACAAGTCTCAATCATTTGCTCTCTGATCAAACATCTAATGCTTTATGTGTGGACTGAACCATCTCATTAACTTGTCGTAGATAGCAGTAGTTCACTACAGTGATCAGCCCAGGATTGAGTTCAACTTTAACACTCATAAAGATCGTAGCTCCGTTTTAAGAGCACTCCGAGAAGTCCACTATGGAGGGGGCAACACAAAAACAGGTTTATGTACACATTTAAAGATTTAAAGAAATGATTGATGACACCAATTAGGGTGAAATCTGATCTAAAATGTGATGATTGTGAATGTGTGTGTAGGTCGTGGGATCAGCTATGTCCTTAGGGAGATGTTTCAGGAATCTTTGGGTATGAGACAGGAAGTCCCTCATGTTTTAGTGCTGCTGACAGATGGAAGAGCTCAGGATGATGTAGAGCCACCGTCCAGAATAGCGCATGCTCTGGGTGAGTAATATAAACTGCAATACAGGAATAGCCAAACATTGATATATGACTAAAAATACACTACCGGTCAAAATTCTGGGGTCAGTCATTTTTTTAATGTTTTTAAAAGAATTCTCTTTTGCTGACCAACGCTGAATTTATTTGATGAAAAATACAGTAATATTGCAAAAACGATTACCATTTAAAATAATCTTCAGTGTCACATGATCCTTCAGAAATCATTCTAATACGCTAATTTGGAGTTCAATGCATTTTTTTTGTAATTCTCTTTGTTAAACAATTGTCATTGTTAATTTTTGGATGAATATAAAGAGCATTTATTTGAAGTAGATATTTTGTTGTATTTTGTATATATTTTTATATATGTCACTTTTGATCCATGTAATGTGTCCTTGCTGAATAGGAGTATTAATTTATTTTCTTTTTTTTTAAATCACACTGATCCTAAACCTTTGAATGGTATGGTAATGCAAGCATTATTTACTACCTTATATGTGTCATACTTTTTTTAATGACAGTTAATATAAGGCCAAATGAATGATAAACTTCAGTTTTTGGTATACTTCTGGTGTTTTAGGTGTTAGTGTTTTGGCCATTGGCATCGCTCACGCAGATATTGAGGAGTTAAGGACAATCGCCTCCCCCACCACTTACAAGAACATCTTCTTCGCCGGTGATTTTGACGATCTTCCGTCCATCGAGAGAGAGTTTATCAACAGCATCTGTAGCGAGGCCTTACTATCAGAGTTCAGACAACACGACGAGGTGGGTCGTGCAGATCAGAGTGGACTTATGGTAATAATTTCACAATACATACCGCACAAGTCCCAATTTGTATGTGTCTTTGTCCTAGTCTGCTCAACTGGACACACCTACAGATGACCCAGAAGCTCTCGCTAAACCTGAAGGGCCCAGCTGTCCTCTTACCTGCAAGGTAAACACTTCCTCTATTCTCCTTACAGCGGTCACATCATGTCTTATATGAAACCTCATTCCCAGTTTGTTGTTGTCCACAGGGTCAGAAAGGAGAGAAGGTAAGTGGCTATCATGTTACTGTGTCCGATTCAATAATAGAATCATAACTGATATGACATGATCATTTCTTATTTCTCCACTGCAGGGTGATGGTCATGGCGGCCTGGTATGTTAGACAGTTGCAGACTTTTTTTCTCTCTAATCTCAATGGCTCACTTCATAATTCAGTTTGAACTGTGACAGACAGTCTCTCTTTGTTAGACGCCTTTTGCTAAGGTAACATATTGTTATTGCTCATACTTAGAAAACCCTAAGTGCCCTGAAGGCCAGTTCACACCAAGTATTTAACTTATTTAGCTTATTGAGTAGAGGTGTACTATAACTTAGCAATTAGACTTAGACTGACATATGATAAATTGGCCTAAAAATTCCAATAGACTTACACTGAAGGAGGCACCTGAGTAATTTTTAGGGACCAAAGTATCACAGAGACTTACAGTGGGCCCTTTTGACTAAAGGCCCGCTCACACCAAGGACAATAAATATAAAGATAACGATAAGGATTTAGGGCCCTATTTTAAGGATCTGAGCACATGGTCTGAAGCGCATGGCGCAGGTGCACTTAGGGCGAGTCCGAATCCACTTTCGCTAGTTTAACAATGGAAAAAAACGATCTTGCACCAGAAGGTGCAGAAGGGTTGCACCTAGTCTCTTAATAAGTCACGGGTGTGTTCTCCACAGAGGAATCCTTTTATTTTTAATATTTAAAAAGGTTTGTGTGCTGCTGCACGTCCCTGTGTGTGTATGCACGTTGTGCACCTGCCTACAGCACACATTACTAACACGCCAATGAATAAGAATAGTCTTCGTTTTACTTAACAATTACAGCACTGGTTTTGCACACACAAATTCTTCAAAATATAAATATTGAGTGTTTTTCTTGCAGTTAAAATATTTAAAATATTTTACTTTTAAAAATATCTTTCTGTTGACACAGCGACTCCAGCAAGGCCCTGGGCAATATGACTCATTCTCTCTAAAGGTCAAAGGGGAGAAGGGTGAGCGGGTGAGTACAGCCAGCATCTGAAACGATCATGCCGTTCCACAGCACAAACTTAAAAAAACACACAAACAAAACACCCCCGTCCTCTCATAATTACACATTCATGTTTATGTTAGTTACTGGAGCATTTATTACTTAAACCAAGGCGTTCTGTTAATGATGAGGTTGTTTTTGTGACTCGGCTGTTGTTTTAGTAGATTAAAGGATTAAATCTAATTAATAATATCACAGATCTGTCTCTATGCGGGGTGCTATTCATACTTTGCTTCTTTTCTTCTTCCTGTTATCTCTTTGAGAAGGCGACACATGAAAGCGCTTGTCATATCAAAGCGACTCTTTTTTGAATAACAAATGAAATGTGACAAGTCCTGCTAACAAGATCAGCATTGTGGTAGATGTTTCCTTATTTATTTTTGTGATAGGTATCAATGTGAATGCGTGGATTTTATAGTGCTCTATATTTGTTTTCAAAGTAATATGTGCACTGAAGATGTTCTGATGTTATATTTGAGCAGCATCAAACAATTTCTGTATTGTATTGTTTGTTTGTTTTTTTTGTCTGCATTGTTCCCGCTCTGCACCCATTCATCAGGGTCTTCCCGGAACGGATGGCATCCCTGGGTTACCAGGACGACCGGGTAGAACCGGACCCCCTGGTTCTCCTGGACAAAGGGTAAAGGATTAATTAAAATTCAAGATTGTGTTGATTAAATGTGAAAATGTGCCTAAACCATCTCTTAATCTGATTCAGGGATCATCTGGAATTCCTGGTGACATGGTGAGTGTCTCATTAAATCTCACTATATAAAAACAGCGTAGAGGGTGGCATTTAAATCTGTATATTCTGTCGTTCACTCATTTAAAGCATGCACGCAATGTCCTATATATGTATATCTTAGTAGGAGAATTGGGAAAGGTGCAATTATGTTAGAGTGATTCACACAGGATGTAATGAGAAATGTGATTATGGCTAGTCAGTATAGAGAATTTGCCCCTACTTTCTTTTAAAGTTTCTCACTTTTTTATTAAAAAGGCATGTTGATTATTCTCTGTGTAACTGTGAAAGTGGTTGTGTCTGAAAACTTCTGTCTGTCTGTCTGTCTGTCACTCTTTTCCACAATCTCAGGGCCCTCCTGGTAATACTGGACCTAAAGGGCAGAGAGGAGAGAGAGTAAGTTTAGTCATTGACAAGTATTTCATATGTTGAATGGTTTTATTTTATGTTATTTTATTAATTTAGTTTTATTTATTTTATTTAAATCAAGTTGACCTATATTAACTTTTTGTGTAGGGTGAGCCAGGCTATGTGATGGGTGGTATGGAGGTTATTCCAGGACGTAAAGGAGAACCAGGATCTTCTGTAAGTGATGGCATCATACTAAACAGCTGTTTTAAACTAGTTTGCATAATATGAAATATAATTTTTCTTTCATTAATCTTTTCCCCCTCTTGATTAAAGGGCCCCCAGGTCCTCCAGGGGTCCCAGGGGTATCAGGGCCTCCGGGACTCCCTGGTCTGCCTGGGTCTCTGGGGTCTCCTGGACTCTCTGTTAAGGTTAGTATGAAATATTCTAAAGATGCACACATGAAGTAGTAGTCTATTTTATAATCTGTAACACTTTATTTCGACAGTCCACTTTAAACATTCTACTAACTAAATTTGCAACTACCAGTCATCATTAGAGTATTAGTAGCCTGTCTGCTTAATATCTGCTTAAAAAAAAAAAAGATTCTCCCCAACAGACATTCTACTATAAGTAACTTTGCAACTACATGTCAACTTAGTCTACTTACTCGAACCCTAACCTAACAGTCTACTAGAGTCTACTAATACTCTAATGAGAGTTAGTTGACATGTAGTTGCAAAGTTAATTATAGTTAGTAGAATGTCTAAAGTGCACCATCAAAGTAAAGATTATACCTTTATAATATATATCTAATAATATTATAGTCTATATATGAAATCATCTTAAGTTACAATCCAAAGCCATACACATACACTTGAGAGATTTCAGCTTTTGTTTCTCCAATTTGACTTCCTCTTAGGGCGAGACTGGAGAATCTGGTCCTAAAGTAAGTCATCTACTGCACAAGCAACCTTTTTCCATAAAATATACATTTAAAATACGATGTGGATTATAATGCTTCTCACACTCACTAGGGTCCACGTGGAAAACCAGGTCCCAAAGGAGAAAAAGGGGAGCATGGGAATAATGTTAGTGCGTTATTGGTTACTCTCTCAAAGCTACAGTGTGTATTATTATATAATATGTATTATCCCATATTAATATGCAGGCCTAAGTAAGCCATTTAATGTGTTGTATTGAAATAATGAAACAAGTTAATTTAGGATCTTGTGGATGTGTTTGTCTAAGGGTCTAGCAGGTTTACCAGGGCCAGTAGGAGTGGATGGACTTCCAGGACTTCCTGGTCAGAAAGGGGAGAAGGTGGGTGAGCTTCACGTGCCATTTTGTACTTTCAGCAGTGATGTTAAAGCTATTTTAAGCAATGACTTCCTACAGCTGGCAAAGGATAGTTAAAATGCATAAATTAAATCTTCCTGCTCCTCTTCCTTCTATCGTTTTGGAAGTCTCATTGTTCAGAGCGCTGTAAAAAAAATTGCTCTTCCTCTCTGCACAAAGCTAAAATTAGAGCAGCTGGTTATTTGATTGAATTTCCTTTGTGTTAATCATAAAGGGAGAGGAAGGTATCGGAATTCAAGGTGTTCAAGGTCCACCTGGGCCAGCTGGAGAGAAGGTACGTATTTCTGGTATACACAAACCACATTCATATTAGTATTTCATCAACTTGTGTATGTTCTGCTGTCAACAGATCTTTAGGAAATTATTAAGTTAATGGTAATTATTTTTTCAGGGTAATACAGGACTACAAGGCCCAAAGGTAAGCTTATAAAATCAATGGAGCAAAGTGATGATTGTCTCTTGCAATGTGTAATTTGTAGTTTCCATATTCATCCAAAGGGCGAAGAAGGAATCCAAGGAGTTCAGGGAATCGGAGGCCCTCGGGTTTGTCAGACTATTCAAAATCATTTCACCAACAAAGTGTTTCATCTGTCAATTCATGCTGTTAAATTATATCTGTCTTCCACAGTGAATCAGCATGAACCTTTTAACAGATGTCAGCCTTAAATGCAATCTTTTTTAATAAATGTTAAGTGCTTTATTATTGGAAGAGATGTTTCACTCTTGTTGTGTTTTTGTCTGTTTTTAGGGGAAAAAAGGTCTTAAAGGAGATCAAGGAAACAAGGTATGATTTTTTCTTAGGCACATAACCGATTTGCTCATCCTCTACAATTAAAAAACAAAATCAATTACATCAAGTTAGTGCTTTTGTCTAGTGCTGCTTCTGCTCTGTATTTAATAACCCGATCCATAATACATCCTACTTACATTTTCAACATGTTCAAAAATGTACAATGGAATGAACTTAAAATCAAATACTCTAAACATCATCCTGAGAACTGATCTTGTTCATTAAAAGATGCTCTCTGAAAATCTTGATTTCAATCGGCCAATTCTAGTATTCTTTGGTCAAATACTTTTGTATTATGATCCTTACGTGTATATATGACTTTGACAAACTTGGCAATATACTACACTAGGATAGTTTATAATTTGTTGTATCACTCTGGCACTTTTCTCTCACATAAAATATTAATCTCAAATCAATATGTCATTCCAATTGATTTGTTTAATCATGTCATAAGTTGCATGATGTATAGTCAGCTGGTCATAAGACCTGACCACCCTCTCATGTGTCTTTTGCAATAATAACCATCTGATTTAAGATTAATCCTTGCATGTTGAAGGTATTAATTGACACCTGACACATGTTCTCAACTACAAATTTTAAATCCTTCAGTGTAATCAACAACTGCATTTATTTGACAGGGTGAACGTGGGGAAATCGGGTCAATTGGGCCTCCAGGAATTGCGGTAAGTTCGTTAGTTTTAACTGTTCACGTCCCTGAAAAATATAAATGGCAACTGCTGGAGAAGATCAGATGTGAGATGAACCAGTTAATTGATTCAAATCACTGCCCTGCACTTTTTGTTAAAAAGTCAAATCCTTATTCGTTTGTTCAAACTTTTCCACTCTGTATGGTGCTGTCAGAGTTTTATTAAGGGCAAGAATGAGCTGTAGATCTCTGGGGAAATTAAAGGAGTCGATTAAGAAAGAGGAAAACTGCCTCCTCTTTGCTCCCTGGCCAGTGATGGACTCCAAAATACACATCGAAGGTCCAGATCCAAATGATCGACCTGATTAGAAAAGAAAAAAAAAACACCTGGATGGATTTTCCACTGTCTAATAATGAGAGAATTACATGTGCGAAAAATTAAGAACTACTATATTATTATATCCTTGACATGCAACCTTGCCACTGTGTGTCCATCTCTGGCAAAATAGACTTTCAGTTACTTTCCAGTTAAACTTATGCAGTCATTATTAAAGCCAAGCCTTCAGAGAGGAGATCAAGGAAGCGATTCAACTTCTCATTATCCCTCGGTTCGCTCAGAAACACCACGGCATGATAAAACGCTTGGTTTGGAGCTCTACCGCAGCTCTAAAGATGCTCTCAGAGAACCAATACTCTCAAAGCACCTCTCAAGGCACCTGAGGTCATTCATATTTGCTGAATACTAATTTCATAATTCTTGCAATGATTAGAGGGAAAGCCAACTTTCTCTTTTTAAACTTTAGGGCTTCCCTGGAGCTGCTGGACGAAAGGGTGATGAGGTGAATCTAAACTATTTTCTTCATTTAACTAAATCTAATACTTCTAATACTTTACATAGCCTATGCACTAACTATGTGGACATCCCCTTCTAAATAACAAGTTTAACTACGCCCTACAATGTAATCAAATATACAGCAATGTAGTCAGCCATGTGACGTTCAGTGTTTCAAAACTGAAAGCTATTTGATCCCACATGTCTGTAGTAAATGAATGCATGTAAATCTATGACATCAGCACTTAGGGAAGTGTACAATTAAACTGTGTGTGATATCTATGCTTGATTCACAGGGGCAGCGCGGTGCTCCCGGTGACCCAGCTAAAGGGGTAAATATTATGCCTTAGCTTAGTGTCTCATCTAACACATTCCCCTGGTTTCACAGACAAGGCTTAAGCCTAGTCCCAGACTAAAATGAATGTTTAAACAGTTTTAACTGAAAGCTAATTGCACTGACATATCTTAAAATACATCAGTGCCATTGTTTTGTCTTAAGATGCACACCAGTAATGTTTTTTTCAAAGGTACATTTATGAAAACTACTTAAATGCCCTAATTGAACTAAGGCCTAATCCTGGTTTAATCTAAACCCTGTCTGTGAAACCGGCCAATGTGTTTTTAGTTAAAAATACGCTATTGCTAATATTTCCCCTCACACTTCACAGATACTTGGTCCTCCAGGGAAAAAGGGTGCAAGGGTAAGAAAAATAAGAATCAGTTTCAAAATATATGTATAAAATGTGAACAATTGTCTGCACCAATCCTGGTCATTTTTGAGTGGTACGTCCACCCAGAGCTCTTGACTCAAGTCTGTGATTTATTTCCCTTTGGGTTCCCTTCATCATTGATTAAAACAAGCAGTGCATCCAGCGCTTGGACAACTTAAACACAGTTAATTAGTGATATGAAACCAATATCTCCCTCAGGCCTGCTTTTCAATGAAAACACAAAGCAAAAAGGACAGTTTTATAAACTACAAAGTTTTGATGCAAGTCCCAAAACACCCCAGGGGTAAAATCTGTGATTGGTGCATTTAATTAAAGGTTATTAGGTGATAACCCTAAATAAACCAAATTGAGCTTTAGCACAGCTGCCATATTGGCCAGTCTGTGATGCATGTTGTTTGGTTACATGTTGTTTGGGATGGTAATCAGTAGAGATTTTTTAAGATTTTTCCCCCCTGAACTGGGTATAAAGGGGGATGTCGGACAAGTTGGGCCACCAGGACCACAAGGAATGAAAGGAGATCAGGGTGATAAAGGTGAAAAGGTAGGTGTGTGTTTGTTGTGTTGGATGTGAAAGTACAATTCATTGCATTTATTGATTAGCTGCCCATGTGAATGCACTAATGTTTTGTCTTCTGGGTTTTTAAAGGGCAATCCTGGATTTGGAATCCCCGGTCAGTCTGGTCCCAAGGGAGAGAGTGGAGAAAGAGTGAGTGTTTATGAGACTTATAGAATAGCACTTTAAAAAGTGTTTACATCCAAACACAGGACACAATGCAGAACACTGAAAAAATGTCCACACACAAATTTTATTCCTTCAGATTTTTTTTAACAACAACGTTTTAACCTCTCATATATTTATTAGGAATATATGAAATGGACCCCAGTTACTATATAAACTACCATTAGGGATCGATAAGATTTTTTAATGATTCTCTCTTATGTCTCTTATGCTCACCAAGGCTGCATTTATTTGATCAAAAATACAGTGAAAACAGTACTATTGTCAAAAATTATTGCAATTAAAAATAACTTTTCTATATGAATGTTTTTTTTAAATGTAATGTATTACTCTGATGGTAATTTTCAGCATCATTACGCAAGTCTTCAGTCTCACATGATCCATTGGAAATCATTCTAGTAAGCTGATTTGTTTCACAAGAATTATACTATTATTTATTCATTATTATTGAAGATAGTTGTGCTGCTTAATATTTTTGTGGAAATCTTGATTGATATTTTTTAAGGATTCTTTGAATATAAAGTTCAAAAGAATAGACATTTTTAAATGAAACTTTTTGTAATATTTGTCTTTCCTGTCATTTTTGATCAATTTAATGCATTCTTGCTGAATAAAAGTATTAATAATTAATCTTTCAGAAAGGACATTTTTACTGACAGCAGACTTTTGAACGGTAGTGTAGGGGCAGGTAATGACATCATCAGTCCACAGGAAGTCACATGATTTATGATGTACTGAATCTTGTATACATGTAAAATTTAATCTTTGTCAACCGGGCTTTGACATTAAACAATTGACTATATATGTTTGTTTGTTTTTTATCTTTTGTGGCTTTTAAATATATGTTTTAGAAAACACACACACACACACACACACACACACACATGTTTGTTTTTGTGAAATGTGGGGACATTCCATAGGCGTAATGCATTTTATACTGTACAAACCGTATTTTCTATCCCCCTACACTGCCCCTGCCCCTGCCCCTAAACCTACCCATCACAGGAGACTGTGCAGTTTACTTTCTGTGAAAAAAACCTCATCCTGTGTGATTTATAAGCATTTTGAAAAGTGAGGACATGGGGAACGTCCTCATATTTCACCCTCTTTTTGTAATACCTATGTCATACCCATGTCATTATACACATTTGTGTCCTGATATTTCACAAAAACATGCCCACACACACACACACACACACACACACACACACACACACACACACACACACACACACACACACACAAAAACATCAATCAATATTTAAACTGTTCTGTCTCACTTCTTTTTTTTATGCACAGGGTAATGTTGGATTATCAGGGAAACCAGGGGCAAAAGTAAGTTTGTTATATGCTCTTGATTTTAATACCTGTGAAATTCTGTCAGACTACAAAGGTGATTGTGAATCTTTGGCAAAGAGAAGGCATAAAAGATTAAATGAAACAGATCATGCACATGAACACTTCCTTTTGGTTGTGTCCAGGGCAATGATGGGTCCAAAGGAGAGAAAGGGGAGGTGGGTTTCCCAGGCAACCCTGGTTCTCCAGGACTAAGAGGTAAAGATGTAAGTAAATCGAGAGCCCAAAGTGACTGATACAAGAAGTATGTGAGTGTGTATTTGCGAGCACGTGTGTATGTGCGCTTTGCATCATTGCATTAAGGATATTAGAGATTTTGAAGGGTTATAAAATATCCATTGTTTGCTTTTCAATTAATGTTTTGTCATTCGTATTTAATTAAATTTCAGGGTGTGCCAGGACCGAAAGGGGAGGTGGGATCAAGGGTGAGACTCAACAACAAGCAGCACAGAGAGACCCACACTTTCACACAATCATGTTTTTCTATTATATTGGAGATTTTCACTGATTTCTATTGTTTTTAAACTGAGCTTAGGACATTGTATGTCCCCTAAATCACACATTAGCCTTTTTGCATGTTTATCAAGCTGTTTGTGTTTTTTGTAAATTATTTCAGGTTTAATTACTTTTTATTAGCATAACTTTATTTGTTACAGGGAGAGTTTGGTTCACCAGGAGAACCTGGAGAGAGAGGTGTCAAGGTATTGTCTCTCTTCTAAACCTAAAATCACATTTTCCCAATCAGATGTTCTGTATGTATTGGCCTGTTTGTATTAATACTTTATTTTCGCCTCTCTGTATAAACTGTATTGCTTTTGTTGCTCAAAGCATTAAGTCCATTCCACTCTCACATCTCCTCATCTCCAATGTCAGGGCCCTCTTGGTCTTCCAGGACGACCCGGTGACCCTGGGGGAAAAGGCGAGCCTGGGAAATTAGGGTTACCAGTAAGCAGATTCCTTTTATTTTGCATTTTATAGACAATCATTGATCAAATGCTCTTCTGAAGCACTTTCAGAGTGCCGCTGAATTATGAATCATAATAGCACAGAATAGTCAATAACGTTTGATAATGAATGTCCATATTTTTCAGGGTCCAGAGGGACACAAAGGAGAGAAAGGCGAGCAGGTACGTTCTAGTAAAATGCACAAGATTAACTTTATTTTGTAGGAATTCAATAATTCATGGGCCGGTCATGCTCTGTGCTTGCATAACAGAATCTCAGTTTTTTTGTCCTGCTGGGGCTCTCCGATGATAAATTAATAAGCAGGAGTCACCATATTAATATTGTATTCTCTGCAGGGGCTGCCGGGACCGCCGGGAATTACTCAAGTGAGTTTTACTGTCCTTACTGTGTATTATAATCAAGCTATTTATCATAAATAAATATTCATGTGATCATGTCGTTTTCGGTTGGTTGATTTAAAATGTGTTTGTTACATGTCAAAAACTGTCAAGATAATGTTGCTCTTGTGGCCGTCACTTTTTTTGTAATTCATTTGATTGGCTATTTTATGGTTATCTTTGTTAATACAAATTGTCAGTGTCTTAAGATCCCCATAATTCTTTCCCCCCAGTTTACCACATCAGACAACACCATTCTCACCAGGGCCATTAAGGTAAAGTAAGACATTTAGAAATGTATACAAATTTACGATCTAGAAACCTTCAGTCAATTGTGAGTTTGTGTGTCTTTTAAAGGGTGAACCTGGTGAGCCTGGACTCCCAGGACTCCAGGGGGAGACAGGACGTCCTGGACCACCTGTAAGTAAGGTTTTCACATCCTATGTATGCATTATTAAAAACAGAATGATATAGGTTACATTTTGCTTTTTTATCGTTTAGGGTCCTGAAGGTAAACCAGGACCTCCAGGGAATTCATTGGTGAGTCAATATAAAAGTCTTAAATAAATAAATCAATAAATAAAATGCATACATTTTGTTAGTTTTTCAGATGGCATGTCTTTTAATTAGTTAATTAATGTAGCTCTATTTTTGTTATCTTCTAGTTGGGATCTAGTACAGGAAGAGGTGGCCTGGATGATCTACCAGGAAGCCCTGGATCTAAGGTTCGACTTCTTCCTGTTTCAATATTTCTGCAATATGACGGCTAATCATTCTCTTCATATGTTCTGTTATAATTATTTGCAGTTATAATTAACCATGTGGTTGTGTGTACGCAGGGTGAACCAGGACAGAGTGGGGACCCAGGACCAGTGAGTAGGCCTAATAACAATTATTCTGTGATCATTTATCATGTGATTCATATTTTAAATATCAGGGACATTAACTGAATTGCAGGGTGTGCGACAGATGTACAGTTTTAAATGGCATCAAAATACACAATGTCTGCTAATGAGTCTGTAGGACCCTTTTAATGTGTCATTTTGCTAAATGAAAATGGAGCATTTAGCTAAAATAATCCAATCTGTCTAGTACATGCTCTTTCCTAAAGGTTATCTTTTGTTCTTGAAGAACAGATTATTATTATAATTAGAGTTAATGCTGTACTTTTCAGTGTGTACGTGTGTGATCCAAATGTCCCCCCTAAGGTTTGTACAGTATAAAAATCATTATGTTTGTGGAGATTCCTCAAAACGCGTTTTAAATTAAACAGAAAGGAGAGAAAGGAGATCCTGGGCGTGCTGGGATTACTGGTATGCCTGGTTTACCTGGAACACCTGTGAGTATAATATATAATATATTATTTACAGCAGATATAAACCAGAACATCTCTATAATAAAGCTATTAATTTCCTTTCTTTTCTTACGTTCTGTTCTCTCTTCTTTCAGGGCAAACCTGGTGTTGATGGGAAACGTGGAGTTGCTGGTAAAGATGTATGTATAAAATAATGTTGTAGCTCTAAATGCTTTAAAAAAAGATTTTTTTTTAATTTATTTTTTTTATAAAACTAAACCCTATTTTTCCCAGGGAGAACATGGTACAAAGGGTGATGAAGGAACAAAGGTGGGAGAACAGACTGATTTTAACTATTCCAATATCCCATTTAACCCTATTTAAGTTGAAATGTATAATTTTAGCTGTGGCTAACATCATTTCTTATTTTAATGCATAGGGTGTAAAAGGTGAACCTGGTGCAAATGTAAGATCATACAATTAACAGTTTTAAGCAAACTGTGGTATGATTAAATGGTTTGTTTATATCCATGTTATGTGTTTTTTTTGTCATTTTAACTGCTTTAGGGAAATGAAGGTCAAAAAGGAGAGCAAGGATCTCCAGGCTTGCCAGGTCCTCCCATTGTTCTCCAAGAGGTACACGTTTTTTGTTTGAGCTTTGACAAGAATGTATTTGCAACCATGACTATTGCTAAATTATATTTGTGTTTGTTCCCAGGGTATGTCTATTGAGGACATAAAAAATGCATTCCCCATACCAATGGGACCCCTGGTGCGGCGGTGAGTGCGTCACATTGATATCCCTTTGATTACGAACTTCTTTACCAAATAATCAGAACATGTGACTGTATAAGACATTTAGATGCAAAAGTCCTGTGAGGCTTTTATGTTTTTGAAAATGTATCAGTTTAAGGTACTTTATTAGCCCTTACGTGTGTTTCTGTGTGTGTAGGGTCCTCCTGGGATGAAGGTAAAGTAGCCTATAAATTGCCAAACATTTTTGAAGAAATTAAAAGATATTCAGGTGATATCTAATCTTTCTCCTTTGGTTGGTAGGGAGAGAAAGGAGAGATGGGCTTGAAAGGAGAGAAGGTACCAAACTTTCTGCATCTCATTGATTGCACAAGTTATCTTCACGTGTCTATGTTGCAGAAGGAATGATAGTGGGCACTGTATTATTTAACAGGGTGATGCGGGCCCACCTGGGAGAGCTGTTGAAATGAAGGTCTTCGTGGTTACTCAATGCCTATACATAATTTACTTCATTACAAAGCTGATCTTTGGTGGTGTAAATATATTGTTTTGTTTTATTTCAGGACATTGAAGGCTTGTTTGATTCATATGGTATTAAAGTAAGTGTGCAGTATTTAAACAGCTTGCTTTTAAACCTGCAGGAATTTCGAAAGGCAAAATATTAGATTTTCTTACATAAATGGACTTCAATAATCATTTTTAAAGATAATGGTAACACTTTCGTATGGGGAACACTTTTAACTAGTTGCTTATTAGCTTGCATATTGGCTGTTTATTAGTATTTATAAAGCATATATTAATGCTTTATTTTGGATGACCATATTCTACACCCCTTAACCAAATACCTAAACTTAAACAATGCAGCAACTACATACTAACTATTACTAAGCAGTAAATTAGGAGCTTATTGAGGCAAAAGTTGTAGTTAATAGTAAATATGTGTTCCCCATATTAAAGGGTTACAAAAATAATGGATGGGGGGATGAGGGTTATTTTGCCTGGAAGTAATGCTATATAACAATAGAGAGATATGAATAAAATGTTTATATAGATTTAATTATTTGTAGCCAAATTGAGTGACTGTCTGTTTATACTGATATCAAAATACTAAATGTTAAAAACAGAAAAAATGTATGACACTATATATTTGTACAATAGGTTACATTAATTTATTATATTTTATATAGATATGAAACTTTTGCTTTAATATTTAATACTGAAAGCAATATTTTCAGTGGCGGCTGCATTCATTACATCCATAACATATTAATAATTTAAATGACTTTGTTTTGAAAATGAAGTTACTCACTAACAAATGTGAATCATTCAAGGATTTTAAATTGACAACCATACGTACTGTGAATTGTGAAAGAGCTTTTTACTTGTTTATTAACCATTTTATTGTCATTGTATGCATTATGTATTTATATGAATTCTAACAATTTTGACAGTACCACATTTGCAATAAATAAAATATCCCACTTCCCAGCTCTCGCTGCTGAAGGCCTTGATTGACAGGCTGCTTCAGGATGGAATGGAGGAGCTTCTCCATGAGATCGGCACCAGCAGAAGAGTGAAAGGAGACAGACAGGAGCCTGACTCCAACGTCATCACCGAATACACTGTGTGTAGCCTCCTAAACATACAAAACATCTCAGGAAAATGAATTACTATAACAATAATTCAAACACTTTGACTTCTACACAGACTTACCATGCATACCATCAGCAATAATGGTATGGCTATATTAAACCTAATGAATCATTAGAGCTATCTGTAATCCACAGAGCTCAGTAAAGTACAATCACCCACAAGAGTCATTACCTGATGCGGATTTGATTGAGGAAGAGTCTGATCTTGAAGAGGGGCAGACACCTGAACCCAGTCCTGTAAGCAAACATTCGTTCCTTTGTCAGTAATTACAGCACCATTATTCACAATCCATAACCTAACATCAGTACTTTTAGTTTTTTCAGATATACTTGATTGATTTGCTCTGATTTAATGTTGATTTTCAATGAGTAATATGATGTTGTCCCCGTCATGCATGTGCCGACTGAGCTCAAGATTTAATGAAAGCGGTATTTTTGTTGTTGTTGTTTTTAACGGGGCTTCAGTAGCTTGCCTTGTCGTTTAAGGAGGCTGTGGCTGAAACAGAAGTGGGTCCTACCCTTTCGACCATCTCTACTATTCACAAAAAGACTGACCTGAGTAAAGCAAAGGACAAGCTAGATGTCGAAGAAAAAAAACTTGTGGAGACCAACTTCAGTGATGTAACACCTTTGAAATTTCTCCAAACCAACACTTCTTCTGAGAGGGTATGTTCACTAGTGATATTTAATGATGTTGTTTATTGTACTGAAGTTCATTAATATTGTGGTTTATATGGACAGAGTGCACTCCATCTATGATAATTCCAAACATTTAACACTTAAGCATTTATACATTTTAAATAAATCAGGGCTCATCAATTAAATTTACATTTGCTTAAAGGGATAGTTCACCCAAAAATTTAAATTATCCCATGATTTACTCTCCCTCAAGCCATCCTAGGTGTATATGACATTCTTCTTACAGTCAAATTCAATCTGAGTTATATCGAATACAATTCCTGGCTCTTCCAAGCATTACAATGGCAGTGAATAGCAGCCCCAAATTTGAAGGGGGGTGTGAAGCCCCTTCTCAAGCGAATCATTGGGTTTTTGTGAGGAAAAATATCCATATTTAACACGTTATGAAGTAAAATATCTAGCTTTTGAACTTATGAAAAATGCATAATTGGTGTGATGTATGATGTCGGACGTAGCGTAAGTGCTTTGAGCTGTGAGAGGCGCTACACTTTCTTTGTAAATTGAATACGGAAGGTGGTCTGGCAAAAGCTAGATATGTTACTTTATAAAGTTTTAAATATGGATATTTTTCTTACACAAACCCATCGACTCGCTTCAGAAGGCCTCTATTAACCTCCCGAAGATGTGCGGATTACTTTTATAATGCTCTTCAAATTTTGGGCTGCCATTTAATGCCATTATAATGCTTGGATTATCCAGGACATTTTTTTATATAACTCCTATTGTATTCGTCTGAATGAAGAATGTCATATACACCTAGGATGGCTTGAGGATGAGTAAATTATGGGAAATTTTGAACTATCCCTTTAAAATAATTTGATTTTTGATTTGGAATGTCTTTTTTCGGATTTACTTTAATATAATACCATTGAATGACTACTAAGTTTCAATGACTATTAAGTTTCAATCATAAAAAAAACATTTTTTTCTCTTTTTTTGACAGTTGGGTTCTGGGAAGGTAGAGGTAAGTATGGAGACAGTTTTCCACAGCCACGAGGACACGGGGAAGAAAACATCTGGAGAGAAGAAGAAAGGCAGAGAGAGGGGGAAGGTAAAGTGATCTCTGTGTTTCAGTCTCATATCGTCTCAGTTTCAGTTCTGTGTTATACTTACTGTAAATTAACAGAACATACCTTAATAAAAAATCAAATTAGCCATAAACATGTTTGGCTATTAACCCTGTAATGCCTGACATATGAAATAATTAGACAAAATCTAAAAAAAATTATAATAGAAAAAAAAGGAAAAAGAAAAGTATCATATTTGATACATCAAGCTTTTATGGATTGTATTGTATAATATTTGCGTATCAAATATGATACAGTAGGCTTTATAGGGTTAAGCAGACAAATATCTTTATACTGGTGAAAATTGTGATCTGTGCAGTAATAGTAAACACCTAACCAGACATAACTAGAGCTAAACATTGCAATTAAATATAATAAAAAATTCATGGCTGCTAACCTCCTAAGTGTCTCTAAATATGTCTGATGATTGTTATTTAAAGCCATCTCATAAATTATGATGCTTCTCAACTGCTAAACTCTCAACCAGGGCAAAGGAAATAAAGGACGGCAAAAACGGCAAAGGAAACGTTTGGTAAATTTTTCATCGCACCTAACCTGACATTCACACATCATTCACATCCAAGGGAGCTTATAAAGCTAAATAATGACCTTTTTTCTATTACATTGAACTTTATTTTTGTGATTACTGAAATATTCTGATATACTAGAGACGTGTCTAAATATGCATTAAAAAAAGCATAAACCCCACATTTACTTTAATCATGCACTTAAAAACGATCATTAAATGCACCTGTGGTTTGCATAATCACAATTCATTAATGCTTTAATAAATATGCCATGAATTTCACTAATTAAAGTCATTATCTGTATTTCAAATAAAAGAATAATTCAACCAAAAATGAAAATTCTCACCCTCATGTCTGTACAAACCTGTATGGCTTTAATGGCATTTTAATTTTTGGGTGATTTATAACTACTTAAATTTTCCATAAAGCATGATTACCAATATTGTTATTTAGTTTAGTATGTAAAGTGTAAATCTAGCTTCTAATATGTAAATGTGGTACTAATTTATTCTCTCTCAGTTTTGCATGTTAGTTTGTTCATTAGCATCATTAGAAGGCAGAAATCATTTTTCTTACTATGTTAAATTACAGGAAGATCAAGACAACATGGAAGAGGAGGTTGAGGAAGCATCATATGACGATGAGGAATACAGTCTTGAATACGAGGTAAGTCTGTCACATGATGATGTGAAATCTAATTTAAACACCTTGATGAAGGCAAATACAATGATGTGATTCATAAACTCAAAAGATATCACACAGTACACCAGATTTTGTCTGTAATGTGTCTCTTAGTATTAACATGTGCATGCATAATTTGCTGAATGGGACCTGACATATAAGCCTGCACTAATAAGTTTACCTCATCTCTCCCTCACTCACACCCACCCACAATGAAGAGTTAAATTACACCGTTCACTTCACAATTTAGAAGACTTTAATATATTTCTCCCACTCCCCAGCCTAAATAAGAAACCGTAATCACAACATTACTAATTAATGTTGATTAATTATTCTCACAGCCTCCCAGCTTTCAGTTCACATCTTTAAACAAATTTGCACACTGTAAGCATTTTTCATGAACTTTTCACATTGATTTGTAAACGTTTTGTTTGTATCATGTCAGGACGAGCTGCCCACAAAAGAGCCTTTTCCCTCTCGAGAGGAGGAGGACGGAGGGGAGGAGGTGAGCGTTATTAAAACCAAATCAAATCACAAAACACACATAAATACACAACTGAAAGCACTTGCAGACACAGTCACAATTTAGATTAATGCATGTTTTCCTCAGTACTATAGGGTCTTATGAAGTGCATTAAACTAAAGAACCTGTTTTTTTCCTCAGCTAAAATTCTCAGCAACAGCAGCTTTATACACACAAGAAAATGAGGTAAGAGTCTCTGCTTAACCTCTCTTTTTAATACTATTAATAATTAAAAATGTTAATGGTTGCATGGCATTTTATGATGCTCCAAAAATGTTAAAATTCACACAGGGTGAGACAGAAATATCTTCTCCGTTTATACAGTCTCCAGAGGAGATCAGACTGGTAAGTTCAAAAGATTTATTATGTTTTTGAAAGAAGTCTCTAATGCTCACCAAGGCTGCATTGATTTGATGAAAATACAATATAGAACATGGTAATATTGTAATATTATTATAATTGGAAATACCTTTTTATTTAAAACTATAACTATTATAAAAGTAATATTATTACTGATATATGATAATATAATATTTAATATATAATGGCAATAAATCGCATCCAAAATAAAAGCTTGTGTTTAAAAAATATGTGTGTGTACTGTGTATAATTATTATGTGTATATATAAATACACACACACACACACACACACATGCTATATATTTAAGAAAAAATAGTTTATACATGCAAATATTTAAATATATACATGAGTGAGTGTGTATTTTATATATATATACACACAGTACTCATACACATATTACGTGAACATAACTTTTTTTTGGATGCGATTAATCACGAATAATCAATTTAATATATATATATAAAGCTCAATGATGCTGAAATAGACACTTTATTTTTAAGATCGTTCATTATTTATTGTTTGACAACTTTTAATTCCCTTATGACAAACATACATCATCATATATCTCAAAAAACTGTCCTCAATTTGTTTCAGACGGCTCACACAACACCAGCGAGTCGCCTGCTTTCATCAAGAGTAACAGATCAGGTACTGTTCAAACTATGTTCATTTCAGCAGCTTAATGCATTTGATACATATTGACTTATTTTGTTTTTCACAGAAGCCAGAAACCACATTATTATCAGTGCTAAATACAACACAAACTGGAGAGGAGGTAAACATTTTTCTGTGATTTTGCTTCCTGTCTTCCTTCTGTTTTGCCTTTTTGCTGATTTTATTCCACAGCTCATGCCTTGATATGCTGCAAGTCTTGCATGTGGCTTTTGTTTGAAGCATGAACTTACTAGAGCTTTGGCTTCAGCATGCCTGTTGGACACTTTAGCTTATTGCAACTGATGAGTTATTTAATTAGCATGCATTTTGTCAAATGCCCTTTTTTTGCATGTCAAATTCAGTGAATTTCACCAGTGCAAACAATATTTTGCGGATGCTCATATGCATTTTAAACAGCCAACTTCAGTGTTTCAAGAACATAAAAATGATTATATCATGAAGTAACACACTGACATCCCAGCATGCACTGCACTTGAATTTTAGTCATGATTCCTCTGGTTTGTGTACTTGCAAAATGAAACATTAAACACGCTTTATAGTCGTTCTTACAGGTCAGATACAGGTTTTCTTTAATATATTTATTTTCTTAACACAGGAGCTCCCCTAAACTCTGTAAGAGAGACATTCAAGTGTATAGAAACTGTGAAGGGTAAAAGAGGGGGAGGATCTGACTGGCCGGCATTACTTTGGGAGAGCCTCCTTTCCCGTCGCACAATGATGATGTCATTCATCCATGCTGCCTCCACCACGACTAGCGTTCAGTCCGCTGCAGTGCCTTTGATAGATTGAGAAGAACCACCAGCACTCTCTGAGGAGAGACCAGCCCAGTATAAACATAAAGAACAGACCTTGTAATGTGCTGTCTTTACTGAACAAATACAAGCTAAATCATATAAACATGACAACACAAAACGCTTATGAAGTTGTTTTAATAACTTGCTTAGAGTATCAAATAATTTGCCCTGACAGCTCATGCAACATCGATTTGTTCATCAGGTCCTTATTTATTGATAAGACTGAAAAAGTATTGTATTTTGTTTGTCTGCATATTTACTTTTTTTTCATTTGCGGTAACATAATGTTCTACTGTTTTCACTGGTGAAATTCAAAGACATTTTGCTTTTCTTTTGTATTCAATCTGTTTGTGCATGTCTGTGAGTAAATGTGTTCTTCCTAAACCAGTCTTAACCTGTTTCTGAGTCTTTATTGTGTGTGTGTGTGTGTGTGTGTGTGTGTGTGTGCGTGCGTTCATGCGTGCGTGTGTTCTTTTCAAAATCATGAAAAATGTTTGCTTCATAACATTTTTAAATAAGGACATCCACTATATTGGTACCATATAAGATATTTGCCAATATTAGAGGTTTTATTAAATTTCTGTCAGTTTTTATTCTATATGTCATTGTGCATGCTCTTTTCCCCTATTTTTAATTTTAGATTGCCTTTGCCGTCATCCAAGTTGATCTTGAAAAAATACCATCAATTTAATCTCAAAATGCATATCCATTTTTTCATACACATTTCATTTACAGAAGTTGTCAGTGGGTTGATATCCTTTCAAAATATATACCTTTACCTGATTTACACCTAAAGGGTACATATTAAATTGTAAAAAAAAATTCTGAGAGTTTACAGTACTTTATAATGTTATGGTGCCTAAATTCACATGTAGCATTTAAAACAATTGATTTAGTAAGTAAATATAATAAAGTAGTGCAGTAAATGTACATGAGCGAGAGAAAGATGTTTATAAGACTGTTTGGGTATAAACAGGGGTACTTGTCCCACAGTAGTGGCCTGGAAGGGGCAAGATCTAAAGTGAAGAGGAGCGCCCCCTCGCCTGAGTACATGGTAAAACAACTTGTACATAACAGTCCGGCTAATGTTTTGTTAGGATCATTTCATTTGCACATAGAATTAGCATCTTAATGAAGCACAAATCAAATGTGTCTTCTATAGGCCTACATGCCTGGAACACCAGGAGGACAAAACCGTTACAGACAAGGATATAAGGTGATGTGCTTCTGATTGGATAAGCTCATTATGGAGAGCTGCAAGTGTGATTGCATGATGTAATGGAGGGAAATGGATGGAAGAAAGTAAAATTGTGTTATCTCATGTTCTTTTAGCGTTCCACCTCAGGTGCAGGAGGCAAAAAGAAGCTAAATGTGAGTGAGTTTAACCTACCTAAATGTAGGAATACATCATAGAAAGTAGAAAATAATTACATTGAGAAATGTGAAGTCAGAAATGCCATGCTAGTATAAACTTTAAGAAGATTCTTAAATTGAATCAACTTAAAACAGTTCAGTTAAATAACCGATCATTTAAAAAGAGGGACAAAATCATCTAAGACGACAAGTCCAAATAATAACCACATTATGTAGTCCCAGTTGTTGGCGTTGTTGGTTTATTTGAACAAATTTGAACCTCATGACGCATATTTTAATAAAAAATAACAGTGATCAAATCAATCTTTGATTATTTTTTATTAGTGCTGTCAAATCCCAGTTATTTTGTTTTCATACATTACAACTTTAATTTTGGTTGCGATTAATCGATTTGACAGCACTATTTCATATTGATTATTTAATTGATCTTAATTGAATAGTTCACCATCAAGTTATTCCAAAATAGTAAAAATGTCTTTGTTCTGCTGTACACAAAGGAATATATTTGGAAAAGTAGTGGTAACCAAACAAATCTCAGACCCCAGGAAAATACTATGGTAGTCAATGGGGCCTGAGATCTGCTTAGTTACAAACATTCTTCCAAATATCTTCCTTTGCGTACAGCAGAACAAAGGTATTTATACAAGTTTGGAACAAGTTGGGTTAACTATCCCTTTAAAGTATAATTTTTACAGTGCAAAAAAAAGTAAACTAATAGCATGATTAAAACGTTCTCACATTTTATATTTCTCTCACTTTTTTTAGAAAAAAAAGCAAGAAAACAAAGACACTGAGCCTGTGACAGAGATGTACAGGGAAAGAGGGAGGGAAGAAGAGGGAGAGAGAGAAGACAAAGTCTATCTTAAGAACAAGGAAAGAATGATTGAAGAGGAAACGGGAACTGAGGCACAGTGGGACATGGAGGAACAGGATGGTGTGACTGAGACCAAAGGATACAGTTCAGGTGATGGCGATGAGGAGACAGGCAGCGAGGAAACAGAGGAAGAATTTGAGCTAGAGAGGGAGAGAGAAAGACAGGAGATGGAAAAAGAAAGGATTGAGCTGGAACGAGAAAGGGCAGAGGAACTTGAAAGGGAGAGAGAGCTAGAGAGGGAGACAGAGATGGAGCAAGAGGAAAAGGAGGAGAGAGAGAGACAGTTACAGAGACAAAGAATGGAATGGGAGAGACAAAGAGAAAAGATGGAGAGAGAGAGGATGGGAGAGACAAACAGAGAGGAAGACATGGGGCCGCGAATTTCCCACTGCGATTATCTGAAGGTAAGAATGAGCTTTAAAATCTAGTTTTCAACAAAAATACACATATTCCACATATCCACAACATACATGTAATAAAGAATAAAATATCTATTTATATCTTAAATATCTTTGAGCCACAGGAACACATTTTATAATTATCAAATATATGTTCGTAAATATATAAATAAACAATATTATATTATATTATATTATATTCCATGGTTATTTCCAGATTTAGATGTAGACACACATTTTAGTGCAGTCTCAGACTTTTGTACCCTAACTTAATTACTGCAATGATAGTGTGGTGTAGATTTTCAGTGTGGTCTCTTCTGGACCCCACTGTAATTATGTATGTATAAATAGTGTATGAGCATTTTTCCTTGCTTGAACAGGGACCTCCAGGTGAAAGCGGAAAACCAGGCCCTAAGGTCAGGCAAGCTTTTTCATTATAAGTCAGGATGCTCTGTTCTTAGTAATAAGCATGATAGTCCCATCCCAAAAAAGAATGTTATTTGAGCAATGTTCTCGTCAGCTCTTATTACTGAACAAGCTCTGTATGTTCCCAAACCAAAGTCTGTTAGATAATCATCCCTGCTTCCTGATTGGTCTGCACCTCACCCACACATGACATCCCCGCCTCCTTATTCACAATGTTAGGAAATTATTGCTGTCAATCAAACCTGGTGGGTGGAATTTCAGTAGTCCCCTTCCGCTTGCTTTGATGCCCCCCAGAGCTTTATTTTTACTCCTGCAAGCCTGAAAAGTATTAATTTGTCTTTTTTTACTATTACTATTAACATTGCACTGATGGAGAACACCTGAGCTCTTTTTGTTATTTGCCCTGTAAAAATTGTGGTTACGAGTGGCTGATCATTTGTGAATTTGTGCAGGGGGAGATTGGAGAAAAAGGCCAGAAGGTACATTCATTTCCAGCTTGCAGTCAACAACTGTTTATCCCAGAATGCCTTACCCTCTTATTATTTTCTTATGTGTTCTGTTTTAGGGAGAACCTGGAACTGGTCACCGTGGGCCAATTGGTCAGGCCGGCCCACCAGGACAAAAAGTGTTTAATTCATCAATACTGTGAAATTAACTTTCATTCCCAGTTGGGCAGTTTTAATGGTTGACATAGAGGAGAGAATACAAACATAAACCCAAACACAGCTAATACTAGACGACTTGTTGCTGATGTTGTGTTATGTGCTTAGGGCGAGCCAGGCGAACCAGGACCACCTGGAGCACAGGGCATTCAGGGTATCCGTGGCAACCTTGGCATCCCTGGGTCACCAGGTCAAAGAGGTCAACCAGGTGACTCTGGAGAGCCAGGTAGAACGGTAATGGTCAACCCATTCTATATGTTAAATAATTTCCTTATAGCTATGACTATGTTGATTTAATCACATTTTGCTATTTGAATGCGAAAAGTTACTTAGTGAATGAATTTGGATGTTTTTAAAGGGTGATAGAGGGAGACGAGGAAAGAATGGCTCACCTGGCAGTCCGGGTGCAATTGGTCCCCCTGGACAGCAGGTACCACTGCTGCATTCACTCTGGATTCCAGTACATTTACTCTGGATTTTAATTTATAGAGTGAAAAATGAAGGGCTAGAATGAACTGAGAACTTGCTGTTCTTTTTACAGGGTCCTCCTGGCCTCTCAGGGGTTAAAGGTGAAAAGGTAAGTCATTGTATGTTATGTTGATGCTCAATATAAACAGGTTTGGTTAAAATGCCCAACAAACAGACATACCGGTAAATGTAAACATTTATGAAAAGTTTCATCTGCTATCACCAGGGAGACAGTATCCCAGGGGAACCAGGTGACAGGGGAATTTCTGGGCTCCCAGGTCGCCGGGTAATATTATGATAAATATTCCTTCAGATATTGTAGGTGTAATGTTTATTCTGTAATAGCATATTAGTTCAATAAAGTAAATAATTTATAAATTATAGTGTTGAAACAGTTGCATTTATTTTCTCTGTGTACTTTAAATGCTTATTAATAACTTCTCATCATTACAAGGGAGCCAAAGGCACTATCGGGACTAGAGGACCTCCGGGTCTCATTGTAAGTCGTGTGTTATTCTGTAGATAATATTGGTAATATTTTGAACAAATATTTACTATTAACTATGACTTTTGCCTCAATAAACTCCTAATTTCCTATTAATAGTTAGTAAGGTAGTTGTTAAGTTTAGGTATGGTGTAGGATTAGGGGTGTAGAATATGGTCATGCAGAATAAGACATTAATATGTGCTTTATAAATACTAATAAACAGCCAATATTCTAGTAATATGCATGCTATTAAGCAACTAGTTAATAGCGAGAACTGAACCCAATGAGTGTTACCAATTGATTTGTTGAGTGATCAACACAAAAAACAGAAAAAAAGTTACCCAGTTACTTTTAAAGTTGTTTGTGTCCTCGTACATTATTTAGAGAACTGGATTTTGTGAATTACATGCACCATATTTTAGATACACAATCTCAACCTTATACTATCTGATGGCAAAACTTGAAATGATCGAAGTGCCACAGCTGTCATGATTCTGTACGTTTTACGTTTTTGTGACCTTTCTTTTTAATTAAGGGTTCTAAAGGCCTGACTGGTGTGAAAGGAGAAAAGGTGAGTTTCTATTTTTAACCCATCTTGGTTTAAATTGAAATCAAGTTTTCAAGGCCAATAAGTCTTGAGGGGGTGGGTGTGGGGGAAAGAGAGAGAATTATAAGATTCATGTACAGTAAATGATAACATAAATCAAAATGGCATTAAAAAAAACAATTGTTTGCATCTCGGGAAATTACTGTCTGTTGTTGGATATTACTGTCATTACTGTCGTTCTATCATAAAAAAAGTTGTAAAAAATGCAATGCTAAGCTATCTTAAAACTCACTATTTCACTATTAAAAATGTTGCGTTGGAATTCGCACTTGTCTTCCATTCTTTGATTTGAATGGCCATCTCTGTTATTTTAGACATTGATGAGTGCTGTTAGACTGCTGAGGCAGACCATCCTCAAAAACGTTATGTCATCCTCCTAACAACAAACTGATTTCTGTGTAAGGGAGTGCAGCAGAGCAGCATCAAAAATATTCTATTGCAGTTATAACTATAGGATAGGACTTCTCCCCTTAATGTCTATGGTGGTTATGGCCAAGCATTGACAGGCTTTAAATGTTAATAGCCAAGCCAACTCTGCCAGGGTCATTCTCTGTAGCTCAAAGAGATACAGGCAGCTTTGACAGCTCTACTGAGCCTCTCTTCTCTCTGTATTGACTTGCCAGTGCCTTCTCTTCGACTCTCTCTGCTCAAGCCAATCTTTGAATGTTTGAAACTGCTGTGAACAGCACTTTCTTCTCACAGACAAACACACTCACACCAACGTCACAATCTGTGTCAGTTGTCAGTTGTGCGGTTTTATTTTCTTCAGCGTATGACAGGTTCATATTTACAATAGTGTTTGTAGTGTTGAAACAATATCACTCACAACCCTTAGAAACCTTTAACAGTCCATCTGATGTACCATTTTAGAATTGTTTAGAATATAACCCAGACAAAATTAATAAAGACTTTTTGACTGACAGGGTGACAAAGGTGTGCCTGGTCACAGGGGAGACAAGGTAAGGACAGCATATAAGCATATATGAATGGTGTTCATTTAGATTTCTTTACCAACTATCATATTGTTTTTGTAGGGTAGCCCTCTGTCCATGCCAGGACCCAGAGGATATAAGGGTCTAAAAGGAGAGCCAGTAAGATTGCTGTATTTATGTATAAGTTCACTGATGTTTCTCACAAAGGACCTACTTGAATCATAATTGACAAATCAATCAAAACTCACAACACTTGTATTTTACAATACGGTTTTCATTTGTTAACTACATTAGTTAACATGAACTAACAATGAACAATACAGCATTTATTTATCTTAGCTAATGTCTGTTAACATGTCTGCGAACATGACCGTTTTATTAACAAAAGTTAATCAAATCTATAATATATTGCTCATTGTTAGTTCATGTTCATTCACAAATGTTAACAAATAAGACTTTAGTGTAAAGTTGTACATTTTTTATTAGAAATGACAGATACAGGTCAATGTTGATGTGTATGTCAAGGTATGTCTGATTTTTATCTGGCAGGGTGAACGTGGGCTTCCAGGATTTGACGGAGATAAAGGAGAGAAGGGTGAAGATGGTCCACCTGGTGCAAAGGTATTTTACACACTGTTCTGAGTGAAATATACATTACTGTTTAAATGTTTGGGGTCATGATTTCTGAAGGATCATGTGACACTCATTCCAGGGACTGAAGGGTGAGGCTGGTACCAAAGGAGGCATGGGTACTTTTGGCGCACGAGGTCCAGTAGGACAAAAGGTCAGAATTAGCACTACTATTACGTTTTTGCACTATATTGCTATATAAAACTGCATTTTCAGGGTTATATTGGTTTGTTAAATGTTTTTTACTGTGGAAAGTAAAATTTCGTTCCCTAGGGAGATCCAGGGGAGCCAGGAGCCAATGGAGAAAAGGTAACATGAGTGGTTGTGGTTGTTTCATAAATCACGTTTAAGATGGTTAAAAAGATACTGATTGGCTGAGATTTGTTACAGGGACGAAATGGAGAACATGGAGTGGATGGTGAAATAGGAGATAAGGGAGACATGGGCCTGCAGGGCAGAAAGGGGGATCAGGTGAGAATATGAATCAACTGAATAAAATATTAATAAATGAAGAAAATCCTCAGAGCAACAGAGGCAACTGAGAGGGAGAACACTGTTCCTTAACCTTTCTTACTTACTCCATTATTTAGATGAATGATTAAATAATTAAGTAGACTGCCCTGTTAGTTTTTTTTTTTTTAATTGTTTAAGAGCACACACTTTATTCAGGGGCATAGACAGCAAGCTCATTGTTTTGTGTGTTCAGGGTGAGAAAGGTGACCCTGGTTTACCTGGAGATGCAGGAATTAAAGGAGAGAAGGTAAGAAGTTTCAATCTGAGCTTATTGATTTAGTTTTTGTGTCTGTAACCACTGCATTGTTCTCCTGCAGGGCTTCAGAGGTTTCTCTGGTCGAATAGGGAACCCAGGACTGGATGGAGAACAGGTGTTTTTGACATTTCATTTTAAATGAAAAACTGGATTAAATAAACCACTAAGAACATTTCTTTTGACTGTAAAACATAGGGTGATTCTGGGGACCCTGGCAGGCCTGGCATTCCTGGTCTAAACGGTATCCCGGGACGAAAGGTGAGTCACTACAAAAACAGATATCCTCATCATCATCATGTAAAGTTAAATATAAGATTTAATGTTTTTTTAATGTTTAGGGTGAAAAGGGTGATAGTGGATTGAATGGTCTTGATGGAACTCCTGGACAGAAAGGAGAGAAGGTATACTGACACTGTAAAAATTATAGCACCACTGTTAATTGAAAAATAATAATAAAAATTTCATATTTTTATTAAAGGAATAGTACACTGAAAAAATTCGGTCTCCGTTTACTAATTTCACATCTTTCTAAAATAGTTTGAACACAATTAGAGATGTTTTGAATTTTCCCATATAAAGCATATTGCAATCAGGAGCTGTCAAGCTTCGAAACAGACTAACAAGCACATAAATTAGACCATATGACTCATGCGCTTTATTCAAAGCCTTCTGACGTGATATGATAAATTTGTGAGAGGAACAGACCGAAAAGTATGTTATTACAAATTACTTGCCCTCTGCTTTAGTAATCGAATTACATTTATGGCTTTGCATATTCAAACTTGTCATGGAGAGATATTATCATTAAATAAAAGTAAAACCATTAAAAACTATTTTGTTCATTGAAATAAAGCTGAAAAAGAGAAATATTAGATGAAAACATAAATTAAACGAAAATTAGAAATTAGAAAATGCTGCCTTGGCAGCTAACTGAAATAAGTAAGTTCACGCTAAAAAGAAATCCATAAAAATTGGGCACAATGTATTGTATTAATTTGACAGAATTTTCGGTATTTATTTTTTTACAGGGGTATTACCTGTGTTTTAAATTTTTAACTTCATTGCGCTCATTGTTCATTGCGTTCAATTTTATGGTAAACGTAAATGTCTGTAAAATTACTAGATAATGTCCTGGTAATATTTTTTTTACAGATTTTTTTTTAAGTGTTTGAAGCACAAAAAATTCTCAATAAACTAAATATAAATAAATTAAACACAAAGATTTATATAAAAAAAATGAAAAAGGACTAAAATAAAAGCTCATTATACATTTTAATAAAAAATATAATAGTCTATCAATAGTACTAAAATAACACTGTTACAAGACATACGAAAACCATGATTGACACCATAGTCAAATCACATCATTGCGTCAAATTTGAATATGTGCAATCTTTTTCTCTGTCCTTATAGTTTTCCATTTTTTTATTTATTTAACTAATTTTCCTGCAGGGTGCGACAGGTTTCCCTGGTTTCTCAGGTTTTAAGGGATCCCCTGGTACACCAGGAACTAATGGGGCTCCGGGTCGACCTGGTCCAGTTGGACCCAAAGGTGAAGTGGGGCCGAAGGTACGAGTCTGACCTACTTATACTTTTGAGGTTTCCATATAAAAACAATAATAGAGCTGAATTCATTATGTGCGTCAGACCTTACAGACAGATGGATAAATAGTCAAACCAGTGTAATTATGGTCATCTTCATACCTCACTCATGTGGAGGAACCGTGGAGGAGGACAAGTCCCTAATTAACTCACTAGAAGGAGAGGATGAGAGAGAGAGAGAGAGAGAGAGAGAGAGAGAGAGAGAGAGAGAGAGAGAGAGAGAGATGGTAGGGATGATAGGGGGTAGGAGCTATTTCTGCTGGGATGAAGATTTGATCTATCAAACCAAACAGTGCACTAAGGCCGCCTTTAGCCACAATTAAGCATCTCTTGATGTTGATAGGAATGGAGAGGGTTCGGCAAACTGCTCTCATGGACAGAGTCTCTTTAGTAAAGGTGAACTGTACTCCAGCACAGAATCAGATCAGTGAGGCAGTTTCTGTGAGATGAAAAAAGGTTGCTGAAATCGGTGAAGGTTTCTCAATAGTTTTATATTTGACAAGCATCCTAACAGTAATTATGCGCTAAATGATGTTAATGAAGTGTGTGTGTCTGTGTGTTGGGGGAGGGGTGTCTTAATAAACCCTATGTTATGGGGACAAAATGTCCCCACAAAGATGGCAATATCCAAAATCCTTGTTCTGTTGGGACCTCATGGGATGAGGAAAACTGCTTATAAATCACATATATTGCAGATTAGTAGTTTTAGGGGAGGGAATAGAATATGCAGTTTGTACAGTATAAAAATCATTATGTCTAAGGATAGTCCCCAACATGTGCATGTGTGTGTGTTTGTATTTGCAGTGTGTTGTTGTAAGTAATTATATGACTATTATTAATAATTATAAATGTTTTACTATTTTTAACTCTTTTCGGTACATATTCATGTTTCATACATAAACATGTTAATTTGTAAATGTTAATGTATTTATAGTATTGCTATTATTAGTATTATTTTATTATTATTATAAAAAATATATTGTATTATACTTTTCGCTCAAAGCGCTTTAGAAACAACAGTAAACATAAGTATACCAAACAAGATGAAAGCAATAAAACGTTGAGTCAAGCACATAGTTCATAGTAAAAATATGCATCTGCATGTGTCTGACAAACAGACCAAACTAAATACATTGACATTTAAGTAGACTAGACTAATATAAGTATACTAATATATTTTAGTTGGAAATAAAGTAGGAAATCCATTGGTTTGGTTATGTGTAGCCTTAAGCTCAAAGATTGGTCCAGGGTTAGTGGCTGTTTTGTGGTGATATGAGGCATTTATGTATTACTACCTGACCAACAATGTTTGATAATCTTTCCAGGGAGAGAAGGGGAGGAGAGGCAGAGGAAAGGCCTGTCAACGGGGACCCCCTGGGATTCCTGGCCTCAGAGGCCTGGATGTAATAAGGAATCTGCACACAAATAACTGTATCCTCACTCTATTACAGCTTTGTCTAGTCACAACCATGTCTTCTATGCAGGGGGAATCGGGAAACTTCGGCATGAAAGGAGAAAAAGGGGAGCCAGGACTCAGTGTATGTTGACAATGGCCTCTTTCTATGATATATTTATCATTATGGATTACGAATACTATTTCTGTGTTATAAGAAACTCTTTTAAATGGTTCCTTTTGTTCTAGGTGGAGGAAGTGAAGGATCTATTGACGAAGGAGGTGGTTGAGAAGTGCGGTAAGTGTGTGTTTGTGTATGCTCATTTGTATTCTTAAACACACAGAGGGTTTACTGCACACGGAAACAAAACTGAGAGGATATAGACATACTGCAAAAATGTGTTTCTTAGTATTTTTGTCTTGTTTTCCACTAAAAATATCTAAAAGTATTTAAGTTTTTCTTGCACAAATACTTTTTTTTTATTACAAAAAAATATTTTTTGCAATTACATACTCTAATTTATACATAAATATTTTTCTAGATGTTTAAATGTTTCAATTATGCCGTTTCAGTGTTTTGTCGGATATACAATTATCGCCAAGATATACAGCAGAACCTGTTTGTCTATTCACATTAAATGAAATATGCTGTCTACCCACACTCAAATCTATTCAGTTGTGCACTGTACTGCTGTCCATTGAAGTGAAATTATGACTGAATAACAGAGCTTCATTAACACATTTATTTGTTGGTGCTTAGAAGTGTGATTTTGTGCATTTGTGTGAGTTTGTGTCTCTCAGTATATGTGTTTGGAGGCCCCTGTTGTGAAGACCTCTGGACCCCATGGGTTCCACCATCTGTTGTGTTCTAGTGGGCTCTCTTACTGAAGACAAACTACTAAGAACTCAATGTTCAGAAGTCATTCATTAATGCGAAAACCAAATTAACAAAAAACTGGGACTGTTTCGGAATTTTATTGAAGAGCAATGACTTCTCTAAATTATCCCTGCCACCCTCATTGAATTAATTTCCAGTTGAATAAAATTACATTAAATAATGGTGTTGATGCCAAATGAAATTTGCATAAAGCATGGGTATTTTCTTAACCAAAGGAAAGGAAATACTCCTGATGGTGAACAGCAATGATCCAGATGATGGGAGTATCCTAAGAGAAGACGGAAGAGCGGATTCTGCCTCTCGGTTCTTGCTCACCCACCCCAAAGTGTGGGATGAAGAGTTGGAGGACGAGACCACTACAGTTCGTCCTGCTGTTTCAGAGTCTGAGCCAACATTAGCATATGGCAACGTTACAAGTAGGTATATTCCTGCTTTGAACCAATATGTTATAACATGGCTTCTCTATGATATCATACCTGTATTTTGTCCTTGGGCCTGAAAGCGTTTAGATGGGGAAACTCTGAGTTTATATAAGTTTATATAATATATAATAACACACAATATTTGTGTTGATTAACTTACGTTTTGGGGTCAGTGTAAATTCCTGGAAGCCAGTCCTAATATGTTGAGATCTGGCATCTTTGTATGAGTTAATTCATCCTTAAACACCAATTAGCTCTTCTTTACCTGATGGAAAACAGGAAATGGTTACAGGGTATATATATATGGAAGTCATATACAATTTTTTAGTGGCTCTTTCTTCAAAAAATCATTGAGTCATTGAATCATTAATTCAACTGATTCATTCAAAATGGTTCATTAAAGACCTAACGCCACTACTGAGTCTGTGTTGCTCAGAGATGCACGAAGATTCCTTAGGTGTCTTTCTTCTCATTTAATAAAAACATGTCAAATCAAATTAGTATTTTATGTACATCTATTTATAGTAAATAAATAAATCATTGCACAATAAACCCCTTCAGGGTGATTTATTTTGCAATATTATGCCAATGATTTACAGATGTTGTCCCATGATTAAGTTTATGCAATGACTTGGTGTTAACTGAAAAATGTGGATATAATATAAGCTTTTCTGCTGCACTCAGGAGCCAGTACGGAGAGAGATGGAGAGCCGAGAGAAAAGAGACGTGCACTCAAACTCCACTCAGGTGTGTGTAGAGTAAAAGAGGAGAACATCGTCCTCTGCTGACTGCTGCTCCAAGTGCTTTTAACGAGTTAATACAACTGCAAAAACAGCTCACATGAGCAATACAGTCAGATTTCCTGCGCAAATTAAACCTGGTCCTCGAATTAAAAGGATTTGCAGTGGAAATGTTGGGTTTATATCCAGGATAGTAGTCCAAAGTAGTACACAGTAATGGTCCTGCCACCAAAAGTGCAAGGCATTACACAGAGCCAAGATTATTTTATCCATTTCTTTTTTTCTACAGTCTATTTCTGTCACTTCCACAGTGCAATATGAGACACAGGGAACAGAAACAGACAGATAAGACGAGAATTAAACCACTGATAAAAGTAACATTTAAATAATCACTCCACAAGTGATCACTGTAGGCGTGCGTGTATAATGTGTGAGAGAGACAGAACTTTTGATTAACAGAGAAATACAAGATAAAAATTGATTAAAAGTGGAACTGTTTTTAGATTAACCATTTATTACTTCTTGTATCCTTGCAGTGATATATGGGCAGCTTTTATTTTAAATATAGTTATCAATAAAAAATAAATAAATTGCATAAATAAAATTCATAGTGTAATACATTTAAGATTACTTTTTTTTTTTTCTTCATTAAAATGCATTGTTTATTTAATTGAAACTGATTATGTAATGCTACCTCCACTGAATGCAGACCCGGATGCTGAACTGTGCCTTGAACCCATGTCTGAGGGCCACTGCACTGAATACGTCCTGCTGTGGTACTACTACCCCGTCTCAGGAGAATGCCGTCCTTTTGTGTACGGTGGCTGCGGAGGAAATAAGAACCGCTTCAGCTCCAAACAGGACTGTCAGAGTAAATGCATTCTGGGAAGGAGAGGTAAAGTGCCAATTAGAATTCAGATTTCAGGTTCCAATATAAATGATTAGAGGTGATTATTTGAAAGATGCTCACCCTAAAGACAGGTGATTTTTATGTTTTAGCATAACTTTAAGTTAACTTTTCCTGTCCCCTTTTTTTGTTTTACAGATTCTGGATCCTGAGGAAGAACATTTTGCTATTTTTGACAGCTAAACTGATGTTTATCTCACAATAAATACTAGTTTTGTACATTTTTTGTCATTCCATATGGGTATCCTTTGTTTATCTCAGATCTATATGTTAAAAAAATTGTTCATAACTTGTTTATTCTATATCATGTTTGCATTTCACTTCTATAGCACCACCCATTGTTGCACTGTTGTAGTGATACATGCTTACCTACAAATTTCTTACCAATATTCCATGTTCTTATTTAAAACATAGTTTATTAACTGAGGTCATGATTCTAAATGCACTATTAATATAATCAACTGTGTTTATGACCTGCTTACCATAAGGTTCACCATTTTGCACTAATGGTTCTGTTTGTAAAATGTTCTTAATCTGACTGTTTTTAAAATATTACGTGTGCCAATAAAACCATGAACTGTATATATTTTTGAATGAGCTATATAGTCATAGGGTTCCCTGTAGGTGGGTGGGTGTGTGCGTGAGAACATTTTCACATCGTGACCTCTGATTTTGGACTGTGTTCTCTGAGCTTGGACCTGTGCTGTGTATAAATGCTGCCATATTGGCTTTTTTTCAGGAATGTTTGTAGAGTCGTGTCTGGACGGTGTCTCCTGGGGGCAGGCAGAGAAAGTGTGTGTGCATATGAAGCAAATGGACTAGCTGCATGTGTGGGTGGCGTTTATATGTACATTTGTCTTTGTATATGTATGTGTTTCCTTACTGATTATTTTTACCCCTCCATATCTCTTTTTCTCTTTCTCCAGTCTTAAAAGCTTTACCTTCTACTGACATTGACTCTGTTGTGTCTTATATAATTTCCCAACTAAGCTGCTCCCTGTTGCAACCCTAGGTTTCTAGCTTTTTACATATGTCCCAGCTGCAGGGGGCCCGTGTAGCAGGCCATCGTCCAATTTAGAGCACATTGAGAAGACTATGGTACAAATCAGAAGATAGGATGCCCTTTACAGTGTGTCTAAGGGGATCCCTGAGTGAACTTTGTTGTGAGCACTACAGAGCACAGATGCACCTGCTTTTTACACCTGCTTTAAAATGTCGTTTTTAAGGTTTAATGAGCTTCCTTTAACGCCATGTGGAATAAAAGTATTATCGTCCAGTCCAATGCACAATGTTTACAGTGTTTAAAAGTAATCATTAATGAAGTCTCCAAACTTTAGAGCCCTTGATAGCAAAGCAATCAATCATTAAAGGGAGGTTGGAAACTCATTAAACTTATGAGCATGAAATGCCCAGCAATTAACCCACAGGGACGGAGTTTTATTGATGAAACAATAAAACAGACCCAGAAATTCCTGTCTTATAAATGGCTAAATACACATGCAGAATAAGTAAATTGCTGCACTATCCATGGTGCTGAATGCCTTTAAGTTGGTAAATTCTCAGTATGCCAGCTTAATTATAAGCCGTATTATCATTTTATTCAAAGGTTCTCTGGATAATTATAACCTGCCAGTCATGACAATGAGTGGTAGGCTATTTTATTTAATAATGACAAATAAATTAATAAAAAAGTTAGTTTGTAGCTTTAGTAGTAAAAAATGTAGCTTTTTAATAAACGCGATAATCAGCCAGTCATGATACAATGTAGAAGTAAGCGCAAAAAGAAGGTTCAACTTCAAAACAGTATTTAATATCCACAGGTAAATCCATACCTGTGGATATTAAAGGTAGGCTGAGGTGGTACTGAGTGGCTGAAGGGAGACAATGATGACTGGGTTGCAGGAATGGTTGTGGACTAAGGAGACTGAAGAGAAACACAGGGACTGACAGAACATATTAATTCCATTTTAGCAGTTTTGAGAGGAGGTGGGAGAGGGAGGGACCAAAAGGTCTCATGAAGACGATTCGGAATCAAAGGAGGTAGCGAATCCTCTTCTCCAAAACGAAAAATATTCATTAAGTCCAGTAGATACTCACTCTCAATGGTGGGAGGCAACCTTTGTATTCCACGAGGACTCCCACGACAATCATCGTCTGCAGTGGGCTCGTGCTGCAGATCTTCGCAGTGGGATTAGGTCTGGCTATGCATTGGATTGGAAGTGGAGCTGGCGTCATCGTCAGCTGGTCCGATGGTCAGTGGTGATCCACAGGATACCAGCACCCACTCCACATAGCTAACGAAGCTCCCCCAAGGGCCCTCCCCAGACAAATGCTCTTTTGTGGCGGTGTTCAGGCCGGCATATAGAAACATGCAGAGGCAGTCATCCGGGAAGTTTTGATAGATATGATAGAAAGAGGACATTTTCGAGCGAGTGGTTCCCTTGCTCAAGGCATATTAATAAAAAGGAAGGATTGTCGAAAGCCAAAAATCACACTAAAACACAAGACAACGTGTAGTGTAGATCCGTTTGAATCTAATGCTAGCTTCACTTCCTGTCTCTTGAGATACCTTCATCTGATACATTTTTTGAAGGCAGCATATGTATCCGCTGTCTTTGATATCCCACAATCCTGTGCTTCCCATTCGGTGAAAGTTGAGCTAAAAATAAAGATGGTGTCTGAAAGTTGTGGTAGGTGGTCAGTTTGCGTGCAAATTTTTGACCAAAGTTTTCCACTTCTAATGTTTTTGGGTTTTTTTGCGGGAAATTGTTATTGTTGTAATTAAAGGGATAGTTCATCCATTAATGAAAATTCTGTCTTTAATTGCCCTCATGTTGTACTAAACCCATAAGACTTTCGTTCATCTTTGGAACACTAAATAAGATATTTTTGATGAATCTGAGAGCTTTCTGTCCCTACACAACTACCACTTTGACGCTTCAAAAAGTTCATAAAGAGATCTTAAAACTAATCCATATGAATTGAGTGGTTTAGTCCAGATTCTCTAAAGAGACTTGATCGCTTTATATGATGAAAAGACTTAATTTAGGCTTTTATTTACCTATAAACATTGATCATTGAAAATAAACAGAAGCTCTACTGAACCTGCTTGACAAGTGAGAACAACCCTCTTTCAGAAGCTCAGATGTTCTGTGTAACACACGAGAATGAACCTCATTGGTTCTTGCAGAAGCTCAAACATGCTGCGTGACACGTTAATGAACCTCATTGGTTCTTGTGAAGCTCAAACGTGCTGCCTAAAATGAGAATGAACTTTATTAGTTCTTCCATGTCAAGCAAACATGCTTAATATTCAGTTAACCACAACTGATGTATGAGTTTATTAATGTTTATATGTGAATAAAAGCATAAATTCAATCTGCCTCTTTCATCAAAAAGATCTTCATTTGTATTCTGAAGTCTGAGAAATTAATGACAGAATTTTTGGGTCAACTATCCCTTAAAATATTTGCTTAGTTATCTCCAAAGCTTGCTTGATTTTGCAGTAGATCATTCAACTGTTATGCTGCCTCTTAAGTCTTTTGTGAGATACCTTCGTGCAGAAACGCTGCCTATAAAGTCATTACTTGATAAGGCCAAGGAGGCAACAAGTCAGCTGCCTAAGGTTTCGGACGCAGCCACTGTGAGCATCGATGCACCCTGGTGTACACAGTGAATTGTGGGACTGTTTAGGGAGCGAACATGTCAGTGCACTGGTAGCCTATGTTTTTGCAATTGAGACAGCCCTTAAAATGGCTGACTCCCTGATCAGTGCCCTGACTACTGAACCAGGGAGCTGATTGAGACGCACCAATCAGATTTTTTCTTTCTTTCTATAATTAGCCTAACAGAATGTCTGAACATGTCTCATCCCATTTATCAAATATTAAGCATACGGTCGGCTATCTGTTTTATATGGTGACGGTAAAAGCGCCTTTGGTGCACAAGCGCATTAATCACCGCCTCATTTTAATGGGAGGATCCCAATAATGACGTTATGCTGGCGTACGACTGCAGCGTAAATGGGCTTATACTAAATGAATGCACATCCAATGGGCAAACAGTCCAAACGGATATTATCAGCAGGCAGTGAGATACCAAACCCACTAATTCACTCTTATTTAAATTGACATTGAGTTGTTGACTTGCTTACCTTTTTAATTACACTTTGGGTTTACGACCCAAAAGTTCTGGTTGACGTGCTCCACTTCAGAAGACTCTTCTCATCCAAACAGTGCAGGTAAGGTACTTTTTTGCAGTTCAGTTCTTCCATCATTTATCCAAAGGTGGTTCCAAACCTGTATGACTTTCTGAATCAGAGGGTGACAGCTTCAGTCTCGATCTTCTTCTTTTTTTCTATTCAATGAAAGTGAATGGTGACGAACTTTCATTCTGTCTAGCGACACCCTTTGTGTTCCACAGAAGAAAGATTTATACCGGTTTGGAACAATATGAGGGTGAGTAATGACTGTTTTTGGTAGAACTGTTCCTTTATACTATATAATCTTTATACAAAGTTTCTTTCTGAAAGTTTTAAATCAAGTTATCAGTAAGCAAGAAATAATAATCCTGATAGTGTCTCTTGTTCTCACGCACCTCCGTTCAACAGGGCAAAACAATGTGGTTCGCGCGGACCCTCCTCGCTCTGGCACTTCTTTGCGCACCGGTCTCCAGCCTCTGCTTACCAACGTACAACCCAGAGTTCAACTTTCTTTGCAACAACGAGCTGTTCTCCGAGGCGACTGATAACGGGAAACCGTCGAATTCCTTGCTGGACAGTGTAAACCTCCTGTTCAAATCAGCGCACGCGCTTGCCTCTGAGGAGCCGCGAGAGAGGAGGACTGTTCCCGCGTCCAAATACAGATACTTGAGCCAGACGCAGCTCAGGAGTAAACTGTACCGCAACAGTGCGAAGAGCGACCGACGCAGCCAGGTCACGCTTTCCCTCGACGTCCCCACCAACATTATGAACATCCTCTTCAACATTGCCAAAGCCAAGAACCTGCGCGCAAAGGCGGATGACAACGCGCGACTGCTGGCGCAGATTGGAAAAAGGAAATGAACTCTTATTCCTGACACTAATTTGACGTTAATATTTGTTTTTGTAACCAACTGAGGCATGTTATATCTAATTGAATAATGTAATACAAGTTTTATTTTCATTTTTTTCAGTTGCATAAAAAATTAGCAATACTGAAAATAATGGAACTTATAGCAGGTGATATTTAAATGTCTTTAAGAGTTTGATTTATTAGCCTACCCACTAAAACGCATAATGGTTATTGTTAGATTGTACAGGAAGTGATTAAAATTGGCTTACTATACCAGTGAGACTCATATGACATTTGTAATATTTAAAAAAAAAGTTTAGTAGGTCAATTTGTATGCTCAAGCTTCAAAGAGACATAATGATTGGAGTATTATATTGCGTCTCAGAAGAAAGTGGAATGCTCTTTCATCTCTTCATACAATTTATCTAGCCTAATTATTATTGAAAATACTGCTCTATATCAGATACAGGCTTCATTGCTGAAGGGTTATAAAGTGGGTTGATAAAACCGACAGTCGAATATTTTTGTACTGAAAATAATTATTTTTTTCGTTAAATAAATAAATAAATGCAAATGAAAACAAAGCGTCCAATGGTGTTTTCTCTGTATTACGCATCTTTCAAAAAGACCCAT
Organism: Gobiocypris rarus; assembly: GCA_023029165.1. Classification (NCBI taxonomy): domain Eukaryota; kingdom Metazoa; phylum Chordata; class Actinopteri; order Cypriniformes; family Gobionidae; genus Gobiocypris; species Gobiocypris rarus. The sequence continues at coordinate 19,688,150 of CM040923.1, read as the reverse complement.
ACGTTATTGATCCTGGCACACTCAGATAACATAAAAGATAATCTAAAGTCAGTTTATGATAGGCTAATATTTTAATAGGACTAGTTACGCTATACCGATGACAAATTTTTTCAAAAAACTACATATATAAAACAAAGCCAATGTATTTTCATGTTTGTATTTGAGATATATATATATATAGTATATATATATATATATATATATATATATATATATATATATATATATATATATATATTGGTTTAAAAATATGATTTTAAAAAAAGTGTTACAAGTGTATCAAGTGTATGTATATATATTAATGATACACTTGTAGCACTTTTTTTTTTAAATCATTGCACCACATCACCCACACCTGTTTGTAATCATTCCAGATTCAACACAATAATTATTGCTGAAACAGGCTAACAGTTTTTGAAGAAAAATATCCATTTGATCACTTTTGTCAGATATATTCTACATTTTGGTGAAGACCAGACAACATTTTCAGATACATTTTTCAAAGTCTTGTCTCAGAACAATATTAAAAGTTTGCAAAAGTTTAAATAATTATAAGTAATTAGCCTATTTAAAATATGACAACAGTATGTTACAAAAACACAGGCTTTTAATAGTGTGTAGATTAAATATAAAATATATAATATAAAACAATATATATAATATTTAATTTACACACCATGAAAAGACTATGTGTTTGTGAATTTGGTATTTATTGTTATTGTTTGGTAGGTCAATTTGTATGCTTAAGCTTATAAATATTATATTTCTATATTTAATTTACATGTCATAAATCATGTTATATATATATATATATATATATATATATATATATATATATATATATATATATATATATATATATATAGAGAGAGAGAGAGAGAGAGAGAGAGAGAGAGAGAGAGAGAGAGAGAGAGAGAGAGAGAGAGAGAGAGAGAGGCAGACTTTTTGCCATTGTGATGACTTGGAAAAAGTGTCCCAATAAACCTGAATTCACCCTAAGTCTGGAACAGAAGAAGAAGAAGAACACACACGCCTGCATATTTAGGCGGTAGGGTGGATAGCATGGACATCGGGATGCAGAGCACCTCTTCATCGTCATCCCGACTTTTAAACATAGACCTTTATTTTGAAGTGTGAACCCAGTGGCGCCACCTTCGCCAGCTCACAACATACGTCACTCTAGTTGACGTGGAGGAAAAGAGCGTGAATGATATAGTCTGATCATCTCGTTTACTGCGCTTAAACATTCAGCAAAATGATCAAGAAATTCGACAAGAAGGACGAGGAGTCTGGTAAGATCATTATTAAATCAATGCTGACACATTATGAAACATGTATCCTATGAATAACAGCTTATTTCAGTGGCCGAAAAGATGTCGGCTGTTTTGCTAAGGAAGAGCGTCTCTGCAGGCCACATCACAACATCTGCAACTGAAAAAACACTTGTTAAGACTAAAGATTCATGTACATGTTTCAGTTTTATATTTAATTTAAGTTGTGGATTACTGAGTAGTAGCAGCAGCTATGCGGTTTTGCTCTATCCTGCAGTATGCGTTTATGTAATCTGTATTCAGGAAGCTAATGTGCTAGCAGTTCCCATTATCTATCTATATTCATTTTACAAACTTGTCAACGAAGATTTGCTTCGTTTTTTTTCTCCATAAGCTTTTTATACCATATATTTAAAGGGAATTTCTGATTAAAGTCGATTCAAATGCTGCAAAGGGTCCACATATAGATGCTATGCTTTCATTTTAAGGCACTTGATCTATAGTCTTCTGACAGTTCAGATTCAGAAGATTCAAATCTTTGGTTTTGTTTATTTCACATATAGGATTTACATTCCATGAGTGTAACTAATATTAATGTTTTGAGGTGGCAAAGAGCCAAATACAGGTGCTATTCTTTCTCTCATAACTTAGCACTTTTCTTGAAGAAATTGCATTGTATACATTGTAACACAATAACTTAAAGGCACATACCTGCAGCTGATTGACAGATCTGTTCTTATGCATTTAGGAAGTGGCTCAAACCCCTTTCAGCATCTGGAGAAAAGCGCTGTACTACAGGAGGTGAGTTTGATGAATTTGAATCATAAAATTGTGTACTCGTCTCTATAGACATTACATTGCATGTTTGTTCCAAAGGCTCGGATCTTCAACGAGACACCCATCAATCCGAGAAGATGTCTGCACATCCTGACGAAGATCATCTACCTGCTCAACCAGGTATACTCACTCTCTGTCTCTGTCTCTCTCTGTCTCTCTCTCTCTCTCTCTCTCTCTCTCTCTCTCTCTCTCTCTCTCTCTCTCTCTCTCTCTCTCTCTCTCTCTCTCTCTCTCTCTCTCTCTTTCTCTCTTTCTCTCTCTATGCACTGATTAATCACTAATCTCCTTCATTTTTTCAGGGTGAGCACTTTGGAACCACAGAAGCCACTGAAGCTTTCTTTGCCATGACTAGACTGTTCCAGTCTAATGATGTAAGACACTTTATTTGCAGCCCTATTTACTGTTTTTTTTTACTAGTATTAGACAGGCATATGTTTTTTAAGGCTAGACCTATATCAAGGAACCAATATGGCCAAGATATATAAATTCCAATATGCAATATAATGTAATTAATGTCAGTAAATATACATTTAATACAATATAATTATTGACAGCAATACAATTATACACAATTTTTACACAAAATTTACATTTATCTTAAAATATATTATTTATTCTAAATTCACTAAAATTATTGATGCTGTTTTTATCAGCCAGGCAGATAGATGTGGCATATATTATGCAGATATTTCTGATAAATCTGTGTGTCGCTACCAGGGTTATTATTGTAATTAAAACCATTAAAAAATGTTAATTGAATTGAAGCTGCAATAAAATAAAATATTAGATGTAAACATAATGTAATTTAGAATTAGCCTTGGCTACTAATTGAAATAATTTGAACATGACTAAAAACTGAAAACTGTAAAAATAAATAAAAAATATGAATAGAAGCTATAAAAGTAAATAATTAATATACATTTGCACTGATTGATTTAATATTTATTTTAGTTATTGAGTTGGGGCAGTTAATTTAATGCACATAATGGGCTTTTTAAATGAAAAATTCTGTTGTTTTTGCCTCATCTTTTAGCAAACCTTGAGAAGAATGTGTTACCTGACCATAAAGGAGATGGCCAACATCTCAGAGGATGTGATCATCGTTACAAGCAGGTAACATTGCTATAAGAGATATACTTTTTGAAAATACTTATCAGGAAATGGAAATTTTAAATAACAAAAACACTGCATTGTCATAGTTAATATTGTGGCTTTATATATTGCCAGACATTATATCATTATATTATTAACATTTTATCAAAACCAATACGGAGATACAAGGTTTCTGCCTGACTTCAACAATGTACTTTTTATAATATGTGTGGTATTGTAAAAAATATTGTTATTTAATGAGGAATGGAAATCTTTGCACACACCACTGATATTATCTGAAAAATGTTAATTTATGTTTTCTTTGTGTCTCAGCTTGACAAAGGACATGACTGGTAAAGAGGATGTTTACAGAGGCCCGGCAATTAGAGCTCTCTGCAGGATCACTGATGTGAGTCTTAAACCTTTTGAACTTTATTTGCTATCAGTGAGAAATAATCCTTTCAACGGTGCTTCTTCCATCCTGTCCATCAGACCACCATGCTGCAGGCTATTGAACGATACATGAAACAGGCCATCGTGGACAAAGTGCCCAGCGTGTCCAGCTCTGCTCTGGTCTCCTCACTGGTAAGATCACAACCTAGTGGCCAGTGGCATTAAACCGACTTAATATTAGCCGATCACTTGTCAGCAGCTTATTACACTTAGTTCTGGATAATGTAGGTATACTGTTTGTTTCTGTATTTGTTTTTCAGCACATGGTGAAGATGAGTTTTGATGTGGTAAAACGCTGGGTCAATGAAGCTCAGGAGGCAGCTTCAAGTGATAACATCATGGTGCAGGTTAGTGAGATGTTTGCATCTATTGCCTTATGAGTTGGTGGCCTGTCTATATTTAATAAAATGGGATCTCTTTGCACAGTACCATGCTCTGGGTCTTCTGTACCACTTGAGGAAGAATGACCGCCTGGCTGTGACCAAGATGCTCAACAAATTCACCAAATCTGGCCTAAAGTCTCCATTTGCTTACTGCATGATGATTCGCATTGCCAGTAAGCTGCTGGAGGAGACGGAGGCAGGGTATGTGTGTTGGACATATGTTTTTTTCTTGTTTTATTAACATAAGTTGCTTATAATGTTAACTTACTTAGGGCCAGATTTACTAACAGCTTGCGCCAGTGCAAACCCTCTTTTGGGGTTAAAAAGCTGCTGTCAGGATTAACTAAAGACACGCAGTGGGAAAAAAAATAGCGATGAAAAGGTTAAAAAAAACTTATTAGATAAATGTATTGTTTAGGAGTTAATTAAAATGTATGGGAGGAGAGGATTTGAATGAACCATGCAAGGTGATTTACTAAGATTTGCACTGGTCAATTTACTGGCATTTGCTCCATTATTTACTTCCCAAAGAAAGGATGCCTTAACCAGTTGATAATTTGCAATGCTCTTGGTAAATTGCCTTTGTCATTATGAAAAAATGATCAGGCTGCGTCAGGTCACACTCAGACCTCTCCACTCCTATCAGCGCTCCTATTGTGTTCTCATGCTAGTTTGCCCTGTTTAGTAAATCTGGCCCTTAGTCTGTTGACATTTTTTAACAGGCACGATAGCCCGCTGTTTGACTTCATTGAGAGCTGCTTGAGGAATAAACATGAGATGGTGGTTTATGAAGCAGCATCCGCCATCGTCCACATGCCCAACTGTACTGCTCGTGAGCTGGCTCCTGCTGTGTCCGGTTAGTCTTTTTACTTCTTACTAGTGCCTTTTACTTCTTGCTGCTACCTTTTTGCTTTCTAAACAGCGCACAAGACAAAGTAGATGTTCAATAAATTTTCTTTCTCTCTCCATAGTTCTCCAGCTGTTTTGCAGCTCTCCCAAAGCAGCCCTGCGATATGCCGCTGTACGGACCCTTAATAAGGTTAGTTTTTCCTGTCTGTTTGAATAGGATTCCATTTGTAAACTGTTGCATTAAGAACTACCACATGGAGTCACCAAAGAACACATTTTTATGTTCAAAGACACTTGCTATCACCCTTTTATCACAAAATTTAGCTTTTTTTCACACCAGTGTTATTTTATGATAATTGACATACTGTTAGTTATCTAAAAAAATTATATTTAATGTTTATTTTATTTCTAGTAACAAAGGTTTTTTTATGGTTTTGGTTAAGTTATTATAATATCCCTGGTTTAAACAGGTGGCAATGAAGCATCCGTCTGCGGTGACCGCGTGCAACCTGGACCTGGAGAACCTGATCACCGACTCCAACCGCAGCATCGCCACCCTGGCCATCACCACTCTTCTTAAGACCGGCAGCGAGAGCAGCGTGGACCGTCTCATGAAACAGATCTCCTCCTTCGTCTCCGAGATCTCGGATGAGTTTAAGGTGACTTTATCGCACAGACAGGAATAACTACATAAGAGAAGAAACATTTGTTTTAGATGCGTATTCGGGAGTGTTTTATTAAGTTGCACAAATTATATTTTTAAATGACTGGTCTATGTGATCATTCCAGTAAACAATGTTTTCCTAACTAAATGTGTTTTTTGTTTTTCAGGTGGTTGTGGTCCAGGCTATCAGTGCTCTGTGCCAGAAGTATCCCAGAAAGCATGGCGTGATGATGAACTTCCTTTCAAACATGCTTAGAGATGATGTAAGTTCCTTCACGCTCCAAATTCTGTTAAATCATGTAATCTCTCTTTGTCTTAATGCTTTTCTTGTGCCAAACCACACAAACCAGATTTTCACTGATACTCTTAATACCTATTTTACTTCATATATGTAACAGTTTTGAACACAAAACATTTATTTTTTAGAAGTGCAGCAGATTAAATTTTTTTATATTTTGCAGGGTGGCTTTGATTACAAGAGAGCCATTGTGGACTGTATCATCAGCATCATAGAGGAAAACCCAGAGAGTAAGGAGACAGGCCTGGCTCACCTGTGTGAGTTTATCGAGGACTGCGAGCACACCGTCCTGGCCACTAAGATCCTCCACCTGCTGGGGAAAGAGGGGCCACGTACCCCCACCCCCTCCAAATACATCCGTTTCATCTTCAACCGTGTGGTGCTAGAGAGTGAGGCTGTGCGGGCAGGTGAGTAATCCCGTATGACATTTGACCTGTGCGTTAACCTCCTTGCAATGAGTTTATAAACCTGCTTGTGCCACCTTAAGATCTCAGGATGTGTGTGTTTGTAATACAGTAGTACAGGTTTTTTTTGTTTGAGTGCCACACACATGTCCAAATATTAAACTGCTGTCCAACTGCAAGTTGTAGTAAATTTAAGATGGTCTGATGAACTGTATTTAAACAGCTTCAGAGACTGAGCTGAGCAGCTTTAGGATATTTAATCGTTCTTCTGCTTTGACTCTTCTCTCACGTTTTTCTTCAAAGCTGCGGTCAGTGCGCTGGCCAAGTTTGGAGCTCAAAATGATGACCTGCTGCCAAGTGTCTTGGTTTTGATGCAGAGGTAGGTCTTTACTGGCAGAAAGTGTGTGGGTGGGGAGTGGGTGACTTTATATTGGTAATTTGAGTATTAGAGTTGGAAATATGTGTTGAGAAATGTTTGTATTTGTGTACTAAAATTAAATAACATTGTCATGTTGCTTATCGCCCATCCATCCATAGCGAAATGTGTTAATATGTGATTTACTAAAGTGTGTGTGTGTGTGTGTCTGACAGGTGTATGATGGACAGTGATGATGAGGTGAGAGACAGAGCCACATTCTACATGAATGTCCTTCAGCAGAAGCAGAAGGCCTTGAATGCTGCATACATCTTCAATGGTGAGGTTTTTTTTTTTCCTACAGTAGTGGTTTTGTGTGGGTTTCCATTGTTCTGCACAGTTGTTTATCTGATATGCTGATGTGTGTGAAGGTTGTGGTTGTGGAGTGAATTATTTATTTATCATTTATGAATCATGATTGAATAATGGTTTTTGAACCATTTCTTCGCAGGTCTGTCCGTATCTGTTCCTGGACTGGAGAAATCCCTCCACCAGTACACACTGGAGCCCTCTGATAAACCGTTTGACATGAAGACCGTTCCCTTGGCTACCGCACCCATCACCGAACAGAAAACAGGTGTGAATAGATATCCACACTGCTTATAAACCAGATGCCTATAACTAGACTATTAATCAATATAATCTATAATGATGTATTCTCAAAAAAAAAAAAGACTTCCATGTACCAGCTACCATTGTTTGGCATCTGATTTATATGCTAATCTTCTTATGTCTTTAACCTTTTTTTGGGCTTACTCAGAACTGCTCAAATTGCTTCAAAAGTTCACTTTTATTTTTCTCCTTCGTGCCAGAAATCGCACCCGTTGCAACAAGCAAACTACCTGAAAGGCTTGCACCTTCACGACAAGATATTTACCAAGGTAAGGCTATTAGCTAATTAGCAAAGCAATGTGTGCGGCACCGTTAAACTAGAGTTTGAAGCAGACTGTGCCACATTTTTCGTCCCTTATTTTTCTCTCAGAGCAACTTGCAGCCATCTCAGAATTCAAGGGCCTGGGTCCCCTGTTCAAGTCATCAGAGCCGGTTCAGTTAACAGAAGCAGAGACGGAATATGTAGTGCGCTGCATCAAACACACTTTTGCAAACCACATGATCTTCCAGTTCGACTGCACCAACACGCTGAACGACCAGCTGCTGCAGAAGGTTATGGTCCAGATGGAGCCGTCGGAGGCCTACGAGGTACTACATTACGTACCTGCACCCAACCTCCCCTACAGCCAGCCTGGCTCGTGCTACAGCCTGGTCCGGTTACCGGAGGATGACCCCACAGCAGGTATGTCACACAGAATGTATTTATGCTGTAAAAATTGGCTAGACTGTTGCACTCACTTCTTTTGCAGTGTCTGCAGTACTCAAGTTGAAAGAAGTTCAACCTTGTCTCTAGATTTTGCTCTTTTTTTTTTTCTTAATTTTGCTACCAAGCATCTCATTTAGCCAAAAAATAATAATAATTTGTTCTGTGTGAACAGACTATTCACTTTGGGATCCTTACACGATTGCTCAGTTGATAAATTCAATTCATTTTGGTTGCAGTCAAGTCTGTGATAGAGGCTTGGGTTCAAATCCCACCTCAGTGTGTTGGGGTTACAAACAACCAACAGACCAACTCAATGATGGGGTTATTTAAAGAATTTAAAGTACTTATGAATGTAAATTTTTTTGTTTGCATTCGTCTTAGTCTCTTGCACGTTCAGCTGTACGATGAAATATCTGGTCCGGGACTGCGATCCCAACACGGGAGAGCCTGATGATGATGGTTATGATGATGAATATGTGGTACGTGAAATTTAAAAATCAATTCATGGTAACAAAAAAACGGAAAGATTTTCAGCAGCCATTCCTCACTCAATCTCTCATTTTCATCCTAGCTGGAAGATTTAGAGGTAACCGTCGCTGACCACATACAGAAGGTGTTAAAGCCGAACTTCGGTGCAGCGTGGGAGGAGATCGGAGACGAGTTTGAGAAGGAAGAGACGTTTGCTTTGGCCACAGTCAGAACTCTAGATGGTCAGTTTGATTAAAATCAATTATAATATCCTCATGCCCGTCAAATAAATGTAAAGTTTTGTGGCAGTAGATTCAGAATGTGAAATAATCATCTCTTGATTGTATTTATTTTCTCAGAGGCGGTTAATAACATCATCAGCTTCTTGGGCATGCAGCCTTGTGAACGCTCAGACAAAGTTCCTGAAAACAAGAACTCGCATGTTCTGTTCTTAGCAGGTTTGTACTGATTTCATCAATCCAGCTGTTTTTTTTTGTTTCAAGTTTTGAAATGTGTGTCACATTCATTTCTAAGCTGAATGATGGTTAATGATCATGTCTTTCTGAAGGTGTGTTTAGGGGAGGTCATGACGTGTTGGTGAGGGCGCGTCTGGCCCTGGCTGATGGTGTCACTATGCAGGTGACTGTAAGAAGCACAGACGAGAGTGTGGTCGACGTCATCCTTGCGTCTGTCGGCTAAATGAGTGATGTTGTGAGCGACCTGGTCACATGCCAATCAATCTGGGTCATTGTTCTTTTATACGTGTCTATATAGCTCAATGTTTCACAGAATCATCTTTGTGGCTTGCTATGAATCCTCTGTCTGTTCTGAGAGTTCTAAAATATTGTGCCACTTTAATTCATGTGGAAGAGATATATAATCATTGTTGTTTCTCTGGTATTTGAGCCTTTTGGCCTTGTGTCATGGCTCAGGGGGAAACAAACCTTTTCATTTATCAATAATAAAAACAGTCCATAAGAGTACAAGACTTGTTTTTTTTTCCTACACAAAACACAACATAATTCATACAAAGATTTTTTATTTGAATAAAACCATTCATGCTTTGAACACAAATGTATTTACAAGTAATGGCATAATTGTATTTTGTAGATTGAAGATTATTCGGTGCAATACTTTGTTTCATGCATTTAGAAACATGACTGGTATACTTCACGGTTTGTTAATGTATTGGAATATTTTCTATTAAACATCTTAATTGGGGCAATATTCCACTCATTTCAGAACTATCACATCACTCTTTTGCTCAGAATGAGTTGATAAAGCTAAGATAGGCATTAATGAAGCCTGTAGGATCCTCCAGTTGTGGATAATGACTCACATGCTCATCTAGAACCGATACTGTGGATCTCTGAACTACTTTCCTGTGGATGAGAAATAGGGAAAAAGTGGTTATAAAACACATCTAATGTTATAGTGCCCGTTCATCTGAAGGGATAGCTTGATCTGCCTTTTCGGTTTTTCACAGCATGGCAGTTTTATCTTGGCTTATATACTTTGTTCCCACTTTAAATCTTTGGTTTGCCAGTAATAAAGAACTAACCCTCTACATGGGCTTACATTCACCCTTAGCGTAGTGCAGTTTTTCCCAACCTGTTCCTGAAGGCACACCAACAGTACACAGTTTAAACTCTTCCTAATTATACACACCTGATTCAACTCATCAGCTCGTTAGTAGAGATTCCAAGACCTGAAATGGATGGATCAGGTAAGGGAGACAAAATGTGTACTGTTGGTTGGGAGACACTGGTGTGGTGGGTAATTAATGTGCTTTTAACTTTATACAATTATATAAAGAAGAAAATGTGTTTAAAAACAAGGGCTAAGAATCTTTCACCCTTTTGAACAAGACCGTCTTGTATAAAACGCCTTTCTTTGCTACATTTATTTTGTTCAAAGTTTCTTAAAAAAAAACATGGTGAATTCGGAACCGCATATTAGTAGTACTCATACTACTTTTAGCACATTCTATGGCAGAAATAGTAAGAGTAGTTTGCGGTTCTGATTTCAGCCATTAAATAGTCCAATCTCAGTGGTTCAAAAGATAAAGCTCCATGTTTTATACTCAGGATCAGTTCCCACTTTTTTTATTTAAGCATATAAAACAAAGCACTTCATCCAAAACACTCTATCAGCGTGTCAGATTCAGTGGCTCAGGAGATAAAGTGTTCTGCTTTAATCTTGGGAGTCCTGAGTTCAAATCCCACTAACAGCTTACAAAATCACCCCAAAATGCCACACTCGCTGTGGAAGCCATGATTGCTCAATGGCTAAACACACAATGTGGTCAAGGCTGTGATAGAGACGTGGGTTCAAATCCTACCTCAGTGTATTGGGGTTACAAACAACTATATGCAGCAAATGTTTAAAAAAATGTTTATCCAATTTTTTTATTTTTTAAGGCTTCTTTGCTTTCTGATCCAATCACCACCACATTGGGAGAAATTTTTGAGCCATGAGCTCTAACCACAGGACCATCACCATCTCCCTTATTTAATGTTTTTCATGGAAGTTAAGGGGAAAAAAACTTGCAGTTTGCACGTTAAAAAAAAGACTCCACACATTTCTTATTTACTACGATATAAATCATGATATATTTCGTATAAATAAGAGTTAATATACTCACTGGTAGAGCTGGATAAACTGGGGATGTGGATTAACTGGGTCCAGCGGTCCATAAATCATGTGCACTACAAAGTTATAAAGTGATAAATCAGTGATATTCACAAAGAAACATGTTCATATTAATGTTGTATGCCGTCGCCCCCATTACACAGCCTGAACTGATTTATCAAGATTTCTTCCAAAGCACAAAACTATTTATAACTCCTAATACAAATAAAAACCAACCCTCCCATTCTATAGTATAAGAGTTAAAATGCTTATCCTGCTGCATTGCCAGTATAATATATTGTAATGTTATGCTACAGTCACCTCAAACGGTTATTGCCTGGGGTGCAGACGGACTAAGCAGCTTCTGCAGTGCTTTTCAATGGATTAAACTACTTAGCCTCAAATGCAATGCCCACAGTGAATTGCCTCCATCTGGTAGCATGACGGCTACAACTCCAGCACTTTATACCGCTGAATGAATGGTGTGTGTACTCACATGGTGTTGAAGTCGAGGTTAGAGCTCCCACCCATCTCTCTCTGTGTTTCATCCTCTGGTTAATGTACTGCAGGACACTGGGCGAGACACAACACAGTATTGTTAGTGACGGTTATCATTACAAGTAAAGCATTGCAGATGCAACACACTGAAAAGCTTGCACACCTGTCCATGACTAGATTTCCATCGTTAAAGCGAACGCCTGTCCACATGTCCCAGAACTCTCCTTCTGTTGGCTGGGTGTACGGTCCAAACACATCCTTTATTCTGTAGGGTAAATACATATAATATTTGTAATTGAAGGCGTTAGACCAACAACCTATAATCAAAATGATTTATGACTGTGTAAAGTACAACAAATAGTTTGAACTGTGTACTAGAAAGCATACAGCTGTTCAACACTCCCATTCCAGACGCTCCACTCACCCTCTAGAGAAAAGCTGGAAGTTTATTAGGCGAGTAAGTACAGGTGAAATTAAGCCAGAGTCCTTTAGAACCTGTAGGTGACAAAATATTAGAAATATTCTCTTCTCACTTCTCAAATGAAAACATGCGTCTTTATAAAGTGCCACACTCACTTTCTGAAGGAATCTTGGATAATGAGTCTCAGGGAATATACCTTTAAAGATTGAAAGCAAAAAAAAATCCTTCATTTTCAGTTTTTACATAACGTTAGTAATCTCTATTCAGACTTTTGTTATTTTAAATATTTTAATATATATATATATATATATATATATATATATATATATATATAAATATATATATATTATTTTTTAATTTTTTTATTGAGGACTGAATAGAAATTTTATGTACCTCCATTTGAGAGGCAGAGGCTGTTTATGGTGACATGCCCGCTCCTGTTATGGTTGCTCCTGTGTGTTTAACTGCACGTGAGAACCACCCAGATCATATTGACAGGAACATTAAGCTGAACTATGCCAGGAGAGCTTGAAGGATCCTTACGGCTCACCTGTACAGTAACTCGAGAGCTACAGTGTCTCCGTAGTCATGTGACAGGAGGTTGATCCTCTGCTCTGACAGCCCCAAATGAGCTATCAGGGCCTCCACCACACTGGCCTGCTCGAAGATGGAATAGCGGTGTGGTCGCTGGAGTGTCATCATGAGATGGGACGTTTGTGTGATAGAAATAATAATTCAAATTATGGATAATAAAAGACAGTAGTTGTAGTGACTGCAAGTCTTTCGTCTCACCGGTTTGTCTGAAAAACCAAAGCCCAGGAAGTCGAGGGCGATGACTCTATTAAAGCGTTGAGTTAGAGAATCCCAAATCTACAAAACGACAACAAGATTTAAAAAAACTTAAAGAGCAAATGCTGCACAATAAATTGCAAAGCAGAGGCAAAGTATCCAGTCACTGTCTGTGAATTGCTTCCACATTGCATTAAACGGAGTTAATAATTGCTTTTCTGAAATGTTGGTGCAGTTTTAAACTGGAAAATGATAATAATTGGCTCTGTGCTTATACCTTATACCAGTCATAGCTAGAAGTAGGAAAACCATGAAGCAGCAGGAGAACATCAGAGCTTCCCACAACACCAACTGACTCTATTGACAAACAGTATAAAATTACAATAAGACTACAACTTTACAAGAATGTCGTATTACGAGAGTCAGTTTGTAAACAAAGCCTGTATGATATACCTTTATAAAAGATGTTATTTCCTCTGAAAGTGAAGAAGTGTCCGGAAGCGCGCCAGGTGTTGAGCGCAGGTGAGAGCTGTGGAGGAGGGATGTGCAGATACACCGCGAGCAGAGGAATGCACAACAGACCCACGTGAAGCCACCACTCCCTGCTCACGCGACGGGCCGACCCGCACTCACTTTCGTTCTGCTGCAGACAGGGTATGTTTTTATGTTACTGTACTATATGTTGTGATGTATATTGCCGTTGTTCTTGTATTAAAGCAACCTTATTTGCATTAGAAGTAGAGGCAGCTAGGCAGGCACAGACGAGCGCGTCAAAGCAGCATCATAACACGGAGCAGCCTTTATATGATCATTCAATTCAAATTTTAGGCAAATAATGCGTTCTTGTAATTTACAAGAAGTTACTTACAGGTGAGTCTTGTGACATTCTCGATTCCTGTACTTGTTCGCAGTGTGTGTCGGTTGTATTTTGCTGGTGGCCTGAAATATGTGCTGTTGAGTGACATTAAGAGTCTGTCACTGAGCTGTCATCTTCAGAATCCGAACATGCATGGCCCTAAAACGGTCTGTCGCGACTGTTATCAAGCGTCATGTTGCTAAGGATCCAAAGGTCTCAGGCTTAAAGTAAAGCTCGCTTGCGCCCCTCGTGGAGCGGATGGCAAACGGCACTTTTGGATCTACCGGGCAAACTGCGCTACATCCAAAACGTCCCTATCTATTAAATTAAATGTTGGACAAAAAAGTGATCACAATCTATTGGTCATTAAGTGTATCACAGTAATAATATATGAATGTTGAAAATCGATGTAGAGTGTGGACAGTGCATAATGGCAGTTTTACTATAGGCTATCTCACAAGATGAAAATATATAATTATTGTCATCAATTGAAATTTGCAGTAAATGGTTAAACATTTATTTGTCTTACATGGACCTAATAAACCTGCTTTGTTATTACATTTAAAAAATGTTTGAGCCAAATCTCAAAATCCTGATTTTAAATCGGGCAATTCCGATTGTAATCATTTGTAAGATTTTGTCTCAGAATTGTTCAAATATAGAACTTTTTAGGAACCACTATAAAAGTGTTAATTTCCTTTTTCCTTTGGTGTGACACCCCTATATTTTTAGTTCTTTCTGTCACACCGTGGGACACATAACATTTCAGTAAAAATGTCCAAAAAACTGTAAAAGAATTGACAAAGTTAGTGACCCCTTATATTTTCTCAAACATCAGACTTATAACAATAAGCATTTTTTTCTTCAAAAGTGGTGTTTTACACACACACACACACACACACACACACACACACACACAAATAAATTACTGCATAATTTTTTACTGCAGTGTATTTTAAGGAATCAAGTAACTCACTCATTAAGACAATGACATGCTGCCACCTGCTGTCTGTTTTAGTTCATATTAAACGTATCACTTCATTGATTCCGTCATGATATATATATGGATTAACGTGACGTTCATACATTTAATAAAGTTTCCCCTGGACATGAGTTTATGGAAGTAGGCTAAAGACTACCACCGCTTAATAGAACAAATTGTTTCTGTTGCTGTCAGTATTGTTTTTGGAAGTTATATTAAAATGCAATGGTCTGGTATCAGCGTCAGTAGGCTGTACTTATTGTATTTCGGCCACACCCCAAGGTGCTTCACCCTCGCCTACTCTGAGCTCGATTGCTATGTCTGAGGTAAACCCCGCCCTCCTCATTACCCTACGCACGAATAAATGTTGGAAGACATAAATGCAAAGATAAATAAATGAATGAATAAATAAATAAATATATAAAGAAATAAATGCATAAATAAATAAATAAATAGAAAGGAATAAATGTGGAAATAAATAAAAATAGAAATAAATAAATGTATAAATAAATAAAATAATAAATAAATTGTTTGGAAATAAATAAATACGTAAATATGGAAATAAATGTATAAATAATTATTAATTTCTGTTTTTTTGATTTTCTATGTATATTTTTTTATTTTTTTACATTTCTATGTATATTTATTTATATATTTATTTTTTTATTTTTTATTTTTTACATTTCTTTGTATATTTATTTATATATTTATTTATTTTTGATATTGGCAGCCCTGACATTCCATAAATGTCAGTCCTCTCACCAACGACTCGCCACCTCGTGTTTGTAGTTTAATTTATTAAAGCGGATACACTTATCGACCACAAGAGGGAGCTGATGACCAGCTGATTGTCACCCGACTTATGAACATTTAACTGAATAAAAAGAGACTTTTGCTTTAGTTTGAATATTTTAAATTACGTTTGAATTCGTGGGGTATAGTTAATCTGAAACTGAATCAACTTTGAGTCTGTTATGACTCAAAATACGACTCGTAAGATAGAAACTGAAGCGCAGTTTTTCATCCGCTCCACTAGGCGGCGTGATCGAGCTTCAGGTTCACTCTTTCAGCTTCAGGTGCTTGACAACAACATGACGCTTGATAACAGTCGCCACGACATGTGCAGTTTGTTTGAAATAATCTACAAATCCTGCAGATGACAGCTCAGTGACAGACTCATAATGTCACTTTACAGCCCATATTACAACCCATAAACAAAGAAAACAGACACACGTTGTGATAAAGAGCAGGAATCAAAGATGCCACACGACTGCCCTGTAAGTCTCCTTCAATTACACTGTATTTCTCTTGTAACATTATTCAACTATAAGCACACACCTAGCAGTCCTTAACTATCGCATTGAAGTCATTATTTAGGTGTGTATTGATTGTGAATTGTGCTCCTCTGTCGGTCATTTAGCCTTTGTTTACATTCTGCTCTGTTGCTGAACTCCCTGTCAGACCTTCAGAAGAACAAATGTATCTGTTGTTTTTGCGTTACATTTATAATCTTTGAATGAAGCGCCATCTGATATTCATATCATAAAGTAGAATGTGAAGGAATCGTGTTTTTTTTTTCTCTGTTGTTGTTGTTGTACTGTTACTGTAGGTAATAATCCACAGGACTGATGCTTGTTCATAGAGTCAGTTGGTGTGTGAAGCTCTGATGTTTCTGCTGCTTCATGGTTTTGTAGAGCTGCAGTGTTTGCTTCTAAAGAAAACCATCATATATACAGTCCAAGACAGGCGAAAACCGGATTACTATTGTGAAGGAAAGTGATTATTATTGATGCAGCATTACTTTAGTATAATATAGTCTGCAATATTTTTTCACACTGTACAGCTTCAGGCTTTTAATTTATTCCATTGACTCATTCACTCCCACCCATGTGTAAAGTCACAATGGTACACAGAATACTAAGAGAAATGGGCCGTTACACATTCAAAGATGCAGTTTGATATTAGGTACATTGGGATGTTTGTGCTGCACAGAACAACTTTCTGAATTGTCAAGAGTTGAAACCTGAACAATTATTTTTGATCCCGGTGGTTTTTGTCAGTTAAGAAAGATTCTCAGTACATGAAAATTGTCGTGTGCATTTTGTTTCAAACGGTGCTCAGTTGACATGCTGTGATTTGTTGGAGAGAGGATGTAGTGCTTTGTCATTTTCACGATGGACTCCCACCTCTTTCCTGTTGTGCTTCATCCCAAGTGTTTCTCAAAAGACAATTTATCAGCGATTATCAGGCCCGGTACATAAAGAATGTTTGTATTTTTAATGGCTTTGTTTGGATACGAGTCTTAGACTAAGTTTCACTTTCTCCTGTTTTAGATGTAGAATATTGAGTAATGTGTATTTTATTTATGTGTCTCCTCACAGAAGGAATGTGTTTGGAGCGTCACATCCAGCACCAGAAGCAGAGCTGTGGGACGTTTGGACAGACATTGACTGTAATGATGGACGTCTGCTCAGGTAATGCTTGTAACATGTCCGTGTGTGTTGTTGGCGTGTAAATGTGTAGGTTACCATCATTTTGTTTTTGAAGGGTCACTCCTTTGAAAAGGAAATGATGGTAACCTAAGCGGGTGGGGAAGGGACGGTGGTTTGATTTTTTTTAATAGCCAATTTCATTTTTTTCAGTTAAAAGTATAACCCCTGCTGGACATTGTGCTGGAGCTCAGGGGGGGACCCCATGATCCCCCACACCTTCTCACTCACGCCACACCATTCATTCTTATCGCGGAGATCTGGCTGGACTCGAACCAGCAACCTCTGAACCCGTGAGGCAGCGCTCTTACCTGTGAGCCACAGATCTCTTGTCTGGACATGTGAAGGAACTTATATTTCAATCTTCACCTGCATGTGACCTGGGGTTTTCCAATAAACCAGTTAAATGACAGATCGAACCCTCTGAGCAGGGGTTTGAACCCACGACTCTGCCGCAACCTTGTCTTTCAGTAACGTGTGTTTAGCCACTACACCACCATGGCTTTCACGCTGAGTATGGCCGTTTGAGCCACCTTGTAGGATATAATGCAATACATGGTCTTTAACATCAGCAATAGCAGGATTTGAACTCAGGACTCCATGATCACAACGCAACACTTTGTGTCCTGAGCCACTGAAACGTGTGAGTTGGTGGTGTGTTTGGACTGGTTTTATTGAGAGCTTTGTGTTATATGATAGAAAAAGGCAGTAAGTTGTGAGTTTTGAACCCATGCCACTTTGTAGGCAGTGATATGTGTTTAACCACTGCACCATCGTGGCCTTCACAATGTCACCTGGTGTTCGAAGCACTTTGTTGGATAAACAATTTAACGTAGCTAATAGTATGAATTGAACTCTGGTATCTAAGATTAAAATGCAACTATTTATTTATTTACCCACCGAGTCCTAGAAGTTGAAAAGTGGACAAGGTTTTATTGAGAGCTGTGTGTGTTTGTGTGTGTGTCATATGATGAAAAACTTCAAATACTTGCAACCAAGGGATTTGAAACCACCTGCAAGATCTTGATGAGCTGTTCTGAATCAGGGTTGGAGATAAACTCAGGAAAGTGGTTTATCAGGAGCAGGGTTACATGCTTTTAAAAATATCCTTCCTCCTCTTGCTGTCTTCATATGTTAATGCAGATACACGTATTGTCCACAAGGTGGGGCACATGAACACATTAAACTGATCTCATGTTATCCAACCATCCCTCCTCCAAACACTTGTCCTGTGTATGAAGGGTCATATGCGGGGATGCTGGAGTCTGTCCAAAGGAGAAGGGTATTCCTGCACAACTGGAGGCTGCAGTTTCAGGACCTTAGTTCTAGGACCCTAGTTTTTTTGTTACAGCGCCACCTACAGAACTGGATATCCAAAAACACTTTTTAGGATGGACGACATGGACACCAATGAGACTGTGAGCGCTACTCGTGCATGGACCCATGTGCATGGCTTGCTGTTCAGTAGTGGTATAATAGTATATTTATATTAATGTTTTTCATAGGCCATCATATATGCCCTGGCTGTCCTCCGGAATATCTCCTTGCAGGAGGCTGAGCTGGTCTTTCTTTCTGGTCCAATTTATCATTACAGGTCAGAGTAGTAGATTATGAATTACTTTTGCATAATGCCCAGTGTACCCTTTTTTTACTGATATTTCTGTTAACAAAGCAGTGATTGTTCTCTGATAACTATTTCAGTGAGGTGGAAGAATTTAACTGAAAGACTGACCAGCAATTGAGGAAAGAAGGGAGACCATTCAATTGGTGGGTATTGCTCTTAGATACTTAATTTGGAGTTTGCAATTAGACACCAGTAACATGAATATTATGTTTGGCTTTCTCTCTCTACAACTCAAACAGTGCATATTTGTTAAATCAGAGATATATATTTCATTGAACATGTTAAACACATGTTTCTTATTTAATCTCTCTCTCTCTCTCTCTCTCTCTCTCTCTCTCTCTCTCTCTCTCTCTCTCTCTCAGAGTTGAAGCCCACAGCCATTCTGTCTGTGCAGCAACTGATTGTTCTGTTCTTCTGGTTATGTTGTTGCAAAAATGACATGTATATAAATTTACATTCTTGAATCATTCTTGAGTCTTGTCTTGCCTCTCTACAACCTTTAAAATATCTGGCTGTAATTCAATGAATGCATATGCTGATTCCATCTTTATTTTACCTGATAATGAGCTAATTAGGTAAACTTAAGGAGGTTAAACAATATACAGTATAAATCAAGAAACTAATACTTATAAGATACTCCACTTTTTCAGTTGTCTAAAGATTGGAATACATTTTTAATTTGTATTTTTTGTATATTATTTGTTTAAATTTGAAATTGTGACTCAAAGCAGGTATTACTCACTTTGTAATTAACCTTTTAAAGTACTACACTTTTTCAGTTGTTTAAAGATTGGTAAACAAATTTCATTTAAATAATTGTTATGTTGGAAATTGTGACTCAAAGCAGGTATTACACACTTTGTAATTAACCTCTGAAGCATTTTGTATCAAAAATTACATTATATATATATATATATATATATATATATATATATATATATATATATATTATATATATATATATTATATATATATATATATATATATATATATATATATATATATATATATATATATAGATATATAGATATATAGATATATAGATATTGATACTATGTACAAACGGGTACTAGAACTGCGGTCCTGAAACTGCAGCCATCGCTATATCATCCAGTTATGTTGGTGGCGCTGTCACAAAAAAAAACTAGGGTACTAGAACTGGGGTCCTGAAACTGCGGCCGCCGCTACGTCATCCAGTTCTGTAGGTGGCGCTGTCACAAAAAACTAGGGTCCTAGAACTGGGGTCCTAGAAATGCGGTCCTGAAACTGCAGCCTCCGGTTGTGCAGGAATATACTACTGGTCCAAAGAGACAGAGAAACACAGGACAAAGTGCCTGTTATATTAATCTGTAAAAATCTGCCATTAGACACATTTATGGTTGTTTTATCATAATAATCATTTATCCAACTAATGAATCAAACTTGTACAATCTTTCCCAGCAGTCCATTGGCTTTGGGTTAATCTGCATTAAACATGTGATGTTGGTCTTTTTTGGTCTGTGAGAGCCAGTGTCTCTCCTCCATTCATAACCTCACGCGCCTCCAGAGCTCCAGATAGAGACGCACGTGCTCTTCATCACTCAGTGACAGACACAGAGGAAGATCCGATCAAGATTGACTAGAAATGATGCTTGAATCTGCAACCAAAACGACACAAAGTTATTGTGCAATTGTGAACAAACATAACAAAAAAAAAAACATCTACAAGGGCAAAGAGAAGAGTTTAGTAACATCTCTTGTGTCGTATTTTATGTGTTTACACTGTGAGTTTGCCACTGAGTTCAACAACACAACATTGCATCTGTTTTAGCACATCAGTTGAGAGCTGATATGAATAATTTAACGAAACTACTAGATCAATGTTGGTCGAGACTCTGATAAAATCCTAGATTTATAAAACGTGAAATGTAAATGTCAGTCCTCTCACCAACGACTCGCCACCTCGTGTTTGTAGTTTAATTTATTAAAGCGGATACACTTATCGACCACAAGAGGGAGCTGATGACCAGCTGATTGTCACCCGACTTATGAACATTTAACTGAATAAAAAGAGACTTTTGCTTTAGTTTGAATATTTTAAATTACGTTTGAATTCGTGGGGTATAGTTAATCTGAAACTGAATCAACTTTGAGTCTGTTTGCTCTAAAATACGACTCGTAAGATAGAAACTGAAGCGCAGTTTTTCATCCGCTCCACTAGGCGGCGTGATCGAGCTTCAGGTTCACTCTTTCAGCTTCAGGTGCTTGACAACAACATGACGCTTGATAACAGTCGCCACGACATGTGCAGTTTGTTTGAAATAATCTACAAATCCTGCAGATGACAGCTCAGTGACAGACTCATAATGTCACTTTACAGCCCATATTACAACCCATAAACAAAGAAAACAGACACACTTGTGATAAAGAGCAGGAATCAAAGATGCCACACGACTGCCCTGTAAGTCTCCTTCAATTACACTGTATTTCTCTTGTAACATTATTCAACTATAAGCACACACCTAGCAGTCCTTAACTATCGCATTGAAGTCATTATTTAGGTGTGTATTGATTGTGAATTGTGCTCCTCTGTCGGTCATTTAGCCTTTGTTTACATTCTGCTCTGTTGCTGAACTCCCTGTCAGACCTTCAGAAGAACAAATGAATCTGTTGTTGTTGCGTTACATTTATAATCTTTGAATGAAGCGCCATCTGATATTCATATCATAAAGTAGAATGTGAAGGAATCGTGTTTTTTTTCTCTGTTGTTGTAGTAGTAGTGTTACTGTAGGTAATAATCCACAGGACTGATGCTCGTTCATAGTCAGTTGGTGTGTGAAGCTCTGATGTTTCTGCTGCTTCATGGTTTTGTAGAGCTGCAGTGTTTGCTTCTAAAGAAAACCATCATATATACAGTCCAAGACAGGCGAAAACCGGATTACTATTGTGAAGGAAAGTGATTATTATTGATGCAGCATTACTTTAGTATAATATAGTCTGCAATATTTTTTTCACACTGTACAGCTTCAGGCTTTTAATTTATTCCATTGACTCATTCACTCCCACCCATGTGTAAAGTCACAATGGTACACAGAATACTAAGAGAAATGGGCCGTTACACATTCAAAGATGTAGTTTGATATTAGGTACATTGGGATGTCTGTGCTGCACAAAACAACTTTCTGAATTGTCAAGAGTTGAAACCTGAACAATTATTTTTGATCCCGGTGGTTTTTGTCAGTTAAGAAAGATTCTCAGTACATGAAAATTGTCGTGTGCATTTTGTTTCAAACGGTGCTCAGTTGACATGCTGTGATTTGTTGGAGAGAGGATGTAGTGCTTTATGTCATTTTCACGATGGACTCCCACCTCTTTCCTGTTGTGCTTCATCCCAAGTGTTTCTCAAAAGACAATTTATCAGCGATTATCAGGCCCGGTGCATAAAGAATGTTTGTATTTTTAATGGCTTTGTTTGGATACGAGTCTTAGACTAAGTTTCTCTTTCTCCTGTTTTAGATGTAGAATATTGAGTAATGTGTTTTTTTATGTATGTGTCTCCTCACAGAAGGAATGTGTTTGGAGCGTCACATCCAGCACCAGAAGCAGAGCTGTGGGACGTTTGGACAGACATTGACTGTAATGATGGACGTCTGCTCAGGTAATGCTTGTAACATGTCCGTGTGTTGTTGGCGTGTAAATGTGTAGGTTACCATCATTTTGTTTTTGAAGGGTCACTCCTTTGAAAAGGAAATGATGGTAACCTAAGCAGGTGGGGAAGGGACGGTGGTTTGATTTTTTTTAATAGCCAATTTCATTTTTTTCAGTTAAAAGTATAACCCCTGCTGGACATTGTGCTGGAGCTCAGGGGGGGACCCCATGATCCCCCACGCCTTCTCACTCACACCACACCATTCATTCTTATCGCGGAGATCTGGCTGGACTCGAACCAGCAACCTCTGAAACCGTGAGGCAGCGCTCTTACCTGTGAGCCACAGATCTCTTGTCTGGACATGTGAAGGAACTTATATTTCAATCTTCACCTGCATGTGACCTGGGGTTTTCCAATAAACCAGTTAAATGACAGATCGAACCCTCTGAGCAGGGGTTTGAACCCACGACTCTGCCGCAACCTTGTCTTTCAGTAACGTGTGTTTAGCCACTACACCACCATGGCTTTCACGCTGAGTATGGCCGTTTGAGCCACCTTGTAGGATATAATGCAATACATGGTCTTTAACATCAGCAATAGCAGGATTTGAACTCAGGACTCCATGATCACAACACAACACTTTGTGTCCTGAGCCACTGAAACGTGTGAGTTGGTGGTGTGTTTGGACTGGTTTTATTGAGAGCTTTGTGTTATATGATAGAAAAAGGCAGTAAGTTGTGAGTTTTGAACCCATGCCGCTTTGTAGGCAGTGACATGTGTTTAACCACTGCACCATCGTGGCCTTCACAATGTCACCTGGTGTTCGAAGCACTTTGTTGGATAAACAATTTAACGTAGCTAATAGTATGAATTGAACTCTGGTATCTAAGATTAAAATGCAACTATTTATTTATTTACCCACCGAGTCCTAGAAGTTGAAAAGTGGACAAGGTTTTATTGAGAGCTGTGTGTGTTTGTGTGTGTGTCATATGATGAAAAACTTCAAATACTTGCAACCAAGGGATTTGAAACCACCTGCAAGATCTTGATGAGCTGTTCTGAATCAGGGTTGGAGATAAACTCAGGAAAGTGGTTTATCAGGAGCAGGGTTACATGCTTTTAAAAATATCCTTCCTCCTCTTGCTGTCTTCATATGTTAATGCAGATACACGTATTGTCCACAAGGTGGGGCACATGAACACATTAAACTGATCTCATGGTATCCAACCATCCCTCCTCCAAACACTTGTCCTGTGTATGAAGGGTCATATGCGGGGATGCTGGAGTCTGTCCAAAGAGACAGAGAAACACAGGACAAAGTGCCTGTTATATTAACCTGTAAAAATCTGCCATTAGACACATTTATGGTTATGTTTTATCATAATAATCATTTATCCAACTAATGAATCAATCTTGTACAATCTTTCCCAGCAGTCCATTGGCTTTGGGTTAATCTGCATTAAACATGTGATGTTGGTCTTTTTTGGTCTGTGAGAGCCAGAGTGTCTCTCCTCCATTCATAACCTCACGCGCCTCCAGAGCTCCAGATAGAGACGCACGTGCTCTTCATCACTCAGTGACAGACACAGAGGAAGATCCGATCAAGATTGACTAGAAATGATGCATGAATCTGCAACCAAAACGACACAAAGTTATTGTGCAATTGTGAACAAACATAACAAAAAAAACATCTACAAGGGCAAAGAGAAGAGTTTAGTAACATCTCTTGTGTCGTATTTTATGTGTTTACACTGTGAGTTTGCCACTGAGTTCAACAACACAACATTGCATCTGTTTTAGCACATCAGTTGAGAGCTGATATGAATAATTTAACGAAACTACTAGATCAATGTTGGTCGAGACTCTGATAAAATCCTAGATTTATAAAACGTGAAATGTAAATGTCAGTCCTCTCACCAACGACTCGCCACCTCGTGTTTGTAGTTTAATTTATTAAAGCGGATACACTTATCGACCACAAGAGGGAGCTGATGACCAGCTGATTGTCACCCGACTTATGAACATTTAACTGAATAAAAAGAGACTTTTGCTTTAGTTTGAATATTTTAAATTACGTTTGAATTCGTGGGGTATAGTTAATCTGAAACTGAATCAACTTTGAGTCTGTTTGCTCTAAAATACGACTCGTAAGATAGAAACTGAAGCGCAGTTTTTCATCCGCTCCACTAGGCGGCGTGATCGAGCTTCAGGTTCACTCTGTCAGCTTCAGGTGCTTGACAACAACATGACGCTTGATAACAGTCGCCACGACATGTGCAGTTTGTTTGAAATAATCTACAAATCCTGCAGATGACAGCTCAGTGACAGACTCATAATGTCACTTTACAGCCCATATTACAACCCATAAACAAAGAAAACAGACACACGTTGTGATAAAGAGCAGGAATCAAAGATGCCACACGACTGCCCTGTAAGTCTCCTTCAATTACACTGTATTTCTCTTGTAAAATTATTAAACTATAAGCACACACCTAGCAGTCCTTAACTATCGCATTGAAGTCATTATTTAGGTGTGTATTGATTGTGAATTGTGCTCCTCTGTCGGTCATTTAGCCTTTGTTTACATTCTGCTCTGTTGCTGAACTCCCTGTCAGACCTTCAGAAGAACAAATGAATCTGTTGTTGTTGCGTTACATTTATAATCTTTGAATGAAGCGCCATCTGATATTCATATCATAAAGTAGAATGTGAAGGAATCGTGTTTTTTGTCTCTGTTGTTGTTGTTGTAGTAGTAGTTTTACTGTAGGTAATAATCCACAGGACTGATGCTTGTTCATAGAGTCAGTTGGTGTGTGAAGCTCTGATGTTTCTGCTGCTTCATGGTTTTGTAGAGCTGCAGTGTTTGCTTCTAAAGAAAACCATCATATATACAGTCCAAGACAGGCGAAAACCGGATTACTATTGTGAAGGAAAGTGATTATTATTGATGCAGCATTACTTTAGTATAATATAGTCTGCAATATTTTTTTCACACTGTACAGCTTCAGGCTTTTAATTTATTCCATTGACTCATTCACTCCCACCCATGTGTAAAGTCACAATGGTACACAGAATACTAAGAGAAATGGGCCGTTACACATTCAAAGATGTAGTTTGATATTAGGTACATTGGGATGTTTGTGCTGCACAAAACAACTTTCTGAATTGTCAAGAGTTGAAACCTGAACAATTATTTTTGATCCCGGTGGTTTTTGTCAGTTAAGAAAGATTCTCAGTACATGAAAATTGTCGTGTGCATTTTGTTTCAAACGGTGCTCAGTTGACATGCTGTGATTTGTTGGAGAGAGGATGTAGTGCTTTATGTCATTTTCACGATGGACTCCCACCTCTTTCCTGTTGTGCTTCATCCCAAGTGTTTCTCAAAAGACAATTTATCAGCGATTATCAGGCCCGGTGCATAAAGAATGTTTGTATTTTTAATGGCTTTGTTTGGATACGAGTCTTAGACTAAGTTTCACTTTCTCCTGTTTTAGATGTAGAATATTGAGTAATGTGTTTTTTATGTATGTGTCTCCTCACAGAAGGAATGTGTTTGGAGCGTCACATCCAGCACCAGAAGCAGAGCTGTGGGACGTTTGGACAGACATTGACTGTAATGATGGACGTCTGCTCAGGTAATGCTTGTAACATGTCCGTGTGTGTTGTTGGCGTGTAAATGTGTAGGTTACCATCATTTTGTTTTTGAAGGGTCACTCCTTTGAAAAGGAAATGATGGTAACCTAAGCAGGTGGGGAAGGGACGGTGGTTTGATTTTTTTTAATAGCCAATTTCATTTTTTTCAGTTAAAAGTATAACCCCTGCTGGACATTGTGCTGGAGCTCAGGGGGGGACCCCATGATCCCCCACGCCTTCTCACTCACACCACACCATTCATTCTTATCGCGGAGATCTGGCTGGACTCGAACCAGCAACCTCTGAAACCGTGAGGCAGCGCTCTTACCTGTGAGCCACAGATCTCTTGTCTGGACATGTGAAGGAACTTATATTTCAATCTTCACCTGCATGTGACCTGGGGTTTTCCAATAAACCAGTTAAATGACAGATCGAACCCTCTGAGCAGGGGTTTGAACCCACGACTCTGCCGCAACCTTGTCTTTCAGTAACGTGTGTTTAGCCACTACACCACCATGGCTTTCACGCTGACTATGGCCGCTTGAGCCACCTTGTAGGATATAATGCAATACATGGTCTTTAACATCAGCAATAGCAGGATTTGAACTCAGGACTCCATGATCACAACACAACACTTTGTGTCCTGAGCCACTGAAACGTGTGAGTTGGTGGTGTGTTTGGACTGGTTTTATTGAGAGCTTTGTGTTATATGATAGAAAAAGGCAGTAAGTTGTGAGTTTTGAACCCATGCCACTTTGTAGGCAGTGACATGTGTTTAACCACTGCACCATCGTGGCCTTCACAATGTCACCTGGTGTTCGAAGCACTTTGTTGGATAAACAATTTAACGTAGCTAATAGTATGAATTGAACTCTGGTATCTAAGATTAAAATGCAACTATTTATTTATTTACCCACCGAGTCCTAGAAGTTGAAAAGTGGACAAGGTTTTATTGAGAGCTGTGTGTGTGTGTGTGTGTGTGTCATATGATGAAAAACTTCAAATACTTGCAACCAAGGGATTTGAAACCACCTGCAAGATCTTGATGAGCTGTTCTGAATCAGGGTTGGAGATAAACTCAGGAAAGTGGTTTATCAGGAGCAGGGTTACATGCTTTTAAAAATATCCTTCCTCCTCTTGCTGTCTTCATATGTTAATGCAGATACACGTATTGTCCACAAGGTGGGGCACATGAACACATTAAACTGATCTCATGTTATCCAACCATCCCTCCTCCAAACACTTGTCCTGTGTATGATGAAGGGTCATATGCGGGGATGCTGGAGTCTGTCCAAAGAGACAGAGAAACACAGGACAATGTGCCTGTTATATTAATCAGTAAAAATCTGCCATTAGACACATTTATGGTTATGTTTTATCATAATAATCATTTATCCAACTAATGAATCAAACTTGTACAATCTTTCCCAGCAGTCCATTGGCTTTGGGTTAATCTGCATTAAACATGTGATGTTGGTCTTTTTTGGTCTGTGAGAGCCAGAGTGTCTCTCCTCCATTCATAACCTCACGCGCCTCCAGAGCTCCAGATAGAGACGCACGTGCTCTTCATCACTCAGTGACAGACACAGAGGAAGATCCGATCAAGATTGACTAGAAATGATGCTTGAATCTGCAACCAAAACGACACAAAGTCATTGTGCAATTGTGAACAAACATAACAAATAAACATCTACAAGGGCAAAGAGAAGAGTTTTGTAACATCTCTTGTGTCGTATTTTATGTGTTTACACTGTGAGTTTGCCATTGAGTTCAACAACACAACATTGAATCTGTTTTAGCACATCAGTAAGGCGGGGCTGTAAATGCTGCTTGAACATGCAAACACCAACACAACAATGACTCAAAATCACTGTTCAATTGTGAACAAAATTATAAAGATCACGTCAAATCTAAAGATTCAAATATCTTCTTTACTCATAAACAAACCATTCCTTTATTACAGTCTTGTAATATATTTTGTTCAACACGTGTTTGTATTTCGACCATGTGACGTTCAGTTCAACACGTCAGACATTTTATCTGTCTTACCCTTCCAGTTGAGAGCTGATCCGAGTCATTTAGTCATCCCAGTTTATCTGCCGGTCCAGATCCTGAACAAAATCATATATTTACTTTAAACTATATTCAATTATTCAACGTTTCTGTCGTTGTACCAAACACGGCCAGTTTGAGTTTGGCATTTCATCTATTAATGCTGTCGTTAGTGGAAATAACACGATTCCTCTGGTAGAAACTGCAGTTTACCATCCGCTCCACTAGGCAGCGTAAGCGCGTTTCACGTTCAACATGACACGATTGTTGTCAACATCAAGATGACACGTGATGACAGTCGCCACAACACATTCTGATAGTTCTAAGGCCATTAAAGTACAAATCCTGCAGATGACAGCTCACTGACAGACTCATAATGTCACTCAACAGCACATATTTCAGCCCGTCTGCAAAAACAACCAACACTCTGTTATAAAGTGCAGGACTCCAGAATATGACAAGACTCACCTGTAAGTCACTTTCCACATGAAGTGCTTTTCTCTTGTCAAGTAACTTACTACCACACATTATAGCAATCATCATTTAAGTTTAAGTTTGTATTGATGTATAACTTCTGATGTGTTAAAGAATGTGTTTGCTGGATTATTAGGGAGAAGGTGCTCTTTGTCAGACACTGTCATTCTGTGTTTCTACTTATAAAGTAGAATAATGATCAGTAGAGCTTTTTATCTGCTGTAGGTGTCACTGTAGGTAATAGTCTACTGGATTCATGTTGTTAATAGAGTAGATGGTGTTGTGTGAAGCTCTGACGTTCTTGCTAATTTACACAGTTCAGGTTTTCATTGCACGACATTTGCTCATGATGCTTTTTTAAATCTGTATCTTTTGTTTTGTAGATCTGGAATTCTCAGACTCAACACTTTAACAGAGTCGCTGCCCTCGACATCTTGGGATTTGTTTCTCAGACAAACCGGTGAGATTTCCATTTCAAGCTCAGGTACAGGTAATGCTTCTAACATGTCAGTGTGTTGTTGACTTGTAAATGTGTAGGTTACCATCATTTGTCGTTTTGAAGGGAAACCCCTTTGAAAAAAATAAATGATGGTAACCTAAGTAGGTGGGGAAGGAACAGTGAATACATTTTTTTATCGCCATTTTCCTTTTTTTCAGGCAAAAGCATAACCCCTGCTGGACATCATGCTGGAGGTCAGGGGGGGACCCCATGATCCCCCACACCTTCTCAATCACATCACACCTTTCATTCTTATCGCAGAGATCTGGCTGGACTCGAACCAGCAACCTCTGAAACCATGAGGCAGCGCTCTTACCTGTGAGCCACAGATCTCTTGTCTGGACATGTGAAGGAACTTATATTTGGCTATTCTCCTGTATGTGACGATAAACCAGTTAAAATGCTGCTGCATGAGGACTCACATAGAGCCAACCTTCTGAGGTGGGGTTTGAACCCAAGCCTTTATCACAGCCTCACCCACAAGTAACATGTGCTTAACCACTGCACCACCATGGCTTTCACACAGTTTCTATGCATTTGAGCAGTTTTGTTGGATATAATGCAATATGTGGGATTTGACATCAGCAATAGTGGGATTTGAACCCACGTCCTTGTCACAGTATCATTCTCAACTGACTTGTTTTAACCACTGCACCACCATGGCTTTTACAGTGAGTAATGTCAGTTGATCAGTTTTGTTGGATATAATGCAATTTGTTGGATTTAACATCAGCAATAGTGGGATTTGAACCCAAGTCCTTGTCACAGTCTCAATCTCAACTGACTTGTTTTAACCACTGCACCAACATGGCTTTCACGCTGAGTGCTGTCATTTGAGCAGTTTTGTTGGATATAATGCAATTTGTGTGATTTAACATCAGCAATAGTGGGAATTGAACCCTAGCTTTTATCTCAGCTTCATCCACAGCTGACCCCACAATCCCCCACACTTTTCTCAATCACATCACACCTTCCATTCATATCGCGGATATCTGGCTGGACTCGAACCAGCAACTTCTGAAACCACGAGGTAGCGCTCGTACCTGTGAACCACAGACCTCTTGTCTGGACATGTGAAGGAACTTATATTTGACTATTCACCTGTATGTGACAAAAACAGTTAAAATGCTGCTGCATGAGGACTCACATAGAGCAGACCTGCTGAGGTGGGGTTTGAACCCAAGTCTTAAGCAGAGCCTCAACCACAACTGACTTGTGTTCAGCCACTGCACCATCACGGCATTCACATTGGGGTTGGCAGTTGAGCAGTTTTGTTTGATATAATGCAATTAGTGGGATTTAAACTAAGCAAATGGAGGATTTGAACCCAAGCCTTTAACACAGTCTCACCAACACCTGCCATGTGTTTAGCCACTACTACACCATCATGGCTGTCACATTGACTCCGGTTTCACACTGCACGCGTAAGCAGGGCGTAAGCAGCGCATATTTTTTTCGGCCCTCATGTTAACAGATTAGTGCATTCACACCGGCAGCAGAGGCAGCGCCGCAGCGCGTAGCAGGAGCAGAGCAGAAGCGTCAGTGCCGCGATCGTTTCGGCGCCGGGTCTATTTTTGACGCGCTGCTCGTTGAATTAAAGCCACAGTGCATTGTTCTGATCAAAACTGACCTGATTAACATGAAAAATAGCTAATTTCACCATGAGATCATGTAGTGAAGTGTTCCGTGTGTTTCACAAACATCATATGACATCCGGCGGTGTGAAAAAAAAAAAAAAAATCGAAAACACATCACTGCCAGAAGTTTTTGCTCAAACTTCAGAAGCCTGTTTAAATGATTAAAACTCGAGGCTTATTTTAACATTAAGAGTACTTTCATCACGTAAACTACCTTTATACAGCGTGTTATATGCATATGTGTTTGGGAAAGAGGAGAAAATGGTCGCATTTGCAGCAGATATATGCCGCCCATCATAAATCAAAGCACGAGACAGACAGGGTTTGGAGGAGAACACCGGGAAAGTGACAGAATGGACGATATTCGTCTGTATTTGCAATATACGAGCAGCGGTTCAGCTGCGCGAGACAAACGCAGCCAGTGTGAAAGCACAACTGACGCGCGCGGCTCCCGCTTTCCATACGCACCGCTTCAGCCCTGCCAAAGCACTGCTAGCGCGTGCGGTGTGAAGCCGGCGTGAGAGTTGGCATTTGAGCGGTTTTGTTGGCTATAATGCAATTTGTGGGATTTAAAATAGGCAATAGTGGGATTTGAACCCAAGCCTTTATCACAGTCTCATCTACAGATATTGAGTGTTTAACCACTGCACCATCATTGCTTTCACACTGAGTGTTGGCATTTGTGAAGTTTTGTTGGATATAATACAGTTTGTTGGGATTTAACATAAGGAATAGTGGGATTTGAACACTTTAAACACAACGCGTTTAATTTCCAAGTCCAAGGGTGAATGCACATTTTGGAACAAGCTTTACTGAGAACCCGGTCAAACTCACACTGATAGCACATACATAATGTGAGTAAATAACTACTTGTTTATTCGAATAAAGTTTTGTGTAAAAATAGTTCATCGAACCAGGAAGTTTCTAGTAAACACAAAGAACTTGATTAGCTACTTCAGGTGTTTTTAATTAGGGCTGGAGCTCAGGAAAACTCAGGAAAGTGGCTCACCAGGAGCAAGTACAGATTCTGAAAATGTCAGCTCAGAGACGGAATCATAATGTCAGTCAACAGCACATATTTCATCAAACAAAACATCTCGGTTATATATGTAACACTTATTCCCTGAAGGAGGGAACAGAGTCGTCACATCGGGAAAGTGAACCGACAAATTGGGATCTCGCTTGAGAGAATCCACTTTGAATGTAACTAAACAAGCCAATGCACATTCACATGCGAGTTTTGCATCTAATGCTCCTCCCCACCATGCGGATACATTGGGGACATTGAGGAAGCGGATACATTGCATATTTGGTTATCTCTGAGGATCAAAAATGTTGCTGGCCCTTCCAGTGTCCTTATAAGCCTCCTAAACCACCCGCACCTGTTTGGGGCAGAAGATGGGACAGGGCTTATGCAGAGGGTCAACCGTGCTGCGCACGTAACCAATCCATAGGAGGGGAATGCCACAGCAAGCCGACACTGAATGGGTTCCTAGCGCTACTGGCCACTCGGGCGAGTACATGGGAGGGTACTGGACACGAAGGCTATAAAACCTAGCAAATGTGTGGGGTGCCACCCAGCCCGCATATATCTATCAGCAAGGTGCCTTGAGCCAATGCCCAGGAGGAAGCAACAATCCTGGTAGAGTGAGCTCTTAACCCGAGCTGGCAAGGCACGTCCTTTGGGTCAGATACGGCAAGACAATAGCATCCACTATCAAGTGGGCTAACCTCTGCTTGGGGACAGCCTTTCCCTTCTGCTGGCCTCCGTAACAGACATAGCTGGTCTGAGGTACAGCGTGCTCCTCTGGAAGTTCCACAGGCTACGGTGTGCTAGAGGAGTAAGGGGCCAGAGGTTGGCTCTCCGAGGAAGCCCTCATCGTAATCCTCAGATTGCCTATGCTATTAGCCAAACGTAGACCTAATCTGGTGGCCACCAGAACCGGAACTAGATCGGGGAATAGGCAAATGGACTCTATCTGAGGTACTCAAGTCTCGAGATCTCAACACCACAATGCTCATGTTCCTGCAGTGAGAAAATGACACATCCACGAATGCAGCCTCGACATGTTTAACACCCAGCCTTGCCTGCGAGTGCAAACAAGAATTTACAGGCCTTGGAGGGGAGATGCGGATTACCCCAATGAGGGTAGCGGTCTTTGGCTGCATCGCAATTGATTACTCCACTGGGGGACCTCCACGTAACCCTTGACTGCCCCGCCATTGAGAATAGTGAGGGTGAGGAGGCACTGGATCAGCCTGAGGAGGTTGGCTCATCGAGGAAGCCCTCACTGTCAGACACGAGAGACAATGATCGTGACCATCAACTGGTGCCATGAGTGACCACATCCAGAAACACATGGGCGAAATGTCATCTTGAAAAAGACACTGTCACACCCGTGTAAGCATTTTTAGGGAAAATTCTCTCTCTGGTGCTGAAGCGCACAGGGGAAATGGCTACAGCACAAAAGCAGGAAAATAGTGGGCTAACTCACTGAAGGCGCAACCTGCTGAATGAACAGCGGAAAGCTTTTTGAAAGCTCTTTGTAGGGCTCGTGAGCACCGCTGAAAGCACCGTCACACCAACACCAACTCAAGAGGCTCCTTCCCAAAAGAATTCATAGAGCAGAACACATGAACCACTCCGAAGCAAAAGGCAAATATGCAATGTATCCGCTTCCCGCATTGTGGGGTGGAGTGCCAGATGCAAATCTCGCATGCCAATGTGCATTGGCTTGTTTGGTTAGACTTGAAGTGGATTGGTCTCTCAAGCGAGATCCCAATTAGTTGGTTCACTTTCCCGACGTGACGTTGAGAGTGACTGACTGAAAGGGAACCGACATTGAAGATGTCAAACAGCTTATTCCCATACAGTGCATTTCTCTTGCAAGAATAATAGCAATCAAGCAGTATCTTAGTCATTATTTAAGTATGTAATGATGTGTAATTCTGATATAACCATGAATGACGGCATTCTCATATTCTGTGATGGTTTATCACAGATTTTGTTTATATTTTGCTGCTAAACTCCCTGTCAGACCTTTAGAACAAATTAATCAATGAGTCTTACAAGCCACATAGCATCACAACTAAATAATTCCAAGGATTTCAATATTGAAATATAGAAAACAATGTCTTTCTAATACAAAATATAGATGTTTGGACCATTATACTCAGCCACCCAGAGGTAGTTATATATAATTATATTCAAAATTAAAGCTGATTGATAACGTGGCAGACAATATTTGCATCCTTACTTTTGAGAACCACCCATCAAATCAGTAAGTTGAACTTGACAACCGGATCATGCTTGAGTCATTCAATTGAGTCAGTTCTTTTCAATGTGTTTGCATACCAATGATCGTGATCGTCAAGCTTGCAGTTCACACAAATCTTATCATATGGGTATGGCTTCTGAAAAATTCTATTAACCATATGGACTGCTTTTGGTAAGCATTTTTGGAGTTACGAATTGTCTTTTGTATGAGAAAAATCTTGCATTATGCTTATTAAAGCTAATGTGTGCTCAACATGAAGGAAAACATGGCCCTCAGGTTACGCTAAATATCAATTTTTATTCTTAAAAACCATACACGATACTCGACAAGTTTAAAATGTAAGTTGAATCACGATATCCATTTACATTGCGCAAGATAAACAGACATGTTCTTTTATTTCCAAACGTTAAGATAAAAAAAAGACAGATCCTTAAAACAGATGGATAAACATTCATTCCCATTATAGGAAGACGCTATAGAAAAAAAGTTATGGATTATTTTACTATATATGCTCTAAATTGCAAACTCAAGCAGTTTTTTTTTTCATTTAATAAACATGAAAAAAATGAAATAACTTATTTAAAAAAAAAAAAAGTGCAGTTGCAATGACTGAACAAAACCGAATCCCTTTCTCCTGTTTTTCTTCCTCTCTCCTCCTTTATTACACCCTTAAATGAACCAACGAATGAAGAGAAGCAACAGTCTGAACTGGAACCCGCTGCCAAAAAATTAAGCCTACTCCTAAACATTACAAAAAACACAAAACATGTTAGTATTTTGACCATAAGTTTCATGCTATAAGCCACCCTGAGTATTATATTACTTGGAGAACCAATCACGACCCTTGTTTAAGGAGTACCCCCTTTCCCATGAATATAATTTATGTAAAATCCCTGTAGGTCTGGTTCAGCAGGTTGAGATGTTCTCATTTCCGCATAAAAATACAATTTATTTATATGGTCTGTATCAAAACGTTCCTTGGGAATCTGAAATAAAGTACCCTGTGCTGTGATACCAGTGTTATACGCATTATTTTTTTTGGTGAAAATTCTTCTTGTTGATTCCTTTGCGTTTCCAGTACTTCAGGTCCTAAATATATTCTACAAACAATTGCAGCAATATTTTCTTAACTGATAGCAATCTTTATGGAATATGAAAAAAAAAGTACAAACTTTGTCATTTTCATATGACCAACAAACCAAAAACACTTAAGGAATTTTTTTTTCAAAAAAAAAAGAAAAGAAAAAAAGAAACAAATTTTGAAAACAATTCACTCTTTTTCCTTGCTTTATTTTTCCTTTTGACGGAGACAACAATTTACTACCTAAAAGACAATCTTAAGTTAAAATTCTTTACTTTTTAAATCATTGCATCCTTTTCAATTCAATTTTCTAGCTGTATTTTTTTTTTCGGCCTGAGTAAACAAACATGATACATTGGCAGGAACTTAAATGTCATTGTTGAACTGACTGTGGACCATTTCAAATAGTTAAATCAGAGATCAGGATTTCATGATCATAGTATCAGAGATGCATTCATTCTTTAAAAGGCTGACCTTGTGTGGCCTCCACTTCAAAAAAAAAAAAAAAAAAAAATTCACACCGTTAAAAGCGTGAAGACTCCAGCCATTTCACACAATTCAACTTCCAAATGAGAATGAGACATGGAATCTTGAAACTTAAACAAAACAAAAACTAACAACTTCAAGGGGTGAAATAGTAATTATGAGAGGAGATGTAAGGACAGAGATCCTCGTCTACGGCTCCCTCCCGTCACCAGTCCAATGAAAAAACCTCCCATGGACCTCAATACCTTCTCTGCTATACAAGCCTTAGTGTTTTCTATTTGGCTAGAAGGTTCTATGTATCTACAAATATATAACAAATAAAACTTGCAGGCAAAAATTGTTCAGTTTCCATAGAAACACCCTTTTTTCCTGAAAATACAGCAGTATCTGAAATATTTCTCTTATTTCATTTGTCCCCATTTCTCTGCATCAGGAAGCTCTTCCACCATCAAACAGAAGAAAAAAAAAAGTATCTACAAACTTTGTAAACAGACCTGTGTCTTCCAAAAAACATAAATAATTCAAAATATTAACAGCCAAATGATGCAGAAATCAGTGTTTGAATAAGCAAAGGACAAAAAGAACAAATGTACAACACCATCCAGATAAAGAGAAGCAAAAGCTAAGAGCTAAGCTCCCGAGAGATCCTTGGCTCCGCCCCTCTCATCCAATGAGTTCTCCTGGCTTTAGTCTCTGTGGAGACGAGCAGGTGTTGTGTGTCGTACCGAGGGGCGGAGCTGATCAAAGGGACGTCTCTAGGCTGTGCATGGGGCTCCCGGGAGTTGAGGGTGTGGCGGGCTTGCTGGGATCCAAGAAGAGGTGGATGCCGCTGTCTACGGCGTTATTGTTCTGATTGGGCGAGGGTGGGGAAGGAGGCGTGGGTGTGGCGTTTCTCTTAGTGGGGGCGTCGTCCTCCGCGTCAGTGTCGTCGATGAGGGGGATGTGGGGTTCTGAGTCCTCTATCCGGAACTCCGGATGGGTCATAAAGTTGTGGATGGAGCTGCGAGACTCTGGCTTCTCCAGGCCCTCATAGGGCGACAGCGAGCTGCGGAATGCATTCACCACTCGGATCTGTGGGAGAACAGGACGCAAAGTCAGCCTTGCTTCTTGCAGAGATCTACGGCTCGTTTGCACACGTACACAACAGGCATACAAAGTCAAACAACACATCTTTTTTATTTTTTAAATTTTTTTTAAGTAAAGGTTAAACCAAAGGCCAAATGGACTAGTTTTAATTGATGAGTGGAGAGCAGTGAGGTTAGCGCACCAAAACCGTCTGAGAGTGTGTGAGCGGTCAGATGTCGTGCAACTTAGAAAGAGAGGACGGAACTCTTGAAAACCTGATGCTTGTGTTACGGTGAGCTTATCCTCTGACCGACGGACGGAAAATCCTCTTTTCTCAGGATTGAGAAGTAACAGATGTACCAAACTGGAAAGAACTTAGGCGTCTTCCCAGTTGTAAAATCAAAGATAGCCAATTATTCAAAATGCAAATGAGAAAGAGAGAAAGAGAACAGAAGAGACAGGAGAAGAGAGAGGAAATGGTAACCCCAGAGGACACAGCTCAACACATGAGGTTAATATTTTTGGGCATGCTTGTATTGGTGGGGAGGGATCGATCACTTATTATGTTGTGAAGTAGAGACGCAAAACTTTAAAGCAGCCAAGCAAGTTTAAGCTAACCAGCACAAGTAAATTCACAAACGGTCTAGAGACTGGACCCATGCAGAGCAGCGCTACCTTGTGTTTCAACAGAGGTAAACCTTTGAGTATAGCCCATGACACATTTCACAGAATCTAAGAAGGAATATGCGGCAGTCAGTGTCGTAGCGTTTTGAACTCAGTTTCCCAATGTCCAATATCCATTTCATTAGCAAGACTAAAACAAAAGACCATTTCAAACAAAATGCAAAGTGCCCTGAACAGAGAAAAGGGGTTTGAGGACAGCCAGGACCTGATGAAAGATGGAAATATTGATGTGGTTAGAATTGTGCTGAAAGACAAACAGAAATGACATGATTACACCAGCTTTTCCTCCAGTCGCAGATCATCCCTGTAAAATAACGAAGTTACATAAAAAAGACAGACAGAGAGAAAGAGAATGAAAACCACGTCGAGTACGGACAGTGAAACGGGCAAAAACGGATTCCACAGGAAAGGTGACGAACAGCAGGATTACAGAAACTTCATTTGTGGCTACACTACAGCATAACATCCAGTATTCTCAGATGATCCTACAGAAACCCGAAATACTTACCAGGACGGCGCCTTTAAATTGTCCCACAAACCCATTCACAAGACCAATTTGTTGCGATTGGTCGGGTTATCAGTGTGACCATGGGCGTATACTCAAAACATTTACACGCAGTAGACTAGCAGCCTGGAGAGCACGCGCAGGGCTGCAGACACACCAGACGGAATTAGACAGCGACTCTTCATTGGTGAAACCCAGCCAAAGCCATCAAACACAGACACAGATATTTCAACCTTAACACTTAGGATACACAGCCGTTAACATTGAGAAGCAATGTGGAAGATGTTTCGAGATACAATTCGTTTCGAACAAGAAAGCGAGAGAGAAGGAAGGACATTAGGAGAAGAATGAAGACCGTTAGGCGAGAGGAGGAAATGTTAATTGTCATGCACTAATAAACACGCACTCACACCCGACAGTGGCAGAAGCGGTGTTGAAGGCAGTAGCAGGAGATAAGGCTACATGTGTAGGGCTAGAAACATTGGTTACATCGTGCTGTTGGCTGGTGCTGGAGGGCTGGCGCCTGACGGCCGCCTGAAAGGAAATTCCGCTCTGGAACGCACTCACTACATCCATCTGGAAGGAATCAGAGAGTGTGATAGGCCCAGAGAACGCACAGGAGAGAGAAAGACAGAGTCAGAGAAAGAGGAAGAAGTGAGAAAAGAGAAGGGATAGAGAAAGAAGGGCACCCATATAAAGAAGAGAGAGACAGAGAGTAGCTGAGAGAAGAAAAAAAAAGGCACTGAATTAAAAGAACCTGACCTGACATTTGCCTTTAGCATTGATCGGCTTATTGCACTGATAAACTGCATTAATAAACCCTCTTCCACCAGTATAAGGTCACCATAATTGGTGGATCGATCGGAGGGTTTATTAACTCAAACCATAAGCAGAGAAATGGAAATAAAAATCTAAATTGATTCAGCAAGACGGGCATTTGAGCTTGGGCAGAGGGGACTGCGGAGTTGTGCGGTTTTCGAGAGGTTACCTGAGTCTGAATGCGGTTGAGGCCTCTGAACCAAAGGATCTGCCCCCTGCGGAGCTCTCGCTCAGCATGGTCGATTTCCTCCATGTCATCCAGCTCGTCCAACTCCTCATCTGGGATTTCCTCCTTCTGCGTGCCATGACCAGCAGTCTTCAGGAACTTCAGCCGACTCGTGGGGATCGAGGAAATGAGCTGAATGAGAGCATAGATAGATATCAAGTGGCCACAGAAAAAAAAAAAAAGAAATGCTCTCAGTCTGGCAATTTAGCTCACTGCCATTAGGGGGCACTGCTCTATTACTATTGAGGAGTTTAGATTGGTGCAAGTTACAGGCTACAAGAAGGAATAGTCAGATGATGCTCACCTGTCCCCAGAGTAGACATCCAAAGCCCAAGAAGACACACCATAGCCACTGTTCAATGTTTAGCCCCACACAGCTGAATGGCTTTCCTCCAAACTGCACGATCACAATCTGAGGGGTAAAGTGTCATTATTATCAATTTTTTTTGTTTTTAAAATCACACTATTTAAACAGAAATAGATACTTCTGAATAAAAATGCTAATGTGCTCTGATTATTAGCCATCATACAGTGGACTCACTGTATACCTGAATAACAAAAGTCCCAAAGACGATGGTACAGAAGATCAAATTGTTGAAAATGCCTTCAAAGACATTTCGCTCCCCGTGGATCTTTCGTGCATTGATTTCATTAAAAAGCTGCATCATCACAAAGGTGTTGAAGACGATGGTGTAGTGCTCAGAGGGCGGAGAGTGAAGAGGGGCATTACGCCCACTGTCAATGTCGAAAATCTTCTCACCTGAGAGTGAAAAAAATGCAGTGTTAGGAATAAGACTCTTGAAAGACGTGGCTCTGTGTAAGCATAACATAATACGTGATATATTACAATGGACAGGGTACGGTAAACTGGGTTATAAAACAATTCAAAATAACAAATGTTGGCTTTAATTTACATTATTTTAAAGGGATGGTTCACCCAAAAATGAAAGTTCTGTCATCATTTAGTCACGCTCAAGTTGTTCAACTATCCCTTTAACTTATCACAACCTGCAGGCTCCTCCATTTTCACGGACGTTTGCTTTATGCCATTATAATGTGCTTGAATCAGTCGGTTTAATCACTGTTGCTTGAACATGTGTTAGTTCTTACCAGCAAAGAGAAGAGTGAAAATGATGGTGAGCTGGTAGACTCCATGACCCAAAATGTTCTTCATCATTGTCCTGGAGATGAGGGGTTTATTACGGCCGTAAGGCTTCCTCAGCAGAAGAGATTCAGTGGGGGGTTCAGTGGCCAAGGCCAAAGAGGCAAATGTGTCCATAATCAGATTTACCCACAACATCTGTACAGCTTTCAAAGGAGAGTCCTGGGAGAGTGAGAGAGAACAGGAGGTGACCGTTCTGACCTCATTCACTGTGACGTTCAAAAACACACTCTCAGTTCTGCATTTGCATGAGTACTGACTTTTTGCATTTTGTTTTTCAAGGGAAATCAGCATTATGATTTTAAACATGAGAATACTGAGCAGAAAAATAATCAGAATAGAACAAAATATTTTCACACAAAGCACAGAACTACATGAATTAGAGCTGCTGAAATTCAGGTGGAGTCTGCGAGCACAAATAGTGAGGGCCTGCTCATGAACAATGTCCAGGGAAAATGACATATGAAACAAGCGGAACACCTAAGGCTTAATGCCACGTCCAGACTGGGCAACTGACAGCAATGCAAAGCGCAAATGTAATCCTCTCATTCATTATGCAATAACACAGGAACTCGACTGCAATCAGCCCGACTATCATTCCATTTAACAGAAAAGAGCTGGCTCATTTCGGACTGGTGCTTTGTCTGTGGACAGCAGTGCCAGATCCCATGCTGACTGGATGCAAGTCTTCATGCCTCAGACTAACAATTTCCAATCAGTTTACACAGGATGGGTAGCAATCAGCTGCTTCCATCAGCCACCACGGTGCATCTGTTAAGATGCAATACTTTGCGCAGAACTGCCCTATTTAGCTTAAAAGCTCGGTCAGCCACAGCATTATTGTGCTTCATGGTTCGAGAGAGGTTTTTTAGTGATACCTGTGTGATGCAAGCTCCAGTGAAGGCCACGATCACAGCCACCACATTGACAGTGAGCTGGAACTGGAGGAATTTTGAAATACTGTCGTATACGTTCCGCCCCCACATGACTGCCTTGACAATGCTGCTGAAGTTGTCATCAGTGAGGATGATATCGGAGGCTTCTTTAGCCACGTCTGTGCCTGCAATGCCCTGAGAATAAAAAGCACACAATATAAAAACCAATCCAATCAAAATGTAGTGCACAGAATCCTTATAGAATTCATTTTTTTTCCCTGTAGCAATATCAGGTAGACCCACATACCATGGCAAACCCAACATCGGCCTTTTTTAAGGCAGGGCCATCATTGGTGCCGTCTCCTGTTACCGCCACAACCTGCCTCTGCTCCAAAACAGTGCTGTCAATTATACCTGAAGAAAAAGACATGCGTCAAGACAATCCGCACAACATTAGAGACACTTTTTAAACACAGAGACTTGCTCCTACAGTATGAGCGATTAATTCTGAGCACCTTTGACTAGTGTATGCTTGTCTGTTGGCGAAGATCTCGCCAGCACCCGGAGTTTAGGCCATATTTTATCAATCCGCTCTTGTTCGATCTGAAAAAAAAAGAAAAGTAATCATATTCTGAGCTTGTTAACTTCTGTGTTTGTGTGGAAAGTCCTGCCATTAGTAGACTGTGCCTCTCACCTCTCCCTTTTCATTACGGATACGGCGGTTGAACTCTTTCCCCTCAAGGCAGAGGAAGTCATCTCCTGCCTGCAGAATGCCACATTTAGCTGCTATAGCACGGGCAGTGTTAAGGTTGTCCCCGGTGACCATGCGCACTGTGATTCCAGCACGCTGGCACTTTTTAATGGCATCAGGGACCTGAGCAGGAAAGTATAAGTGGGTATGACCGAGAGAGGTTATTAATAGGAATGTGCACAAAGATTAATTTCATAAACATTTAAACGTAAATTTTATAACTGACAAGTCGACTAGACTAGTTTAAGTCAGCGTGTTAAGGTATTGTTGTTCGTTACCAGGGCAACCACACCTGCGTGTCCGGGTTTGAACGTGCTTCTTGTGTATGGAATGTATCTGTACAGACGACGGGAGGCAATATTGCAAGATAACCTTGACGTGTCCTGACAACTATACATTGTTTAATTCACTTCGTTAGGATGTTGATATATACCAACTGTTTAAGTGTCAAGCAAGTTCCATTCATAATGTTTCTCCTTTAATCCGATATAAAATGTCATACCGTATTGTTCCCCATAGCCGGTAGTATAAGCCTAAAGCCTAAGCAAGCTTTTTAATATATGCTAGTTTGACATGACACAGAAGAAAACGGAAAAGTCTCATCTCTTCTTCGAGTGGACGTTTCTCTGAACCCGCCACGAGTGAAGACCAACGCATGCAAAATCGGAGGTAAAACAAAATGATTTTGTTTTCAACTGCAGATATACAGGTCCTTCTCAAAAAATTAGCATATTGTGATAAAAGTTCATTATTTTCCATAATGTAATGATAAAAGTTAAACTTTCATATATTTTAGATTCATTGCACACCAACTGAAATATTTCAGGTCTTTTATTGTTTTAAAACTGATGATTTTGGCATACAGCTCATGAAAACCCAAAATTCCTATCTCAAAAAATTAGCATATCATGAAAAGGTTCTCTAAATGAGCTATTAACCTAATCATCTGAATCAACTAATTAACTCTAAACACCTGCAAAAGATTCCTGAGGCTTTTAAAAACTCCCAGCCTGGTTTCTTACTCAAAACCGCAATCATGTGTAAGACTGCCGACCTGACTGCTGTCCAGAAGGCCATCATTGACACCCTCAAGCGAGAGGGTAAGACACAGAAAGACATTTCTGAACGAATAGGCTGTTGAAGATTGTGGAGAAGGACCGATTCCAGACCTTGGGGGACCTGCGGATGCAGTGGACTGAGTCTGGAGTAGAAACATCCAGAGCCACCGTGCATGGGCTACAGGTGCCGCATTCCCCAGGTCAAGCCACTTTTGAACCAGAAACAGCGGCAGAAGCGCCTGACCTGGGCTACAGAGAAGTCGCTCAAATTTTGCATGTCATTCGGAAATCAAGGTGCCAGAGTCTGGAGGAAGACTGGGGAGAAGGAAATGTCAAAATGCCTGAAGTCCAAGTACCCACAGTCAGTGATGGTCTGGGGTGCCATGTCAGCTGCTGGTGTTGGTCCACTGTGTTTTATCAAGGGCAGGGTCAATGCAGCTAGATATCAGGAGATTTTGGAGCACTTCATGCTTCCATCTGCTGAAAAGCTTTATGGAGATGAAGATTTCGTTTTTCAGCACGACCTGGCACCTTCTCACAGTGCCAAAACAACTGGTAAATGGTTTACTGACCATGGTATTACTGTGCTCAATTGGCCTGCCAACTCTCCTGACCTGAACCCCATAGAGAATCTGTGGGATATTGTGAAGAGAAAGTTGAGAGACGCAAGACCCAACACTCTGGGTGAGCTTAAAGCCGCTATCGCATCCTGGGCCTCCATAACACCTCAGCAGTGCCACAGGCTGATTGCCTCCATGCCACGCCGCATTGAAGCAGTCATTTCTGCAAAAGGATTCCCGACCAAGTATTGAGTGCATAACTGAACATAATTATTTGAAGGTTGACTTTTTTTGTATTAAAAACACTTTTCTTTTATTGGTCGGATGAAATATGCAAATTTTTTGAGGGTTTTCATGAGTTGTATGCCAAAATCATCAGTATTAAAACAATAAAAGACCTGAAATATTT
Source organism: Gobiocypris rarus (assembly GCA_023029165.1). NCBI lineage: Eukaryota > Metazoa > Chordata > Actinopteri > Cypriniformes > Gobionidae > Gobiocypris > Gobiocypris rarus. The sequence continues at coordinate 19,644,526 of CM040923.1, read as the reverse complement.
CAGTTGGTGTGCAATGAATCTAAAATATATGAAAGTTAAATTTTTATCATTACATTATGGAAAATATTTTAATCACAATATGCTAATTTTTTTAGAAGGACCACTACACATTTCAATATAATATTTAAAAAAAATGTAACATTAACTTGATGGTAATTTAAACATAGCCTTTGTAATAAATAAAAAAAAAAATATATATATATATATAGCAAAAAATGAAATGGAAATGTTAACGACTAGTAGCAGGAGTATCGTTTAATCAACTAGTCTCGCACATCCCTAGTTATTACCTGACGTCACATTTTAATGTCTCTTTCTCAAAATTAAAATAGTTATGCATTTCTATGGTTGAATTTTACTCGGTCTGCAACAAACTATTATTTTGATAATTGAGTGATCTGTTGATTATTTCTTTCTTTGATTACCATTAAAACTTTTTATATCCATCCTTTACTAAACTGTTATTCCATATGTTGCCCAATGTTGTCCTCCAAAGAATGTACAAGGCAATGAAAACAAACGGTCAATGCATCTAGGAATGCCATGTGCAGTTTAACATTATGTAGGTTTAGAAATGAACTGATTGATTACCATTTTAAAGTAGAAATTATTGAATAAATTAAATTATATTAAAAGAAAAACAAAAGCACATACTAAAATGTTATCTGGTACAAGGTAGGAGAAACAGACAATATTAAACAAATAGAGAAACAAATATTACAAATATATTACATATATTAGTTTTAGAGTTACTGATCACATTAAAAAAGTATAATTACTCATGGTACGTGTAGAATTTTAGCCTTACATTAAATGTTTTTAAATGTAAACAATAAATATTTTAGAAAAAATATATAATTTATTCAGAATGATTGCACTCCTATTATATTGTGCTGAACCTGCAGGACAAGTCTTTAAGGCAAAATGGAAATACTTGCGTGGCTTTCTAGCATTTACTCATAAGGGCGTAATAACCATAAAATGTAAGTTATGCGCTGAGGAGAACAAGGAAAACTTGTTATAAATGGCTAAGGCTTGTACCTCTGGTCTGACTGGGTCTTCAATGCCAACAACACATACACAGGTGAGCCTGCTGAGGATTTCGTTCTCGTTATCCCAGTCTGGTTCTCCTTCAGAAACAGGGAAGTCCCTGTAAGCCAGACAGATGGTCCTAAGGCCCTCAGAGGCCATAGGCTCGATCACTCTCTTCACCATGTCATCTCTGTCTCTAGGCCGGAAAACCTTTGATTCACCCGTCGCTGTCAGGATTTTAAAACACCTGTGTGAGGAGAGAGCAGGTAAGACATTGCAGACCCCACACAGCACACAGTGATGGAGCCATTCCAGTAATTTCTCTGGGGAAATCTATCAGTGGAGGGAGAGGTAAAGCATTTGATCTGCCAATCAAGTTTGTTGACACAACTCACTTATTGAGAAAAGCTAGAATAAAGAATGTGTTACTCATCCTTTGAGATGCAAAGACGTGAACTGGTGCCAAGCGTAAACAATGACCAAACAATGCATTTATGATTGAGCATGGCATACTTCTTCAGCAGAATCTCAGAGGCTCCTTTGCTGAACATCCGGAAGCTTCCGTCAGCATTCTTTAGCACGGTGCTCATGGATTTCCTGACGGAATTGAAGGTGTAGACCTTGTAAAGCTTCTCTTCAGGGATTTCATTGCGGATTGCTTGATAGTCTTTTTTCAAGTCCAAGGCAAAGCCCAGCAAGGCACATTCAGTTTTGTTGCCCACCTGACGATTTAGGCCTCCCTCCTTCTCAGGGGACTGGAAGAAAAGATTAACTAGTTAAAAATCATAAAAAACTATTATATAAAATATACTTTAAAACATCTTACAAAAGGGTTTTAATCCAGCCACTGGTCCTGAACTGTCCAAATCAATAATAGTAATAGATACTACATTATGATATACTGTCACTTAGTTTCTGATTGAAGAATTAACCCTGAAGAGTTGCATGTGTGTTGTGTACTTAAAGCTTATGAAGACATAGTGTTATTTTAGTATTATTTATATACTATTACAGTATTAATATTTAAATGAGCTTTTTTATTTTGGGTTTAAATCGAGTCACTATTGACTGACAATGAGTAGATAAAAATGCTCAAATAAAATTTAAAATATAACAATTTAATTAAATTAACATTTGGGGGAAAAATGGGTATTGTTTGACTCACCATGATTTTGGTGGTGTAAGCACAGTTGACACTGATGCCCAGTGTGAGCAGATCTATGATGCCGGCAGGAATTACATCAGGCTCAGGGACTTTCTTGTAGAACTTGTCAGCGATATGGACCTGAACAACTTTCATCCGGTTCATAGTGAGAGTCCCCGTCTTATCCGAACAGATGGCTGTGGCATTGCCCATGGTTTCACAGGCATCAAGATGCCTTACCAAATTATTGTCTTTCATCATTTTCTGAAATACAGCAGCAAAGTAAATCAATGAAAAAAACTGGGTTGGCAGGGGAGAGGTGATAGACAGATAAACAATAAACAGATTGAGCACAAGATTAAACAGGAAAGTCCACTAATCCCCAATTAAAATGGCAGAAATCCAGTGAAGTAATATTACTGTAACAGTTACAAGGGGCGGGTAATAAATGTGAAGCGATATGTGAAAAGAGATGGCAAATCATGATTATTAGATAAGCATATTCTGTACATTGTCAGAAAAAATGGCTAACGTTGGCCCGTCAAAACACACAAATAAGGATTTAAACCAAAGATGCAGGGTCATACTTTGACAGAGTAAGCCAGCGAGATGGTCACAGCCAGCGGAAGACCCTCAGGGACGGCCACCACCAGCACAGTCACACCTATGATAAAGAACTTCACAAAGAACTGGATGTAGATGGGCGTGCATTCTTTTTCCCAAGGAAGTCCCTGGACCCAGAAAGTGTCCACCACAAACAGAACCACCAAGATGATCACTGTGATGGCTGACATCACCAGACCTGCAGAGAGACACGTACATTAACACCTCTAAAGCCCATGTTGCACACAGCAAAAACCATTACCACTTTGACTGTTAGGTTTCAAGACCTCACGAAGTCGCTTGACAAATGCAGTTTTCTGTTCTGTTAACATACAGTATTTCCAATAGAAGCTGCTATTTTGAAATAGTGAAACTATAGTTAGTCAGTTCCAGAAGGTATTAGGGGTGGGATTTTTTTTCATTCTTGAGACCATTTGATTGGACACAAAGCTGTGTAATGCAGGACGAGTCATCAGTATATATTTGCTAATCTTTCCAGAAGAAAAAGACTGGATTTAAAACACATCTACCTGCTGCTAAAGTGTCATTTTGTCAACTTTTAGTAGGACACTGTCATACAGATGCCCTCAAAGCGAACATGCTTACCTGCTTTTCCGATTTGCACCGCTAATTTGGTCAGCTTTCCTTGCAAGACCGATTTCTCTTTCTTTGGCAAGTTGGATTTTTTCTTCTCCTCACCATCAGCCCCTTCATCGCTGTTTAAAGGCTGCATCTCCATCGCGGCACCATCCTGGGCTTTAGCTACAAAGAGAAAGAGACAAAATATTGAATATGCAGTGGGTTTAGGAATTCAAGTATATCCCAGCTCGGACCACAGGAAGGATTTTCTAATTAAATTGTGGTTCCCCCATGTGACAAATATAATTGAGAAGATTAATTATAAGAGTGATTATAAATTAACATTAATTTTATTACAGTCTAAAAAACAGAGCTCGAGATCATCCTCACATTTAGGAGGCACATGCAAACCCATGTGACCAAGTAACCTAGGAGATATAAAACCTCATCGCCACACTCTATAAAAGAAGACACACACTTAGCATGATCTCAAGGCCATCACTCTGTGTGCTGAAAGTACAGCCTGCCAGTGAGGTGACATCACACAAACAAAGAGCTCAGCATGCATGCAATCATACAGACAAGCGCGCAGCAGGGTATCTTCATCTATCGCTGCTGAAGCATGACGAAGTCAGCTTGTGTGCAGGATTTAACGGGTGTGTGATGTGAGGTAATGCAACTGCGTCTGAATTAGCGGGGGGTAAGGGGCGACGTGGAACTGCTATTCTATGCGCTGTGTTGCTGTGCCCTACTAACAGAGCTGTAACGCTAGTCTGGTGGATTAAAACTCATTTCTGGCAGGGCGATCTGTAGCCGGGACTTCAATGAACACAGGCTTGCTCTAATTTCTGAACACAGGGTGGCCTGAATGTGGACTCTGCTCTGCTTGGGTAGGTGATTTTAGATAATAAAAGGTGCACATATCTGGACTGATCAGAGCTGCACACTGCTATTCAAAAGATTGAGGTTGGTAAAATGTCTCTTATGCTCAAAAAAATGCTTTCAAAATCTTACTAACCCAAACTTTGAACAGTAGTGTAATAATCAGGCTCCAAAACACTCACAAAAATCAATCTAACATCTCTACACTACACACACACACATCTGGTTTACTATATTTGTGGGGACTCTTCATAGACTTAATGGTTTTATACTGTCCAAACTGTATATTCTATCCCTTTACACGAACCCTACTCATCACAAAAAACCTTCTGCATTTTAACACACACACACACACACAAAAGATTTATAAGATGTTTCCTAATGGGGGACCTCAATTTAGGTCCCCACGGTGACAAGCTCCCATGAGTCTGTGTGCATTCAAGTTGAAGTCCCCACTGGGATAGAATAACATGTACACACACACACACACACACACACACCTCACTAGTGTGGATAAGCTTTAATGAAGATCCAATAGCACTAATGGGTTAAGGCGATGGTTTTAATGCAGGCTGCAGCATGTAAGAGGGTAGCCGGCTAAGCCAATATGGTGTTCATTATGTCATTAAGTCAATAGGGTTACTCACCTTTCTTTCTGTTCTCCACAGAGCCATCCTGCTTTTTATCTGTATGGACACAGAAAGAGAAGCCACATAACAAACACTCACTAATTTATTCATTATACACCATTATGCAAGTGACGGTTCTGCAGTGCACACTTAAACATATTTCCAACTATGCAAATCTTCTCTTTGATTTAACAGAAAGAGAAAAGGACCTCGAATATTTACGAACAGATGTGCGCCACAACCTCATGAGGCTTGCAAAACCACTGCAGTGGCTAGGCCACAAACGCTCAAAATTGCAAAGAGGTGCACAGTCACTGAACAGAACAGCGATTTGGGGCCCAACCTCTGAGAGTACTGAAATATTAATGTATCTGCAGGCACTCATTTGGAGGCCCAACACGTGAATCACAGAATGCATTAAATGGCAGTTAGTTAATGGAGTGCACAAGAAATCGTTACATTTTTATATGAGTCACTGCTTCCAGACAGAAAAATAATAAATCTCTCTTTTCTGAGATGGACAAAAGCACACTTTCATGTATGCACGCAGCCTATTCAAATCATCTCCCTGCAGCCACAGTGGCTACAGACTGAAAAGGCTAAAAAGGCCATTTTAGTTTCCGAGGCAGAATAAAATGACACCAAATAAAACAGACAGCTTACTTTTCTTCTCTTTCTTTTTATCTTTTTCTTTTTTCTTCTTCTCCTCCTCCTCATCCTCGTCCTCTTCTCCTGCCCCCAATAATGTGAAGATGATTCCAGTTTGGGAATTGACTCCGACAGCAGTGACCACCATTTTTCCAGAACCCTCCATGACATGAGTACCTGCACAGAAGAGGATGAGGTGAATAAGGGTCAAAGGGGCATGACGTTCATTTGTATTCTGGTAATGGTCCAAAACACAACTATGTGGAAGACTTAAAATGTGACTTAAACCATCAAATAACACACATATCAGCTTTATGACAAATAACTAGAAATCCAGAGTTTTGTTCAAACAGAATTTGCTCTCAAAATGTTGTTTGAGAAGGTAACAGTTTTTAGTACTCTACAGGTAGGTCTTCTGATTTTTTTATTAGGCTATGAGCACTAGTCAATGGCTTTTTCTTATTGTGCTTAAAAAAAATGGAAATGAGTGGGTATTTTTCTTCCCCCAACTCTGGTTTCAATGCAGCTCTCTACTATTATTGCTTGAGGAGGGGGTCTATGAAAATAAAAATATCAGGGAGAGGTTTCTGCTAGGGCAGACTCAGCATGCTAACGCAAGCTCTGCTGGAGGAGTGCCCACTCTGGCTCACAAATCCCCCTTCATCTCTTCTGGGATGGCACACAGCAATGTCATTCTATCAGAGGATCAACTAGCTTTCATAAAATGGGATTAGCTGAAGATGTGCAATAGCCTTGCTGAGGCTACATAGCCAACATCTGAACTCCCAAGCTAGGCATTTATTTGGTTTGACTGAACTTTTGGGTAGAGGTGAAAGACAGGACTCAACAAACAAACAGAAAAAAAAAGTTTGTTTAGCATTAACACTAATGATCTGTTGCAGTCGCTGTGGATTGTGTCATCATGTCCCACCTGACAGCAGCATAGGATCTTTTTCCATCGATTTCTTCACATGGTCGGACTCTCCGGTTAAAGAGCTCTCATCTATTTTGAGGTCATTGCCCTGGATGAGGACACCATCAGCAGGCAGGAGGTCACCTGATAAAGAAGGTATCCCATCACAATAACGTTTTTTGTCAACTTATATTAAGTTGACTATACAGGAAATGTAATAATCACTCAATGTTATACTGAAACTTTTGTCATTCCTCTAAAAAGGAAATGAGAGATCTCAGCAAATTAATGTCAGCTTACCATATTTAATTTGTGCAATGTCCCCGACGACAATCTCGGCCACAGGGATCGGAATGACTTGCCCTCCCCGAACCACCGTAAACTTTTGCTCTTGTTCTATGCGGCTCTGTAAGCCACGAAATTGTTTCTCCTTGCTCCAGTCATTAAATGCTGTTACGAGCACCACGCAAACAACAGACAGGAGGATCGCTGCTCCTTCTATCCACCCAGCCTCAGATTCTCCTTCATCCTCTACTCCACCCGCTGCATTCCCGCAATCTGCACACACACGCGCACACACTCAAAACTCAGCTCAGAAAAGCCTGAATTTTAGATGATAAGCTAGAAATAAAGCAGAAAGAAATAAATAGGTTACTTACTTTTACTTTCTGAATCCGGAGGTTTATAAAAAGAAAGGCCTAAAGAAACTATTGCTGCCACTTCCAAAATAATCAATGTTACGTCTTGTAATGCTTCCCATACTAACTGAAGAAAAGTTTTTGGCTTTTTCGGAGGTATAAAGTTCTGTCCAAATGCTTCTTTTCTTTTGTCAATATCTAAGGGCTGCCCACTTAATCCTGGAAGAAAAAGAGTGAGAAAGAAACACAACATTAATAATTCAAGTACACACAGCTCTTCTTATATAGCAGCATACGATACGCAATGAGATTCTAAGAGAGTCAGGATAAGTGAGGAAGAAAAGACCTGAGGGTCAGCGACAGTAGCTTAGAGATAAAGTCTTTCAGAATGAGACCAAAAAGGTCACAGAGAGTTTTCTTTTTTTTTTAAACAACCGTGTTGCAATTTTTTCAGTATTGATTAATGAATAGAAAGTTCAAAAGAACCAAGGTTTACCAGAAATCAAAATCTTTTGCAACATTATAATATGTCTTTGCTGTCACTTTTGATCAATTAAATGCATCCTAGGTGAATAAAAATTTCTTTCAAATCTTGCCATCTCAAAATGACAGTAGAACATAACATGTATAATCTATATAATATATGTTTTGACTGTCTGCACTCTTGAATGTTTCTATGGATGTCTGGCAGAACAGGTAACAGTTTGAGCCATGTCTGTCCACGCCCATGCTTAAATCTTTGTTTAAAAATGCATTTTGACATGAGTGATGCATGTCATCGTTGCAAGCAGGCTCCTGCTAATCATCTTCATATGTTCTGGAGCTGTCCTCGGTTGACAAACTTTTGGTCCAATGTTTTGATACACTTAATAATGCTCTTAACATAGAGTTGGACCCTAACCCCTTGACTGCCCTTTTGGCATTCCTTCGAGACCTGACTTGTCTATCGCATCTCGCCAGGTTATTGCCTTTACTTCTGTATTAGCTAGACGAGCCATTCTGCTCAAATGGAAACATGTGACTCCCCCATCACATGACAGGTGGATCCAAGAAGTTTTTAATTGTATAAACCTTGAGAAGTTAAGATTTTTGCTTTCAGGATCCCTTAAAACTTTTCAGAAGACCTGGGAACCTGTCTTAAACTACATAAAAGGTTTACTGTGTTCTCCTGACACTAATGGTATTATACAATAATTGACTGTTACTGGAAAGAGGAAACACTAATACTAGAGAGATGAATGTTTATTTTATTTCGTTTATTTTCAGTTATTTGGTTGTGATTGTTACTATTATTATTATTATTATTTTTACTTTTTTTTTTTTTTTTTTTTTTTTTATTGTGGGTGGGAGGGTTCTGGAAGGGTTTAAATTGAGACAATCTGTAATTTCTTACTTTTAAGTGAATGTTTCATTATGTGTTGTCTTGCCAAATACCAATAAAAAAATTAAAAAAAAAAAAAAAAAAAAAAATGCATTTACAAAAAGGCTTACACTCTTTGTATTACATCAATTATGAGCTATTAGCACAGCTAATCCATTAATACAGAAGTAAAGCGTGTGGGATTTTGACAAGATCCTGCAAATTTCCTGGGTGTGAAAACTTAGATAATCCAGGCCCGATGCCAAAACTGACAGGCCGAAAACAAATGTTGGGTTCTTTGTACACTATCATACTCAGGAATCATTCAAATGCACTGGTTTAACAGCAGTCCTCTGGTTTGCCCATTTGAATAACTCTCTAAATTCAAAGCAGGTATTCAAAGAAGTCATGGTGTGTGTGTTCAGTTCACTCACACTCACCACATGCTAAGAGACAAAGAAAGGATGTCTAGATGTGATGAATGGACGAAAAGCATGCATGATGAGTGTGTTTATGCGTCTAGTGTCTGGGCGTCAGAATGAATGTGTATGTGTGACTGAACAGGACGGTTTGCTTGCCAGACCTGAGAGCAGCCTGGTCAGCAGAGCCTATTGTCATGACAACATCCTCCACATTACTCAGCAAAGCCTTAGAGCCGCTTGGCTCGGCTGTCTCCCATTGAGCTGAAGGTTTGACTGCATATTAACACTCAGTGTCTCAAAAACTTGGCTTTTGACAGTACAAAAAGTTGTTTGGTTGTGTATGGGCATCTACAATGTCTTCTACATTTGCATTAATTAATTAATTTGGCCGATGATTTTATTCAAAGCAATTTACACAGCGTTTAAGGTATACATGGGAATTCCTGTAGCTCAAAAGTAGAGGTCATTGGTTTGACAGAAGCATGAACTGGTCAAATGCATACCTTGAATGCAATACAAGTCGATATGGATAAAATGCATAAATGTAAATGAAAATATGTTGAATCATTTCTCATTGCTAGTGGTATGTTCTACCAACAGAGTAAAATAATATTTTTCAAAGTGGTAAATACAGATTATTGGACTATATTATGGACTAAGTCTATTTCCTGTTTAATTCAATTTGTTACTTGCCATTACTTTGTAATAAAAAATATTTCAAACTAAATCATACACCATTTTTTTTTTTTGATTGACTACAAAAAAAAGAATATGGCTAGATTCAGCTTTTGCTTTAAAAAATCTAGCGATTTCTATTCTAGTGGAAACTATTTCACAGGACAATCTTCAAACATTATAATCTATGTGTTTGTAATAAAACATTTTTTGGGGGGCAATCATGCACTGGTGCATTTAGACTATAGACAGAGGGTGACATGAACTTTAAATAGCATTTTAGATAACTTAATCACTTCAGCAATGACATGTACATACATAGATTCTGAAATAAGATAAACCAAAACTGAAGCAAACTAAAAAAATGTGTTTGTACTGGTAAATCAATACTTGATGAAAGCACAGCAGCTAACTGCTGAAAACTTCTTCTTGCTTCAACGCCAGTGCATTAAATCCAGGTTTGTGTAATGTGGAAATTGAGGCTGAGGATTACGTTCTCTCTCCCTGCTTGGAGAGTGGGCTAAGGAGCAGATGAGTCAGGTCTTACGCCTCTGTCAAAAATGCATTTATGCTGCAGTACACGTCTCAATTTCACTCACTCCTGATAATGCAGACAGCTAGTCTGAAGCATCAAAACATGGGCATTTAGACAGCTAATTATTCATTTGCATGCTTTTGAGAGCAGAGAGTGCTGTGATGGCTGGCAGTGCTAATACGCTTTAGGTGTTGTAAACCTCAAACTAGCGTTTGCACTAGTTGCTGCGAAGACTCCAAGGTTTTTGCATTTTCCCAAAGGAGACCAAATCATTTGACGTCAGTTTCTGTTTTCACCGGAGACCTTGACAGCCACAAAAACAGGGGCCTCTATGGACAAGAAAATGTTTCACTAATCTCTAATGTGTTAATCCAGGAGAGAAACGTATTTAACTATCTAGACAAGACAAGCAAAAGCATTAAAAAATAAAAACTATGCTCATCAACCCATTCAAATTAGAAGCAATGGTTCAAGTATACATCACATTAAACAACATTCTACTGAGCTCCATGCTGGTTTACAATTTACAATGAAGCTTGCGGCTGGTTGTATACCTTACAAACATCACCTACTTGATTTCAGCAGTTAAATCTTTTCTGAAATCTTTAGCATTCATTTTTAACTCTTACTGCCCAAGTAAGATTCTCCTGAGGGCCCATGAAAGGGGCTCAGCCCCTTCAAATTCTCAAGCCCTTGTCTTCAATTTACAGCATTCCCTCATGTCAACACATGCAAATTATGCAATATATTAGATTCGAGGAACTTTCAATAGTAGCCAAATGGGCTAGCATAAAAGACATATTCACATGAATTAGATGAAAAGAACGTCACTATTTAAAGTGATGCCCATAGAGCTGTAAAAAGTAACGAGTTAAATCGAAAAAGTAGAAAGCTTAGTGGTGGCTTTGCTACGAAATTGAGAAATGGCCTACTTACTAATTAGAAATCCCTTTTCAATTGTCAAAGCTCTTGTAATCTTGAATGACTGCTTAATTTCCTATGGCAAAGCTGAGTGATCTGATTAAGCTGTAAAACGTGTCATAACAGCAGGGCTGCCTGCCAGCGTGCCATTGTGAAGCAGAGGGAACGGGGCAGAGCTAAAGTGGCAGATCACTGTGGGGCTCAGATCTCAGTTAGCCGTGTGCCGCACAGCGAGACTGGCTAAGCGGCAGGGCCCTCTATCAGTCGGGGCACTGAATAGAATATCTAGGGGGAAATTCTCAGACTATTCTTCTATGACTAATGCGCAATTCACACGTTATACAAAGCTCGGGCACAGCATGGGCCACATTTCAGACGGTCTATTCAGGAAACAAAACATGCATTTTTAGGAGTCATATTGATGTTGTCAGTGTGACCCCATTATTTGAGCCCTGAAGTCAAAATATACATTTCCACTGACGCTATAGTTTCCACTGACACCATGACAAAGGTATAGCTGTGGACTGCAGACAGCACAGCAAGCCTTTGCTTCAATCACTCAGTATTTCAGCGCCTGCTAATAAAAGTCAGACCTTGTGAGGGCAGGATGCAGCAGGTGACACTACATAAAAGCATCCAAACATGCCATGCATAGTAAAATGTAGAATCACCTCATTATTAAGACTGAAAGATAAGAGTTTGCTGCTCTGCCAAACATATTTTCAAAATAACAAGTGTCAGATAAGTTTAATGCAGATTGTATTGTTTAAGACCTAGCAGCAACATTAATACTAATGTAAGCATCACTATTAATATTGTTGTTCATACTGAAATATTTAGTTGTACAAACATGAATTGGCATCAGACGATGTCTACAGTGAAACATTGCGATGGACGATGTCACTGGGGGGTTTTGTTTGAGCATTAAACTCCGTTAATGTGATGCGCACGGAGCTGAAAGGGCTTGAATGAAGCGTTTGGCTTCAGATAAAACTACTAGAAGACATAGCACTAAAATATCATTACCACAAACGATCCTGAGTGCTTGTGGTATCTGCACCGCTGTTTTGACGCTCTTCTCACTTCAACTAGAAACAGGAAATTGGTTCTACCGCTCTGTCTCGCGGTCCGGATGGAAACATGCCGGGTCTGGACAGGGACTGCAGCCCACCATTTAAATACCATTTGTTTAGTTAGTGTAAAACATCGAATAGCCTATAATTCGTTTGCCGTTTTATCCACAATCAAAAATCTTTAGTGTTTAATTTGTGTTCATTGAACTGTTTTTAAAGTAATTTGTATTGTGATCGGGAACAACTTCATTATTTGCGGCAAATCACAATGCCGACTCAACATTGTAATGTCCGTCAGCCATCAGCGATGGAACGATGGCATCGCCTTTCGGTCCAACCCTAAAGACAACTCAAATGCTAAGTGACTGGACTGGACCGGCTCTGAGCTAATCTACCAGAATATCATAGGAACTTTGATAGTCACCAACCAGAACATCCAAGCAACCACCCATAATACCTGATTTTTTTCAAAGGAGGATACAAACTAATTAAGAGTCAAGGCACTTATACTGTCTCTCCATCAGGAACATGTGCTATATTTTGACTTTCAATAACATAAATGCATTACTGCTGATCAAGCCTGCATGCCAAACAGATAAGTGAAGTATTCTCATGGAAACACTGGCCAAAAGCTCGCAATTGACATTGGTATTGATCTGCGACCCCAGCGTGTTCACGCACGAGAGAACTGCATCTCAAAGAGCCTGCAGAGGACTGCTATGGACATGGTGCCGTTTTAATCTGGGATCAAACTGAAAATCCCTTCCCCCAAGAGTTCAATCAAGGTCAGGTCAGCGATTAAACCTAATGTCTACAGAGAGGTAATAAACCAATGGAGATACAGCTGTGGGCTGCACACTGACTCTGCACTTTTCTATATTTTACCCTAAAGACTATATACCTGCTTACACATCCCTTCTAATGAAAGAAAGCAGAGTAGAGAAAGCAGAGAGAGCAGGGCCGCAACAGCCAATACAAATAAAAATAAATATTAAAAATAATTTATTGGCAATTAGTTGGATGTCTGTGATGTGGCACAGAAACCTGTGTCAATGATGTCACTTTGCACTTTTTACTGGGAGGAACATGTTTACAACCAAAGTTGCCCAAAGTATGGAAGAACTTCATATTAAAAGCTTTGAAGAAAGTCATGAGCATATGGCTCTATGTGGGGTGTCAGGTGCTTCAACAGATTGCTCGTGCTTTTTAATACTTACATGCTGTTATATTGCTAAAATAATCTAATTGGTAAATGTTATAAACTCAAAAGTTAATTGAGTGCAACCTAACAGTTGGTAGTTTGCTATTAAAATTAAAATACTCCTAAGAGCGTGTTTGTGATTTAGCTTTCCTGCAAAACATAGATTTACATAGTCGGAGCCCTAGAGACAAATAAATAAATGGATAAATAAAGTATGAGCAAAAGAAAGATAGACATAGCAGGAAGGGTCTACAACTAGTCATTATAAAAGCTGTTAATTCTTGCTGTAGCCACATTCTCATAAGCTATATCGGATGGGATTATAAAAGCATTTGTGTTTGGCATTAAGGGCTTTTATTTGAAATGTCAAACACACCGACGTGCATGCAGGCTATATTTAGGATATTCTCGGTCTAGTCTTTCTGTTTAGTAGGGAAAAGTTCTACATCTCAATCAGACATTGTGTAAGATGTGTCCGTGTGCTGCCTGAGCCCTGGCTCATGTATCGAGCAGCAGCAGCAGCAATGGAACAAAAGCAGCGTATCTCCCGATAGACTGCATATGCACTAAAATGCAGCAAGATGCCATTCAAGTGTAACGGACCTGCTCTTAACTGCAAACATCTATATGCTTAGAGTTAGATACAACAGTGCTGTTTAAAAAAATCCAAAGAGTGGGTTTCCTTCCACCTCCTGGAACTGTAATTAGATTTCTGCAAAGCAAAGCAAGTGCAAGATAATGATTATGTACCATCTACAGGCGATGTTTTCAGTCTGCTGCAAAGTCCATTAACGTCCGCATAAGTTTCCTGGATTTTGAATAATCCTTCAGCCCCTCGCAGTTCCATGAGAGAGCGCAGGTCTTTAAGCGAGCAACCAAACTCTCCATCGTGATTGGGCTCGGCCACAGAGTTCTTCACCCCGCTGTATGAGTTGTTAGCCATGTCTCCCGGCTACACCGCGTCTCAGCAAGGGTGGAAAAATGGCGTCCCAAAAGGAGAGCTATATCCTCAGGAGACCAATGCCAGTAGTTCCCATAAACAGCTGACGTCCTTCAGAGGAGGAGGAGGATGCCCGACTGCAGGTGGCAGGACTGGGATAATTCACAAGCCATTCCCCTCAGCCTGTGGCGTTGCTTTCATTGTGAATGAAACCTTAAACAATCAGTCCAAGGACCTGCAAAAAAAGAAAAGAATGTTTTATTATAATTATAATAATAATAATAGTAATACTAAATGTAATATATGCAAAACATAACTACACAATAGATTTGTAGATTTCAAAACAAAACATTCAACAAACACCAGTTTGGAAACTCTCCATTTGGCCTGGTATTAGTAGGAACAAACTCACTGGCTGAGTTTCAAGGTGACATGCTACCCACTTTTACAGGCAGAAGAACTATGTGGGTTTTTTTGAGAAGTAGCGTGGGAACTGACCTGCCATCTTAACTTTGTGAGAGACAAAAAAAGCCTTTTTCCCCAACATTATACATGGCTTTTTTGAGCAACATGAAAATGCTTTAAATTTGGAAACTCAAGCACAACTAAGACTTCAGATTTCACTGCCCAGAATGACATTTTAATTATATAGTCGATGCACAACACAATAATTGTGTTTGAGAGCATGGCCAAGGTCATAGGTTCAATTCCCAGGGAATGCATAAACTGATAAATTGTATACATTGAATGCAATAAATGCATTCTGCCAAATGCACAAAAAGTGTAAATGCACTAAATAAGTCTAATGAGAACATATCTATAACATGCCCTCAACACACACTCAGATTTCACGGTTGAACCCCACTGGGCTTTCAATTAACAAACTATTTTAGTAGATAATAGGGCTAACTAAAACGCAGACAATAAAGACATTGTCCGTCCGAGCACCATACAGCCTGTCTCTCAAACCAACACCCTTGTCATGTGGCCATTCATACCCTACCAGCCTCTACTACTATCCTAGCCTTTATCAGGAAGATTTCATATTATAATTATAATAAAGGAAGTTACCAAGCAGCAGTACGAGTGATCTTAAGAGGTTTAAAGAGGACCAGATAAAAAATTCAAACTATGAGGATAAGAAGATGGTGTTGTTGAGAGTGCTTTCGTTCTGCAAGTAGCCCGCCAGGACTGATTTACTTGCAGCAGTACATGCAGAGCGTGGAACAGCATGCTGCTCAGTAACAGGCCACCAGCTGGGCAATCAACTTCTCTCACAGCCAATGTCATGAACATTGCAGAGAAATTAAGAGAAAAATCTTTAGCTAAAACTACTCACGCAGGTGCTGAAACTCTGGATTTGACCTTTTTATGAAGCTGCGACAAAAAGTGTTCCTGCACAACCAAAAATAAACAGTAAAACAAAGATCACTGGCAAATAACGTCTAAAGTACGTCAGTCAACAAGCTCACTTTTATCTCTCTTTAAAACTGGAAGTGAAAAAGGGAAACACCCAACAGCTTTGCACTGCAACGGCTAACTGTGTTCCTCCCTTTTGAAGCAGCAACTAGTCCTAGAATGTATATGAGAAAATCAATGATGGGTTAAAACAGAACTTCCTGAACTGAATCATCTCAAGCAGTTGTGGTACACGTTTCATTATCACAGTTCATTCTGCCCATTCTGACTGTAAATAACAATGCGTGCAGGTTTCAAGAAAGATAACCTCTGATTTGCAGAGTCGACCTCTTTTTTCTCTCAGTTATCATCTATGAGTGACTGCACGGCCACGATGAGGGAAGTGCCAAACCTTTGCTGTGCCGTGACAGTTTCAGGTTGCAGAGCAGGTCACATGTCACAACAGTGGAAAATCATTGTGATTGGATCTTCAAACTAACAGCTAGCACAGTATGGTGAGTAACAGCAATGTTAACCCTTGCCATACAAAGCTAGATGACGGTTTTGGACCTGCACCTGTGGCCTGACTTAAGACTAATAATTTAAGCATCATATATATATATACTTATATGATATATTCCTGACGATCCTCACAAAGAAACAGGTATTTACGCCCAGCATTGTGTAATTTCATGCATTTAGCCACCACTTCATCCACCCTAAAAACTATACACTTATCTGCGCACCTGTGAATAAATAGGCAGGTTCACGTGAGATTCATGAGCTCCCCAATGACAAAACGCAACGCATTTAAAAGCAGGCTGCAAGAAAACCTAAGGAAAACCCTTTCGTTCTTGGTTGGCAATTGGAGACCCTACCTACACTGTACAAGCCAACTTCATGGCATGCTAGTCAAGGACAGCGATTCCAGGGATCCCTCTGCAGTAGAGCAGTCGGTAATGGGGTATTTTTAGCAGCCTCAGACTGCCCATCCCCCTTGCTGGCTGTTGCTGAAATGGGTCAGGCCATTTCTATGTGGAGGGTACAATGCAGAGACGCCCCGCCTTACTCATGCTACATGGCTCAGTGCACTTAAGGCCACTTCACACCACAGACTGGGCACTTCTACTATACCCTTAGACACTGATCCTGCCAACTCACAGCAGCCTGCCACCCACTCAACCACACAAAGCACAACTCCTCAAGAAGAACCTGAATGACACCTCCATAAAAGACCATTAAACAAAATGTATCCTTCACACTAAAAAATAAAACTCTTCGTATTTCTAGGGCGCTATGATTTCTGTGATGCAGAAAACGCAGAATCTAGTCATTAAAAATGTGCTAAATGTCACAGGATTTGCCAAATTTTGGATGAATAAATCAATAGTAGGACTGAACACTTAATCAGATTGCAATATGGATAGTGGCTGGGAATATTAAACCTCAAAAAGGCTGCCATTTAAAAAATGAAGCCTGCTAAATTGTTTTAAGTCATAAAACATAATCCAAAAAGAAAACATTCAATATGGCACTATTGTTGTTAAAGCAAATGTTTATAAATTATTCAAATGTTCAAGTTTTGTGAATTCAAATGAGACATCCATTTTGATTATTACAATTTTTAAAAATTTAAACTGACAACAGAATTTGAGAAAGGGCCTTGACTATTCTTTCTGCTGTGTTAAATGAGCACAGTGGGAAAAATATTTTAAAAAATGCAAACAGATTCGTATTTAAAGTCTCTTTTTAAAGCGCTTTTATGTTCTCACCAGGCATATCTAAAGAAGTGATTTTAAAGAACAGGAACCTTTAAGTTGATTGTCATGGGTGCCAGTCACAGCACACACGCCATCCATTTGCTCCGACCCCTGCCTCCATGTCTGACACTGCACAGTAAATCAGAGATGACTCAAACCATTAAACGTGATGGGATAATGGGCATGATGAGGCTTCAAAATTTATATTTGCTTAACTCATTGAATGTCACTTGGGGAATGGATGTGGGCATGACCGACATGACTGAAGGTTCTGTTTCTGTCCAAACACAATCTATTTATATTTAGATGCACACTTTTTAAAGACAGCACCTGTAAGCACCAGTCAAAGAGTACAGCTTCCACATTCCTTTGACTGCGGGAAACAGGATTTCACTAACTGTTTTTACGGAGCATCAAGTTAAATGCATCGAACCGAACGAACAACAATTCTTCATTTGCTTGAAGGTGGTAATTTAGCCCAGTCACTTAAAGTCGAAGAAAATATACATCTTGTTCTAATAGATGAGGACAGAAAACACATTTGCCCCTAAGATGGCTTTTTTATCCCTGTCATCAACATCTGATTAAGGCATAAAGCATGACGCTATACAGTAATTAAATAGCAACATTATTCAAATGTACTTTATAGCACAGCACTCTATTTTTAGCTGTTTATAATAGCTTATGAGGGGTTGAATGTCACCTCAGATTAATGTGACACCAAAGCAGTGGCCTCTTACATAAACAATACTAGAGAGAGGGGCTAAGTTACCCTTTTTCCATTCTAGTCATTATGGAACACATTCACACTTACTTAATATAATATGACGTTACAGCTTGTACTACATGCGTTGCACAAAATCATGCCCATTTTGTTTGAGCACATGGTTTCGTTTGCTCTTGTTACCAGAGGTACAACCAATGTCTATAATCAAATAATTTGCCTGAAATTAAACAGAGTAGTGGTGCAAAAGACCTCAAAACTTAAACAAAAACCGATGGTTCGGATCATATTATGGTTTAAGAGTCATGGGTAGCCATTTTTCGGATTAGGAAAAATAAATAAATACATTTCCATTTATTACTACTTAAAGCACACTTTACTTCGTTACCACAGCAAAATAATTACTAATAAAGTCCAGTAACTAATAAAGTCCAGACTTTATTAAAGACAAGTGAACAGTCAGTAATAAAATAAGAACAAATGCATTACACTGTAAACCCGAAGAAGTTGGCAAAAGTATAAAAAAAAATTAGTTACCTCGACTTGAGTTATGACATTTTTAAGTTTTATTAGTAGAAGTAGAACTATTAGATTTTGAGTTTGTAGTACTGTTATATGTGTTCATTTCCCTTAAAGTCCCACTGAACCGGAAGTAGCAAGTGAAACAGAATATTGAATAGAGGGCAGGGTTTTACTTCAGCGCTCATACTATAGCGCTCATACTTCATACTATTGCACTCCTCTCCATCTCACGCTCATAGCGGACTAACGGTCGGAGGGTAGTGGTTAAGAATATTCAAACCCAAGCTGTCAAACTGACATCATCTGAGAAAGAACGCCATTCCAGACCAGAAGTAACTTCTCCGATTTTGATTAAAGATTTCCACGTGTATTAATTAGCACGGATTAATTGTTCACCCTAAAGACCTGTAATATGTGCTAACAAGGTAAATAGGGTAAATTTTGATTTCATGACGACTTTAACTTGAAATATTGAGTACACTGTAAGCCCAATTATGTTAGAAGAACTATATTTTAAGATAGTTGAAATGTAAATTTTGATTTTGTATATACAAGCATGTTCATTGAACATACATTTAAATTTTGATAAGGCTGACTTCAGCCCAGTATTATATTCTAATTATTCCATCGCATCATATTATACACATTTTGACTCACAGTAAACGGTTAATGACCAAAAGCATATAGCTACAAGTGCTAATATAATTAACAAAGAGACTACCACTATACATATACATACATGCATACATACAGTTAAACAACATACAGCACATGTGGTCTTGAAGTTTCACAGCTCATCCTCGACCTAACCACAGGCTCTCTTCAGCACAACGGTAAATGGACTGCATTTATATAGCGCTTTTAACAGACCCATGGCCATCCAAAGCGCTTTACATTTTGCCTCACATTCACACACGCATTCATACACCAACGGCGGTGTCAGCCATGCAAGGCGCCATCCAGCTATTCGGGAGCAGATGGGGTTAGGTGTCTTGCTCATGGACACCTCGACACTTGGTCAGGTGAGCCACTGCTTTAAGTTACTCTAGTCTAAATCAAAAGAAATGCAAAAAGGGAATCCATTCGGTGTCCAAGGAATATCCAAAACGCACCTCTGTGTGTCTGCTTTGGGTGTGTGCAGCTGTGAGGACCAATAACAGTGCGTGTTCACTCTATAATGGTTAAACTTCGCAATTAATCCGCAAATCATATGCTTGCCAAACCATGGGGCCTGGTCCGCTACAGAGAAATGCATCGTTCCAACATCCGTTAAGAAAACTCCTTTCTTAATTTAAAATCGCCATGGAAGTTGCAATAGTCTTCCCTATTGTGACATATATCCGGCATCTTGAACAAGAAAAAAAAATGTAGGGCGGGACTTGATTGTGTCCTTTGGGAATTGATTGGATAGTTGGATCTTTGTCATTTGCTATGATCTCATGTGAGTGACATTTTGTCCCGCCCTCATGCCAATAAACACGTCATCAGAGAAGAGATGTCGTTGCAAGTGGGAGGGGTCATTTTGATTAAATATTACAAGGGCACATGAGATTAATACAAATATCACAGACAAATCATTTGAAAAAATATGAATAGTCCATTTTGATTTCATGGTGACTAAGATGCGGCCTGCTGGAACGCTCTAAGAACACGTGCTTATATTTAAAACAAAAAATACCCCATTTTTGTCAATATAATATATATGGCAATAATAATATATGAGTGACAATTAGATTAATCCTAATCATCATCACTTGCATGCAAGCTGCTTCTGACTAAGCTTAAGTAACAATTATAATATTAAGCTTTAGGAATAAGAATATTTCATTGTATATAATATCTAGGTTAAAAATAAAGATTAAATCCATAGCCTATATATACACAACTGGGCCATGCTCGTGCTCATAACAGTCCAAAGGCCTCTGAAGCTCACTTGACAGTCAAAGGTTAGTTTATGTTAAGGGTAAATCATTAAAAAAATGAAACCATTACTGAAGTCAAATCATATATTTCCATCCTGCAATAAATCAAAAAACACTTTTTAACAAAGACAGTTTGATGCTTAGCAGTTACAATGTGGACAATGCTGCTCTGAAGAATACTGGATTGCAACAAAATCCTCAGCATTTGCTCCAAATTTGCCTCTGTTATGCATGAACTGTTGTTATTACAATGACTTAATATGCTCACCACAAACACATTTAAATCTCAATGTGTAGTAGTGATTTACACATATCAAAGGTCAGTGTACATAAATCATTTGTGTAGACCAAAAAGGTGCATACCCTCACGATTTGAGTTGGAGAAAGCTGAATGTTCACTGTAGACTCAAGGTCAAATTCAGCATTGCTGTCATACAGCAACGCATTATCATGAGCTATAAAAGCTTGAGCAAAAGCAGCAACAAGGCAGCGAATGATGTACGCCAAGAAGCAACAGACCTGACACGCTATTTAAACGCACACCGGGGTCTATCTAGAAATTCTGGGTGCCATATTCAATCTAAACACATTAGGCAGACAGTAGA
The DNA here is from genome assembly GCA_023029165.1 of Gobiocypris rarus. NCBI lineage: Eukaryota > Metazoa > Chordata > Actinopteri > Cypriniformes > Gobionidae > Gobiocypris > Gobiocypris rarus. The sequence continues at coordinate 19,623,400 of CM040923.1, read as the reverse complement.
CACAATAAGTCAGCCGATTAGGTTGGGTACATTGTGTTTTGCACATCTGCTCCTTCAAATACGATCCCAGCAAATTTGACGTGTCGCAAAGCGCTTGTTCCAGTCTCCATGCCCAGTCACACATGACAGGAGGAATTATGACTGTATACTACAACTGTTGACACGAATGCGCCAAGCTTAAATGGGCAGTTCACTCAAAAAAAGAAAAGAAAAAACATTTAATCACTCTAATCTTGTTTGTTAAACACCTTACTTTACAAATAAATAATGGTAAAGGCCAATAGCCAGTGACCAATGCATTTCTTCATACAATAAAAGTGAATGGTGACTGCGGTTGTCATTCTGACGAACATCTCAACACGAAAGTCAAACGGATTTGGAACAACATAGCGATGAGTAAACGATGACCCAGTTTACATTTCATGAGTGAAATCGCTTTTTGACGATGGTTGAATGAAGATTGTTGTAAAACACTGCGAAATGCGATAACTGGCAAGCAGGTAATGGTTCGAAAGGCAAGTTGACAGCTGAAGCGTCCTCGCATTTGGTTTTAGCCTGCTAGCGGTCTTAACTCAAGTCATTCTGTCAAAAAGGCTGCACTGTTTTAATAATAATAATGACAAATGACCAACATCATATCTTTCCCAGAAACTGAAGGGATCTCCAACTTTCCGTCGTAATTCAAACGGTAATTTCTGGTAAAATCCTTTAAAAACACCCGGCTGGGCTAATATCAAAGCCACCGACCGACCGTCCGACTGACAGAGACGGTCGCTTTAAGCTGAACAAGTTGGCTCGTTTGACAGCGTTTCGTTTGTCAGCATTTCATTTGAGCAAACTGTCATTAAACGACAAAACGCTTGTGTAAAACAAGAAATTGACGCTTAAAATGCAAGAAAACCACAGAGACTGTAGTTTGTAGCGAGTTAACATTCTTATAACAGGGACCCGACTGACTGTCAGTTGAGGGTTCTGTAACGGTAAAAGCCTGAGCATTTTATTTGACCGCTTTTCAACGAAACACGGCGGTTAAAATAACATTATGGTCATCCTGTCTAGGATAACGTGTAAAACACAATGAAAAATCTCAAAATTATACATTTTAAATTAGGTTAAGGTTTAAAATTATACATTTCAACAGGAGTATTTCGAAAATGTATCGCGTGATCGTATCTGTAGAAACGCGGCGCGCGCAGTCGAACTCATTTCAGAAGCTTCATACGTCAAACGCAACTATTCAGCGTGCACTTCACACCACCCCAGCATCTCAACATGGTATGATATATTAAAACCCCATTGATTTTCCACACACACCCTTCCTGCAGTGACAATAGGCAGGTGTGGGTTAAAAATGCACAGCAGCCCGGCTGCCTTCTTGCCCCTTTCTCTGCCTGCTACCAACTAGCAGGAGTTGCCTAGCCAATTTGGCTAGCTGATAATAACGCAGGCTAACGGAAAGCACGGTGGATGTAGACAATCAGCAAAGAGGAAGCAAAAAAATTGGTGCATTTCAAATGCAGCAATACCACAAGCATGCATGCGAGATATGGTGAAATTACACTCACAAAGCTCTCCGAACGGTGCCTCAGAGATCCCCCTCACTCTCTCGGTCTCCCTCAGACTCACTCTGCCGTCTCTCAAGCTCTTCCAATCTGCAGAGAAATCCCTCCCACAGCCTCGCGTCGCCAGAGACATGTGATGCACGTCAGGAGGACGGGCACTGACATACAGAATGATCCCCATTGGCTAAGACGAGATGTCAGTCAAATTAGGCGCACCCTCTGCTCAGCGTCCGAGCGCATTAACATAATTTATAAAGATGTTCCTGAGAACGGTTAAATGTAAAATAACTTATTCCGCGTCGTTCTTTATTTTAACCTAATAAACGGCACGCTTCAGCACGTGCTGGCGTGGTTAGCTCCGCCCACTGTCACAGACGAGTCTTCCCCGGCGGCTAATTAAACTTGACGTCATTCTTTCCATGACGTCGCCCGTTTTCTCTCTCTCTCTCTCTCTCTCTCTCTCTCTCTCTCTCTCTCTCTCTCTCTCTCTCTCTCTCTCTCTCTCTCTCTCTCTCTCTCTCTCTCTCTCCACGATTCTGGTGTTGTTTGATTCGCAGTGCGCAGAAACTCATTACATTGGCTAATCTGAACCGGATTGATGCATTCAGCAGCCTGGGTCCTGGCTCACCTTCTTTCCCAGGAATATGCATTAAACATCTGTCAGTTAACATATCACTGTTGGTAATTTGAATGTTCACATTGAGTCTCATTCATTGAAATAGATAACCAGACAGATTGTGCAAAATATTGTGCAATTTTCTGTTCTTTCTTTCTGATGCTATAGAGTGAACTTGCATGACCAGCATTTTTCTCTCAGTATTTTCATCAAACTCTTGTCCACTGAAGAGCACTTAGTTTATAGCAGCCAGTCTGGCATCTTCCTTTAAAACTGCAGTACAAGCCTGGAGCATTTCTGTTTGTGAACCTTTGTTATAATATATAACAAGTCCTCATGTCAGGAACTACCTGTACCAGAGGCGAATGGAAATCTTTGGTTAGATAACAAATAAAGCAAGAAATTTAAAAAAATGTTTCTGCTGTTTCTCATTTTATATACAGATACCACAGCTTCCTCTAATCCTGATATAGATGGCGTTTCCTGTTCCTGAGGTGGAGTGCTGCAAAGACTTGCAATGTAGCATAAGCTAATCTATTAAGAATGTGATCAAATAATTATCACTTTTTATCATTATCATTTTTTATAAAGCAGCGCCTCGCTTTAATTTAACTAAAGTACACGTGAATGCTCTGTCGCTTGCATGTAAAAGGATTCAGACTATAAAAAAGACACCAAAATGAGCTCAGAAATGTTCTTAAACATAACTGGAAAGATGTTGAGAAAGTTATTCATAAAAGGAACAATGTTACCAGAATACTTTTTTTCACACCTAACATGAAAAAAAAAATCCCCGTGTACTTGTGGTTGTTTCTTTACAACCTCAGCTGTCATGGCAACCATTGTTGGCATTTGTTGACCATGGTGTATTGAAAGATGATGCCAAAAGGGTTTCCACATGAAGGCCTCAAAAGAAACCACATTGCCATCTTGATTCTGTTCTTTTGAAACTGCTCTACTGACATTTACAGTTGTTCATGAGGCCATTTATTCAAAGTGACTTGCAATCTATCTATCTATATTATATTGTATTTATATAATACATTTAAATTAGTTTAATATATTATGTTAAATATTAACTTTACATACGCTTTAAAAGGTGCTGGGTTAAATACAACTCAAGTTGGGTTGAAAATGGACAAACCTAGAAATTGGGTTGTTTTAACCAATTTACAGGGTTTGTCCATATTCAACCCAACTTGTTTTTAACCCAGCATTTTTAGTGTGTGTGTGTGTGTGTGTGTGTGTGTGTGTGTGTGTGTGTGTGTGTGTGTGTGTGTGTGTGTGTGTGTGTGTGTGTGTGTGTGTGTGTGTGTGTGTGCGTGTGTGTGTGTGTGTGTGTGTGTGTGTGTGTATATTATAGCCTATATACAGTCAAACCAAAATTTATTCAGACCTTCAACATTTTCTCACATTATCACAGTTTATTCGCTATAGTTTAGAAAAATGTATTAAAATATGACAAGAATTCAAGAGTAAATCTGTGTCAGCACAAATTCATCTTGATAATGTCAGATAACTTTGATAGAAAGGTATGTAATGGATTACAATCAACCAATCTGCTGTCAGATGTTACATTTAAGTACACAATTAGATGATACCAATTTAGGTCAACCAATTACCAAGCAAGCAATGCTTCATTTTGTTCAGTCTGTGGTGTAAAAGGTCAGATTAGCAATTAGACTTCTTAAAACACTTAAGAAAACATGGTCAGGTCAAAGTGTCTGAATGATTTTTGGAGATTTGCCATCCAGTAGCAATAATTCTCTGGAAATCCAAAGACCAAGACATCTCCTGGTTTTACAATCACACAAGCACCTCTGCTCAACCTGGGGGAAAATCAGGCACAGTTGATGATAAACAGGCAGGAGCATTTGTGGCGGGTGCTATTGACAAGATCCTTTCACCTAATGGGTTTTATCATTAACAAGAAGGGCATCGCTGCACAAGACCATCTTCAATCCTGTAGAGCATTGGGTTTTGATATATGGCATCTTTTCAACTTTTTAAGACCATGTACTTTTTAACTTGCATTAAGCAAGGCTCAAAGGTTTGCTAATGTTCAATCAGATAGTGTAGGGAGGGGAGGTGTCAGTGAGTGCATTGATTGCTCAGCTTTAGTGCAAGCAGCTTGTAAATGTGGAGCATGTGATGCATATGTTTGCTGTAGGAATCTCAGGAGTAATAAGTCAATCTATTAGGCCAGACCGCTTTGGTTTGCACCATATTTTAATCTAAAAGTAACATATAGCCCTTGCTAAGTCACGAGAGGCTGACAAACAAGTTTCCTTTCAGCCTTCCAAAACCTCTGAAGTAGAGAGGACATGAATCCTATTTTTGTTTGTTCCAGTTTCCACTTCTGAGATTTTTATTTGGAGCCGGCACACAGTAATGACCGGCCCATGAGCAGATGTCCTAGTACCGCAAGTGCAAGTGCAGCTTGCTCTTTTTTACTTAATCATATTCTCATTTACACATAGCAACCATTCACTACCCATAATCCTAAGCTAGTATGCTCCAAAACGATGACACAATTCACAAGTAGAAGATATAAGTGTTCAAAACTTCAGTCTTTCACTTCCGCCAATGTGGACCAATGATTCTGATGACATCAGGCTGCACTTCAGCTTCAGCTTCAGAAAATCTGATTTTCTGTCCAATCAAATGCTCTGAAGCATCCCGCCCCTACATCATATAGACGCTGAATCTACGGTGGCAATCAGTCACTTGTTCACACACATTTACTATCTATGGTGAATGGCACATTGTGCACTATATAGGCAGTGGCTCTCAAACCTGTCATGTGGACCCCTCACCACTGCACATTTTGAATGTCACCCTCATCAGACACACCCAATTCAAGTCTTGCATCAGGATGAATCAAGAGATGTGTTAGATGAGGGAGCACACACAGACCAGAAAACATATCAGACCCATTTGAATTCAGTACAGAATTATATATTTTAAAGTGATATGGAGGAGATTAGGAGGAGAAACGGTTAGAGATTAGGAGGAATTTGTGGCTTTACTGAGCAGAGCTGTGATATAAACAAAACGCTATTGGCTACTTTAAAAAAGGTCTTCCTGTTTCAGTGGAAATAACGTCAACACATTGAACAATGCTGCGAGTTTCAGGTCACATTGATTATATTATCATTTATACAAATGAAATACAATAAAACTTGTGTTGCAGTTTATATATACTGTGTATATGACCTTGCTGAACATTATAGGCCACACATACTATGATGTCAGAACAGGGAAGTTGGTGGCGGTTTTGCTTTCATATCAAGATCCGAGATAAGAATGTTTGCTTAACAAGCGGTTCAGAGTGAAAAACAAAGCATTCTTGAGTCAAAAATACTTCTGACAGGAAAAACTCCTCAGGGCAGGCACTGAAGTTGTCATAAGACTGAAAGGCATCACTGCTGAAACTCGGCAAAAGATGACAAAAGAGGCGTCATGGAATGTCAGCTGACTCAAATCAATGTGGAAGAAGAGGACAGTGGAAATGGTTCATTATAGCAGACTTGCTCAAGAGGGTCCAGTACCCTATCAGTCAGGACACACACTATTATTACTTCCTCTGGTTATCAATCTCCCTTCTCCAGCACTCTGGCTCTTAGCTTTTTCCACAATGTCAGCACAGAACTTCCTTCATTCTGATGGGACACAAAAAAAACAGAAGTCAGACTATATTTAGCATTATAATAATATACATACAGTGGCCTCAGAAGGTTTTTGGATACTTAAGCCTACTTTCAATAAATTCAATTTAATATCAATTTCATTGCATAGATCAATACAATTTCTCATATCAAACTTGACTTTCCTAAGACATTTTTGCTGGTATTTTACTTTTCCCTCAAGATCCTACACGCAGAATAAACACAAGAGTGAATTTTTTATTTTTTTTAAACTTGATTACACTTTGAATTGTAATAATATTTCACAATATTAAACCATGATAAGCACAAGGGAAGCATATTGAGCATATTGAACAGTATATCTCTGTTCTACTTTGTTATTAATATCTTACCAAGTTATATCAGCTAAAGGAATTCCTATGCTACCTTTCTTAATATTAAATGCCTATCTGCTTGATGTTATTTCATGTAATGAAACTCAGGCATTTTTAAGTGTCCAAACACTTTTTAGGACCGCTGTATAATAAAATACCAGTAGACATGTAACTAAAAGCGATGTTTAGTGGCAAGACACGCGATTACATTTCAAACATTCTAAATCCTATAAACATGGGGTTACCGCTATCAGACGCTGCTATTGCTGCAGTATGCGAAACAGGCATGGGTTTCTATTGGGGCAGGTTGTTTGGGGTTAGAGAAACTTAATGAGAAACATTCATTATACCAAACATGTCATCAGACAGCTGTAATTACAATAATTGTCTCTTCTCAGAAATACTACATGGGGGTGAATATGGGGTTTGTGTGGTGTAAGACTCCTTAATTAAGTCAACAATAAACTCCCCTCACTGTCAGAGCGACAGTCCTGAGTTATTTTCCACGAGAGAGTAGAAATTGCATTTGCACAAAGTGCGTCCCGCAAAACACACATAATGCAGTCTGATGATGCTTCATTGAGTGTAACGGCAGCCAGGGCGGGATTATGGGATATGTTAAAGTATAACATTCAAAAATTAGACCGCAAGAAAGATGTTAGTCTGCTTTGGGTAGGGGCATGTTTGTGTTTCCAGTCTCCAGTGGAATTTACAGCAGAAGTGAATGGCCCAGTGGAGAAAGACTGCAGCTGTACACTATGTGTGTGAGAGAGAGAGATAGAGAGAGAGAGAAAAAGAGAGAGAGCAGGGGGGACGACAGTGCTCACAGACAGTGCTCTTAGTCAGCATTGGACCGGCAGCCGGGTCGGGGGGGCCAAGTTTCCACTTGCGAACAATAATTCACCTCAAGTGCCCAGCGTGTATATCTGCATATGTGTGAGAGGACATCCCTCACTCTGAGGGTTACAGAAGTGCCTCTCCCGCCCCAACATCCTCCAGTTCCAAACCAAACCATTTCCATGTAAAGATTTGACATATTTACACTTAATGTTTGAGTGTGTTTGTGTATGTTGTGTAATGGAAGCAGAAGGTCTCTTCAAGAAGGTCAATGAACCACCATGGACACTTACACACAGTGAGGGTGGAATATTCCGGGTTCAATAGAAGTTAAGATTCATCGACAGAATTTGTAGCTCGAATTTTCTTTAAATAGAGCAAAATTCACGGTTATGGCAAGGCATTTACAATGGAAGTGAAAAGGACATTTACACTGAACAATAACAGATGTTTTTTCACATAAATCATGTTAACATGTATATTGTTTATTTTGTGTGGCTATATTATTGTAGCATTTTTGGATTGTCCCCATTCACTTCCATTGTAAATCCCTCACTGTAACCAATTTTTTTTGCGATCTGGTAGAGAAAAAGTCTTAAAAAAATGAAATGCGACTTGAACAGTGGAATGGGAAAACATGCAAGGTGTCAGGACAGATTAAAAAAAAAAAAAAACTTCTTTTAACATGAGCGCCTCATTTTTAGAATGCCATGTCATGGGATGTTCCAAAAGAAGCAAATCCAACTTTCAAAGGCGCATCTAGCGAAAATTTACATAGGAAAAACAATGTAAAAGCAGCTCAGTGGAATACAAAAACACATTCTGTGTGTACCACTACACATCTTGTCTCTAAATCAACAAACCCAAAGGCCAAATGGTGTATTTATAGAACAATTACTATCATATACTGATATTAAGGCCTTACAGCCTGTTTGTGTTTAAATTGGGAGCCATCTGTAGGGTGGCAGTGTCTGTAGTACCAAATTGGTTGAAACAGACGTATTTATGTGTCATTTTCACATTGATTTATTACAGCAAAGTGCCTGGCTACAAACCAAGTGGCCAATCAACCATCATTTACTCCAGTGTAACTAAACTCACAACATAAACCTGAGCTGGTTATGCTGGTTATGGATTGTTGAGAATTGGAGCAACTCTTATGGGAAATAGGCGCCCTTTCGTCTCATTCTCTTCCTTTTCCCATGGACTATATACCTGTTGTGAGCCATGAGGGAGAAGAGAGGAAGAGGAAACGGGGCAATACAGTGGGCCTTCACATCCTGAAGTCCAATAACACAAACACACATGCACATTCTCCCTCGTCTGTAACAGGTTGGTCCTGTTATATGGGACAGGAAGAGACAAAGAGGGTGAGATAAAAGATATACTTGAATTAGATAGTCAGATAAACATTTTAGTTTAAATGCTGCAAACATGACTCATTTAGTTTCTATTTATGTAGTGTTGTGCCAGGTGTCTCCGCCCACTCTGAAATCTCATTGGTCCACAATTCTGTGTTTCAAACATCAAATAGTTTCTGATTGGCTTTTGTGTTCTGGTCTCATGAGGGATCGTTACTTTCTGAGTCTCTTGTTTTTTCTCTACATATTTCCCCATTGAAACCAATGTATTAGCAGCGTTCTCTGACTCAGTTAACTCTTAAGTGTAGGCACCCTTATGCTCCACATGCACCCAGGCCACACAGTGCCTACAGCAGCATCTGTGCTGTGCTGAATGAATGAGTGAGCGTGTGGTTAACCCATAAACAGAGCAGGGAGAAAGTGGAAAGTGAAGTGAAAAATAGTGCTGCGCCGAAACTAGACCACAACCATTTTAAGAGCTTAAGATTTTCCTACCTCTGACCACTGGAACAAGTAAAGTGACTACTAAAAGAATGGCCTGTATTTTGAAAATATAAGTTTGAATAATTTTCTCTGATTCATTCATCCTCAGAAATTCATATTTTGGTATCGTGAATCAAAAGGCGTATTGTTGTAGCTTCTTTCCTCTTGATGTGAAACAGTTGATCTCATGGGCCAGTCGAAGCTCAGACAGAGGCAGAGGAGGGATCAATGATTCTACTACAAAGGAGCGAGTCTTTGAATTCACACCATAATCACGCCAGCCCTCAGCATATCAGCAGTCTACTGTGCCATTGTGACATCTTGTGATGAAGAACACAGTGTCGACTCACATCAGACAAAGAAGCTGTCAATCAGAACGTTTAGGCTGGTATACATCTAAAGTGGAGGATGATCATAGACCAATGACATGGTGGACGTAGCTCTGTGGGTATAAATAAACCTAATGACATTTGTTTTTCCACTACAAATCTTCTTAGGTTTTGTGTTTTTGTTTTCTTGTACCAATTCCTTTAATTTTACTTACAATTACACAGGCTATTTTTGAACTCTCCATTTTGTTTTTATACTGCATTCAAGTGCAGTAAGAGTAGAGGGTGGATGAGTGCTTTCATCTTCCGATTGACGTTCTATGTTTAGTAATCATAGCATTTTAGCAGTGTTAAGTTATTGTTGGAAAGCATCTTTTGGCATGGAAAATGGGATTATGAGGATGGTTCATTCTGGTAACCTGCTGGCCCCAACCACACAGGGGCTGCCAGAGGTGATTGGTAATCCCGCCACACTGGTTCGGCTGTAAATGCCCTTTTGTTTTGCATGGCCAGCATGTGGGGAGCGAGAAATCACTGTCCATTACATGGTATCTTTCTTATATCGTTTCCACTTAATGAATAACTACAAAACGAGAGAGAGAGAGAGTCATAATTTCATGAAGTTATAATGCTAAGCCTAATGATCTCTTTTGATTTACAATTAAATTAAACTATTTTTAAATAAAATATAAGTGCAAGAAAACAGCATCATTAAATTTTAATATATTTAATGCCTAACATAACCAATAGCTAATAATAATTATATTATCATAATATATAAATAAAAGTTTAACCTCTGATTTAAAATAGTGTATCAAATAAAATACTATATGGCTAAATAAATAAATATATAAATAAATGAATAAGTAAATAATTAAATACATAAAAAATACATATTGTCATTATTTGAATGTTTGATATTGATACATTTTAATATATTTAAAGTCCAATCCATACCACTAAGTAAACAAACAAAATATTTATTATATTATATTTATTATATTATACTAAAAGCTATATTATAACTTTCAGTATGTTTGCTGGCTGTATCCAGTTGCATCACAAGCCTTTACCCCCTGGGAGACCAACAGGAGGTGTAAAAGCATTAAGACAGGCCACTCTTTGTTCTGTACAGTGAAGGAAAAATATCACATCCCTGTTTGGAAAGTCACTGCCAAACCCTAAACCAGGTTAAACATATTTCAGTGAAAGAGGGAAAAGATTTTCAGTTTAACATCAGTTATACGGGTTGGAGTTATGTTCCGTTAATATCCATTTATCAACACAGCTTTCAAATAAACCAGCCTGTTTGGACTTGGACTTTTTTGGAAAGTGAACTTTGGAACTTTATTTCTGTATTTCCGTTCATGTCTGAGTGGTCGCTGATGCATAATGGAGTAAATTAAGGTGTTGCAAAACACTATAAGTCAAGCTTGTTTTGGTTGTTGTGCAAATGAAAGGTCATGTTAAAAAAATCTTTAAGCTGGAATGATTTGAGTGATGCGAATTAGCCTTAGCAGTAAACTGTATATTTTGGAAGCAGATGTTAACAGGTCATTCAACCTAGTAGCAGCGTCTATGTACATGATGAAGACAAACTGTGCTTCACCGCACTAGCTGACATGTTCTTCCATCACTAACCCCCAGAAGTCGTAATGTTGCCTGGTCATGGCGACGGTGAGTGTAAACGGCGCAGGCCGAAACTAGCTCCCGGTGGCAGCGTCTGAGCCCGGTCTGTTGATCGTCTGGCTGTGTGATGCAGGCCAGCTGGAATCTAACGGTCGTTTACATCCTCCTGTCAAACAAGAACCTCCAGCCTGTCAAACTTAGTGGAAAGACGACAAAAACTACACTCCCCAGAGCTTTCCCTGGAGAAACGGTTTGAAGAAACGGCTAAATAAGGGCAGAGATCTTGACGAATGTTTGGAAGAAAGGCGAGTGCTGTTAATCATCTGGAGGATTTGATGACTGTGTTCTCTCTGTGTTTGTTGTAAAGAAGACAAACCTGTTCTTTCTCCACACGGTGCTGTCACACCTGATCTAACGCAGTGTACAAGATACAAGCTACTGAGGACACATAAGGGCCCGAGTGGCACTGGGACGCCCAGATTGAAGGCAGACCACCCAATTTTAATTGCCAGAATATACTAATAAATAAAATTCACATAAATGCATATCATCTGTTGTAAATACAGTTTGAAATAAAGAGGTGTATATAGGGTTAGGTTTAAATGCATGTTTGCACAAGGCAGCAAATACGCACTCAGTTCTACATACAGAGATGAACTTGTAGTAAACAACATACTCACTATCCGTGTAAATAACAAAATGACCAATAAAACAGTAGTCTGCATAATTTATTCCGTTCATAGTGCATACTGGGAACTGTAGTTTTTACAATACCTAAGGTAATTAAGGTAAACTTAAGGTAAACCAAAGGTAATTAAGGTAAACTTAAGTTAAACCTAAGGTAAACCTAAGGTAAACCTAAGGTAATTAAGGTAAACTTAAGGTAAACCTAAGGTAATTAAGGTAAACTTAAGGTAAACCTAAGGTAAACCTAAGGTAATTAAGGTAGACTTAAGGTAAACCTAAGGTAATTAAGGTAGCTTTTACTGGTTAAACTGCAGGAATGCTCAACATTAAATTTACAGTGATAGTTCACATTGATAATCGTTTACTATAAAGGTTAGTGAATGGTTACATAATTTTCATTTTTGGGTGAACTATCCCATTAAATTTAAAGTCCTTCTAAATGAGTATGGCTTGGTTTCATCTGTTGAAAACAAATAAATATATTATGAAGAACTGTTTTTCAATGGTTTTTGCTAATTCATTGAAAGTCAATGAGGTCCAAAACACATTAAAGCGGTCATGAATAGAGAAATACATTTTTTAACCTAATAAAATGTAAGAGGTCACGTTTTTGGAACGCACAACTTCCTTGTTAGTCCAAAACAGCTTTTATTGAAAACAAGCTCCAAAAATGCGACAAACCATGCAGTCGCAGGCTTTGCAAACAGACTGTAAGATGGACAACAGTAATGCCACATTTAAGTAACCGTGTGACTTATCAGAATTCACAGATTAGGCATTAAATGAGATTCATGTACAGTCAGACATTCTTTGTCTCAAAATCGTTTATTTCTATTTAAGCATCAGTAAAATCAAAGAATGCTCCCTTTATAATCTCTGGAGCTGTCAATCAAACAGCGCGGGTTTATCAGTGACTGAGTTCTGGACTCTAACCAAAATGCCTGTTATAATTAATGACACTGTCTACACTGCACAATGAATCTCTTATCTACATAGTGTTTGCACTGTTATGATTAAAGCATTTGTGAGAGTGCAGAAATCAAGTTGCAATGATGAGATCACTGCATTGATGCGCTCTACAGACATGTCTGTCATTGGCCTAACAATGCTCATCACTGTTTCTTTCCACGAAAATAGATATAAATATAATGCTATAATAGTGAAAACAAGAGACAGATTTCCACATGTACTTATTTTATATGCAAGGATGTTAGCCAATCACAGCAGTGGGTTTTACATTAAAGTCTCACAGCAAAACCCCTTAAAACAGTGTTCAAATCAGCAAATTTTGGGGGGCTTTTTTTGTTAATAAATTGTTTTTTCTTACTTACATTATAATTGCACCTCAGAAAACATTATACAATAATAAAAATGCAGTTCAGGAAACATTCTTTTGTGTTCACAAAAGAAAGGAAGTCTTGGTTTTGACATGAGGGTGAGATAATAATGACAGAATTTTAATTTTTGGGTGAACTATCCCTTTAATTGTGCAGTTATTGTATGGTTAAATGTGCAGTTATGCATTACACAGTGTTAAATCTATAAATATTGTCTTATAAAGGATAAGGAAAATTATGGTTCATTCTATACACATTTATGATGACAGTAGGCAGCAAGTATAATGTCCACTCTGTTTCACTAAGGTCCTCACACTTCAGTCAAGCTGTAATGATCAACTTCTTTTATGATGTGGCGTTCGGCTGTATGCATCTCTATTTGGGTCAGAGTTCTACGAGGCAGGTCTGACGGTGGCTTCAGCAGCCGTGTGCATTGTACCTGGTCATTCATAATAAAACAGTCTACAAATAATAAATGAGAATGGTGAGTAACCTGAGGATAAGGTGGGATAGAAAGACTCTATGGCCTCCTCTCTTCTCATCTTTAAAAAAAAAAATTGAACCTAAGGTCCAAGAATCCAAAAACAGGAAACAGAGGCAGCTATAATTTATAAAGGAAAGGAAATGACCGCTCTAATTTGGAAAAAAATAAAAAAATTGTATCATCCTTCCAGGGCCTGGCAAGTAGTAGTGGAAGAACACTCAAGTTAACAGACTCTTGATGTGTGTGCAGACTTACTAGTGCAAGGTCACATCTCTATATTTCAAGGACCACTCTTAATTTGCGCCAGTAGCCAGATACTTTGGCCTAATGCTGATAACGCAGCCAGGAGTTTTGTACATTTGTCTAAAGAGCATGAGAGGATGTTTACTTTTGCATGGAAAGAAATGGGGGTCTCAGATGATCCATTTAAACAATGGAAAAACACTTACTGTAAGTGTTTCTGCTGAATTTTATTTTCAGAGACACAGGTGTTTGGAATGCAGCGGACCCACAAGGCAGGACCCTCGCAGCCCAGCAGGTACGGCCAACTGTCCCCTTCACCAGCTCCATCTAATTAATTAAAACCTTCACACCTCAACAAGCACCCATTGATTTCAGGCAGTGAGTCCTGAGCGCAGCTGGAGCAAGGAGGACGCAGCGCGTTCGAGTCAGTAGTGTAGGGACAAAATAAATGATCTATCATCTATCTTGGTTTAGGTGATGATATGAGTCTTGGCGTTTAGAATTATTTTTGATTTCTGCAAACTTCCTTTGGATGGATAGAAAGTATAGCCAGATGGCAAAGAACATCAGTTCAATATCATCTATCAGATAAACTGTGCAAAAATGGTACCATCAGGGGTACAACAGCTTGTTTCGCAGCACCCTCAAACATATTTGTAACTTAAAGCCAGTGTTGGGGAAATTACTTTAGAAGTGTTAGCTACTACAAATAGTAGATACTTACATGTTTTACAATTAAAAAATAACTAATCCAATTCATTATAATCAGAGCTGTATTCTCAGTATCAAACTAAAACTTGGAAAGAATCAGAGATTCCATCTATGAAAGAGATACAGCTGTTGAGAACTAAGTGATTCACTAGAATGAATCAGACATTCTATTGCTACATACAAAATGAGTGGTTCATTTAACATGAACTTCCGTCACCACATATAGAGAGCTGTTCAGAACCAACTGATTCATTAAAATGAATCAGAATTGATAAAGATACAGTATGGGAGAGATGGCCACTTATAGGACAAACTGATTCTATAGAATAAATTAGACATTCCAGCGCCACATTTGAGAGGAACCACTATCTGGAATGTCTCATTGTATGTAGCAAAAGAAAGTCAGATTCATTCTAGTGAATCATTTGGTTCTAAACAGCTTTTTCCATATGTAGCAATAGAAATTCTGATTCATTTAAATTTACAGTTTCACAGATTCAGTCCTTGTACCTTATGCTTTGTTTTCAACTGTTAAGAAAATTAGGGAGTTTTGTTGTCTTTACCAGAGGTGGACAAAGTTCACAACTCTATTACTCAAGTAAGTAAAAGTACTACTGGTCAGATACTCCATTACAAGTTAAAGTTCTAAAAACAGATAAAAGTACAGAAGTATTTGTATTCAAAAGTACTTAAGTATAGCAAAAGTACATTTTCTTTTTTATGTCAATGAATTATTTTATTATTGTTGCATTGTTGTATAAATGCACATTATGCCATCATGGTTAAAGCCAGTCAGTGATGCTCTTCCGTCATACTATACGACTACTTTAAACTCATTTCAATACTTGCATAAAAGTTACAAAGCTCAGAAAAAAATACTACTCAAGTAAAGTACAGATACTCAAAAAGTGTACTTAAGTACAGTACTCAAGTAAATGTACTTAGTTACTGTCCACCTCTGGTCTTTACTAAGTTTTAGTTTGACACGGTCACCTAAGACCCCTTCTTATTTTTGAATGAGGAGAATATGGCTCTGTTTAATTGGTTGTTTTTTATATGAATTGATTCACAAGAATGAACAACACTTTCAATTAACTGATTCACTAGAATTAATCATACTTCCAAAAAGTACATACAAGGGACCATGTCATTTAAGATGAACCAGTTCACTAGAATGAATCAGACTTTCAAACACTACATATAAGAGAGAAAGTCCTTTAAGATTAACTTTCCAACACAGTATAAAAGAGAGAGCCATTATGAACCAATTCACAAGAACGAATAAAGGTTTTTAGCACCGCGAATGAGAGAAAGAACAGTTTAGAACAAACTGATTCACTAATGATTCAGACCTCAGCACTGCGTATGAGAGAAAGGAAAGCTATTAAGGATGAACAGATTCACTAGAATAAATCAGACTTTTCAACATATAAGAGAACATGTTCTCTTGAGTTTAGAAGAGCTTCTTTGATTATTCCTCCAGCTCTGACTTGAGATTTACAGTTTGGCTGCTACTCCACAAGCTGATAAAGTAGCTTGTTACTGGATAAGTTAGTTAGTTGCTCCTTAATTTTTTGTGACAGCTACCCTGCATGACTGTGAGGGTGTATGCGGGGGTGTGTTTACACAAAGTCGTTTGGACACTTCGGTGACACATGCAGGAGTAAGTGCATAATGAAAAACAAAAGAATGAATAAATGAACAATACAGGATAGGAAAAGCTTTCAAGGCTTCTGATGTCCGACTTCAAACACAGCAGCACAGTGGATCAGCCGGGAGAGGATAGAGGGGTGGTACGATGGAGAGACATGAAGATGGAGGGGGGAGATTAAGAGAAAGGTCAGAGGAGGATGCATCCTGTCTTCTCAACTCAGTGGCATGTCTGCTTTGTGGGGCGGCCGTGCTGCATGTGTCTATTTCCTCTTTATTGCACCTACCGCATGCCAGTCCCCAAGTAACTCATCATAGGCACAACATGCTGACTTGTTGCTCTCGAAATGACAAGTACTGCAATAATGGCCCTCGCTCGGGGTCCCGTCAGCGAACGTGTTCCCATCCCGTGTTTCCCCTGTGGCAAATCTCGCTCACGAAATGCAATCAAGACTTGCATACGCTGATGAGTTAACTGTGTCACCCTGGGGAAATTGATCCTGGAGATCCATTTAGTGTTAAGAGATTGCCCACCTCTGCCCCATCCATCAAACCTCAACTGAGGGAATAAAGCTCCTTTTTTTCTTTCAGATTTAATTCCAAAACAAAATCTCTCAGCTGTCATGGTAAAATGAGATGTTGCAGTCACCTTATGTGTCACATGACCCATTCCTGTGCGTCTACACTAGATGAATCATAGCTGTGCCACAGGGCTGGACTTAGGGACTGAGGGACTTATTGGTGAGGAACGACAAGAATGAATATCTTAATATTACCCATGATTCCCTTGACCAGTGTGCACATCCCAAATCAATCTGTTTGGTTATGACAAGGGCAAGGTCTCTATGATTGCACATTTGACCTACGACAGCGATTCTTGAGAGACTATGTTCTGGCTGGCCAATGCCCTTGAGCTTAATAGCTTTAAATTCAACTCCAGCTGCATTTTGGGATACCGGAGCAGCAGAAAATTGGCAAGGAGGGGCTACTGGAGTATCAAAAAAACTAAAGACCATAAAGATAAGAGTTGGGTCCTCAAACTGTAGCTCAACTGGTAGCTAGAAATAAAGCAGTCTGTTATTATATATTTTGCATATTGTTGGGTATATGCAATTCAAGGTCAATTAAAATAAATATTAAAAAAATTATTAAAACGATTTTGGCTGCCAAAACATTTAGAAACCAAACACTCAAACTATATGTAAACAAATGTGCTTATTGTTGGGCATATTTCATGGTATAGTATTCAAATAAATATTAAAATGATCAGTTATGGCTGCCAAAGCACTCAACCCAACACTCAAATGATATTAATCATTTTACATATTGGGCATATGCACTTGGATTTCAAGATAAAATAAATATAAAATAAATATTGAAATAAATTATTTGAATGATCAATTATGGCTGATAAAACATTTAGAAAACAAACACTCAAAGTATATGTTAATACTTTTGCATATAGTTGGGCATGTTTTATGATAATATTAACTTTTTTACTTTAAGGATATTTTTGTTTACTTTTGTATGATGGACAGTTTTGGTACTGTATTGGGTCATGATGTCCAAAGTCTATGTCCAAAGCAAAACCAGCTGAGAACCACTGATATAAAGTTTGTTGTCATGCCACCATGGAGACACAATTTGATATGGATTTTTGATTCATAACATTTGACAGAGAAGTTAAGGTCTTAAAGCACAGATGAATTATCTTCTTTCACCATATTGGCCATTTCAACATGAATCAATCTCCACAACCCTACACATCATTCATATATATATAGAATATGCCCTTATCAGCAGAATACACAGTCCATCCATCAGACATGAGTGATAAATCTGAAGTATCTGAGACTGACAGCTGAAGGGTCAGAGACAATTATTTGACCATCATGAGCTATATCTAATTTGATCCTATTACAGTGCAGTCATCTCCTCCACACAGACCTGCAGACGGAGAGATGGAACATACTTTAAGCACACAGGCATTATTTTAATATCACACATAATTCATCACTTTAGTACATGATCAACAGTCTCAGCGAAGTGTAGCACAGAGTGGAACGGAACGTTCTAATAAAATCTCAGGGTTCACTGTCCTGTTTCTTTGGCCATGAGTCCATAATTTTTAGGATTGTCACAACTTTGGAACAAACTATTTTTTCCTTTTACCCTTGCTACCCTGTTATCCATCCATCCATCCATCCATCCATCCATCCATCCATCCATCCATCCATCCATCCATCCATCCATCCATCATCCATTTTTTTTTTCCAGTAAAAATACTGGAACCGTATAGCCTGGTGTGGCCATACTCAATTCTAGTCAGAATATGAGTCTGGTACCGCTCCATTGAGCTTTGATTATGGGGCGTCTTTCAACCGAGCCAGGAAAGACCTCAATTGGATAGACCCACAACCAATCAGAGCAACGGAGCATTGTCAAATGTCAACCGAACTCAACTGCACTGTGTTGTCAAGTCCGTGTTTTTCTCCATGTCCGCAGGTTGAAGCGACCCCAATTATGTGATTATATAAACCCAGGAATGCAAATTTTAGCAGGCAACCTTGCCAAAATAACATATTTTGCCAACCAAATGCCATTTTTTTCTGGAGAACCCCCCGGAAAGTTATTGTTTTGGCCTATAGTTTTGAGTAACAATTGTGCGCGACATTGCAAAAAAACGTGGCAACCCTGTCTGCATGCGCGCTGGATTAAGTAACGTTACAAGAAAAAGATGAGTGTAAACGATCTTTGCCAGTATTGTAATAAAAGAATTTAAGGATACACAGAGTACTTACCAACACGATCATCGTTTCTGAGAGAAATAGTGACGGTGAATGCATATACGAACAAGTTCTCCGTTTAGGATAAGAGCAAATTCAACCCAAAGCGCCTTTGATGATGTGGATGATTACGTTTCTGTTGATCATCTGTCCATCATCGTCTAAAGCCCGCCCTGACAATTTCATTGGTCCGAACAGTTTCTTTCCGGGCATAATAACTCCTCTATGGATCGATGCCAGACCGAATTGCCCGAGCAAAAAATTTTGTGGGCGGGGCTAAATTCGGCTGGCATCCAGGCTAGGAACCGTATTTAATTAATTGAAAATATTAATTTATAATTAATTTATTTTCCCCTCATATATTATCTAAAACAAGTCCAATTACCTAATGCAATTTTACATTAAGTAAATGTCAAGTAACAAATCTTGTTTTTAAGAGTGTTTTACATTTAATGTCCAATGCTTTAATGTAGCCTATATTTTTTATGTAACTTTGTCCCTTTAAATACTTCAGTTCACAAATATTTTATGCAATTTTATATTATTTATTTGAAAGAATTAAAAGAACAGTTTCATGTCTATTCTTGTATTGTTCAACTGGTAAGGGTTGATATGTGATTTAGAAAGTAATTAGTAGTAAGTAATGCAATACCTTTAGCAGAATAATTAGTACAGTAATCTAATTACACTGTTGAAGATGTAATCAGTAGCTAGTAATTCATTACTTTTTTAGAGTAACTTACCCAACACTAATGTCAACCTATTTCTTCTAACCCTAACCCTTACCCAACAGTCTATATCCTGAGAGTTATTTGACATGCAGCTGCAAAGTTACTAGCAGAATGTCTAAAGACTACCAAAATAAAATGTTACCAAATGTTTATTTGCATTGCAAATGGACGTTATATAAACTTATTTTGCCTTTAGTTGTCTATATGATTTATAAGAATATTAGCAGACTTTTAATCATTAATAACCTCTTCCTCAAGAGTCAACAAAAACTGCAAGCTAGGATGCTCCATCTCCTTCCTCGTTAAAAGCAGGTTAAGGAGGGAGCGAGAAAGAAGCAGGAAAAGCGATATGGGATTCGGTGCTGTTTGTGATGCCTGTGAGCACAAAACATTTTATAAATAACTAAGAGACACATGCCTGAGGCTCATTAAAATTAAACAAGCCCTCAAACTGAAAACATACAGCGTCTGAGATATTAATAAAAACCAATCCCCAGGGCGAGAGGAGTCAATGCAGGGCATGAATTGCAGCAGTCTCAAACCCAGCATGGAAGACAGGCGACATATACCACCTGTGTGCATGCAAGTGTACATGCGTGCACCTGCTGTGAAGAAAGAGAAGAGCGGAGTGTCAACGTGTGAGGCAATACACACACCATTATTGGTGATATGAAAATGAATTATTGGCATGTGAATATGCGTGTGTATTGAGACAGACCTTGCCGGGTAGGGTGCATAACACTCCTAAAATAGAGTGTAGACACATACACAATTCTCAACAAGGCACACCCAGAAAACCAACACACACATGACAAACAGCTGGAGCTGATTATAACTAACACTACTGTCCAAAAGTCACAGTTGACGTAATAACTGTCATCCGCATAAAGTAGAATCAGACAAGGCGCCTACACAGCATTTTGTGCTTTATTAATGCAGACCGACAGCGATCCCTGAAAGTTGTTTTGGAATGAAACAATGCTCCACTCTGAATACACAAAAGGTTTACATATGCAAGAGTCCTGGTGCACATTTGCATGCATTAGTGTGAGATTCAGAGGAGTGGAAATCACTGATCGCTCTGTCAGAGCTTGTGGGTATCAGCGTCAATGAAAGAGTGAAAAAGCCCTATCTGAGAAAGTGAGTGAGAGCCACGGGTATTGAAATCATAGAACAATATTACAGCTAAAAAAAACTGTTGGAGCAGCTTAAGCTACATTCACACTGGGCTTTGATTTTGGAGAATTGATGTCAAATTGGCAAAGCATTATAAAATGATTGTGAAATGATTGTGAAACTAACTGAATGATTGCGAAATACTGAATAGCACAAAATATTAAAGTGTTGATGCAAATTACAGACAAAATACGCAGCCAATGTAAACTTTCTGTGTGTTGTGCCATGCATATAGACAATCAAGTTACACTATCGTTCAAAAGTTTGGGGTTGGTTATGTTTATGGAAGAAGTTGCTTGTGCTCACCAAGGCTGCGTTTATTTGATCAAATATACAGTAAAAACAGTAATATTGTGAAATATTATTACAATATTTGATGCTTTCTATTTGAATATATTTTATTTTAAAATGTAATTCATGTTTTCAGCATTACACCAGTCTTCAGTGTCACATGATCCTTCAGAAATCATTATAATATTGATTTTATAATATTGATGATGATTTGATGCTCAAGAAATATTTTTTAAAAACACTATTAAAACTTTAAAAATGTAATCTTAAATGCAAATCTCAAGATTAATATTCATTACTGTACATTATATTATTGAAATGGACAAATTCACTTGCATCATTTGAAGGTGCACTGTGTACATTTTAGCGGCCTCTAGAGGTGAGGTTCCGAATTGCAACCGTCCACCTCTCACCCCTCCCTTTCGAAGCACATAGAGAAGCTATGGTGGCCGACACAGGACAAATATGTTGTCATCTGAGACAGCAGAGAGTAGCTAGCGCTCTGTGCAGTTTGTCCATTTAGGGCTACTGTAGAAACATGGTGGTTCAAAATGGCGTCTTCACTGTAAGGAGACCCGCGGTGTATGTAGATAGAAATGGCTTATTATAGGTAATAAAAACATAACAGTTCATTATGTAAGGTCTTTATACACCACTGAAAACATAGTTATGTACAGTATATTGTATTGCATTTCTGTCAATAGATCCTCATAAATACTACACACTGCACCTTTAACAATATATTTTTTTAAATGTTTTGTTTCTAATTTATATAGACAAACATTTTTGGTTCTCAGCCCTACCATGAAAATAATTATGATCATTATCAATCATTTGCCAGACGTTTAATAATATTACTTATTCATATTATCCTGTACTGAGTTGTTCTGTCCGGCTCTTTGGTGTGGTACACTGGCTTTGGGTGTACAGGTGCGGGGCATGTCCCTAACTGACCTAGGAACAGTGGATGCTTGATATCATCACCGTGTTCAATTCACAGGAGTCCTGCTCAGCCAGCCGTTGCCGTGGTGATGTTGATGTAACATTCCTGTAGAAAAGTGCTGCTGAAAAGAGAAAGGTGTGTGCGTGAATGATCCAAGGGGAGGCCTGAAAGGTATTGAATCTTGAGGCAATGAGACAGGCGGACGGAGCACTCTGAGACAAAAAGAAAGAGGTGTGCATGTGTGTGTGCATGTGTGTGTGTGTGTCTAAAAGCGAAAGAGAAGAATAGACTGTGTCAGCGCCGGAGGCAGGAAAAGCAACATTTCAGATTCTACTTTAGATTTCAGCTGTAAAACACAATGACATTTCATTAATAAGAAACCACACAGATATGTGAAATCAATACATGTGTGACACATTTGGATCAGATAAACTGTCATAAAAATAAATTAATCATATACCTGTATTAAAGGGTTGGTTCACCTGAAAATGAAAATTCTGTCATTAATTACTCACCCCCATGCCTCTCCAAACCGTAAGACCTTTGTTCATCTTCGGAACACAAATGAAGATTTTTTGTTGAAATCCGATGGCTCAGAAAGGCCTCCAACGACAGTAATGTCATTTCCTCTCTATACTTAAATATACTTAAAGTGTGACAAACTGTCTAAATATTCTATATGATGATTTACCCGCTGATATGCTGGAGACTTGAATCCATATTTGCAAAGTTGAATGGGCTTTAGCCTCCCTTTTTGAGTCCATTGGTCTTCTTTTTTCTAAAGTCATTGTTTTAAATCTACAAAGTGTGCTGATAAGAGCAAATTTTAAGAGCAAAACATTACAGACATAAAAAACAAACTACCAAATTACTAATTCCGCGGATAAATCACTGTCTGTAATGTTGATTGTGGTTTGTAATTTACCTCTTAATGGGACGACATTACGGAACTGAGAGCGGTCACAGAGTGTGAGCGATGCTGCTGAGCGAGTGGGAAAACAGCGGATTGACGGATTTTTAGCGGAACAGAACACATTTATGGGAATCCTCTGAGGGTAAGTGAGGGAAGGGGGCAAGAGGGGCACCTCAGCCGATGAGGGCAGAGGGGCAGAGGCTCTAGCCACCGGGCCACCCCCCTGTGCACGACCCTGTGTTACTACCAGTTTGCATCTGTCATTATTGCACAAACACATTTTAAAACATCAAGATTCGCATCCAACAAACAACATATTCTGTCTATTCTAGTAAATATGCCAAAACAGCGCAGTGCATGACTAAATATAACCGTTAAAAAAGCTTTTAGCTGTTTACATGCAAAATTTCTGCCTTTGTTGTTTCTACTTCCCTCCCCCTTTCTTTCTCTCTAGCGGCCCGTGAGGCGTGTGCTGCTGATACAGTAGTTGGGAGGTTTTTATGAGCGGCTGCACTTACTCCCAATATTTTCCGCTCAAAACGTTTCAAACCATGTCTCAAATTAGCAGAAGCCTGGCTCTGTATACTGGGAGCAGCACCTAAGGCCTATAATGGAAAAACAGTTCCATCTGGTCAAACTAACAAGTCCTGCGCTATTGTGTAATAGCTTATTATACACTTGTTTTGGAAGGTTTATGGTCTATTTAATGACATTCTATTAGCACAGTTTTTGTATTCTCGGCCAAGGTCTTCTCAACACGCCATCTTTAAACCCGGTAGAGCTTGTAATGCTGTAACACCTCATGGGAAATATATCCCCTCTGCCTTTTTTTACAGGACCAATTTACTAAATCAGAACCCTTGCTGAGAAGCAAAAAATAAGTAAGAAAACGGTAAAAAAATGAGGTTTGTTCATGCAGTCAGCGGCTAATAACTAACACTGTGTCACTGCATGGCAGGCCCTGATAGCACTGTGACTAGCAGACTGTTAAATCCCTGTGCTATTGCATCACTTCAAAAGATGAATCCCAGAGGATACATCACTGAGGAGATAATATAATGTGCCTTACGCATGCAAGAGGGAGGGAGAGAGAGAAAATGGGAGAGACTAAGATGATGACAGGTGTCCCTATATTTAGAGGGATTAGAGGTGAAGCATCGCCGCTTGACTTTTGGTAAACATCAGCAGCTTTTGCTCAACTTGATTAGACTCTTTCTTTTTCTCCTTCTTTCTTTCACACAGACATGCAATTACATGATTCTTTATGGTCTGGATCTATCTATTGAAAAAAAAAATCAAACATGCAATGCATCCAATGATTCAATTTATGCACAAATATAAATACAACTGTCCTGACGAAAAAGGATTGAACTTCTTGAAAAGAAAACCTTAAATAGTTCAGCATAATTATTTCATTTAAAATGTACAATTTTCTTATTGTTGCCAATTGAATACATTGAATAAGATGTATACTCATATATACTCGAGGTCTAACAAGGTCTTTTATTGATGGTTTGCACCACATGACATCTTTAAAATCAACCAGTTTAACAGTTTAATTGCATACCTCAGGTCTTTAGTGACCCGGATCATCATTCACTACCCTCCTTTTTTAAAGGTTAACCTTCTCAGTATTCCTCAATCAATTCTTTATAAGCAAAATAACAAGAAAATATAATACAATTATAAAATAATGTTTTCACATTCATTTTTTTGTAAAAAAATAAATAAAAATAGCATAGGGTCGCTAATGAGTATATTTTTTCTGCACAACAATAACTGAATCTTTGATGACTGAATGAGTGCAACCTTTATTCCATAAGGTGGCAAAGTCTGATACACAACGATGAAGTGACGTTTCACTCATAGTTCCAGCAGGCAGAAAACAAAAAAATAGGAAGTATCATCAGCAAAACTGAAGCGATTTACTACAGAGCAAATACTGAACACAGTCAAATATAAGTGTCACTGTCCAACACGATCTCATGACAATGTGTATCAATAGTACGAGTGTGCAATCTCGTAGAATGTATACGCCAAAACTCATTTTGGCGTGCATATGGTACGTCGTTTTTGGCGTGCATATGATACGCACTTTATGGCATGTATATGACACGCTTTTGGGTAGGGTGAGGTTGGGGGTGTGGGGGGTTCGTACATATAATACGCCATAAAGTGCGTATCATATGCACGCCAAAAACGGCGTACCATATGCACGCCAAAATGAGTTTTGCACACTCGTACTATTGATACGCATTTTCGTGAGATCGGGCTCCACTGTCACTTAAGGGTGGATCTGAAGCTGTCAGCGATCAAAATATTGATTTTGGAGATGTTGAAAATTATGATTTTGAGAATATGTTTGAGATGGTGAATATGAGCCAGATGCTGAATGTACTGGGAAAAAAGCTCTTGGACAGTGGTGATGGTGTAAAACATTTGCTCAAACTAAACCCTAACAAGCTCCAAAAGGTAACAAAATATGCTTTATTTTATTCTTCTGTAATTGATACTCTAATATCAGAAGAGTTTTATATTATCTCGACAGGTAAAGATCCATCCTTGTTAGATATAGAGCCGGGTCGCTAAAGACCCGAATATGTAATAATAATTGGTGAAACATTCACACATTAAAGGGTTAAATGGTAACACTTGGTATACACAATGGTAAAAGTTTCATTTATTAACATTAGTTAACTAACACAGAGTGAACAATACCTCTAAAGCATTTCTTAATCAATGTTAATTTTAAAATTTACTAATACATCATTAAAATATATTTTTTGATCTGTTAACATTATTTAATGGACCTAAGCTACATTAACTATTAACAAAAAATGTATATTCTAACAAATGTATTTCTCATAGGTTAGTTAATTCGTTAACTAATTTAACTAAAGGGACCTCATTGTAAAGAGTTACCATTTAAACTTACAATATTTGCCAATACCTCTAAACATATCGCGATATGATTTAATTTAAGGGGCCTGTGATCGATATTTTGATATGATATTATGTGCTATTACACAGCCACTTACATTTTTACTAACACACAAACACAACCAAAATATACCATGAACATACAAATCCTGTCTCCCAATTGGGGAAAAATATATATATTTTTAAAGTCTTTACATTGGTACTTTGATCTTACTCAGGCCACATCCTGTGTCGCCCTATTAGATTGAGTGTCCAGTGTCTTCTGTCTCTAAAGTGTATGAAACATCTGATTGGGTAGAATACGTAATATGGTGTGTGTGGATCCTCTTTCACAAGTGAACAAATACGCTGCAGGGTTTATAGTGTCGCTAACATTTCCACGGTGTGTGACCGTGTGTCTTTCCAAACACCATCTGAGGTGGCATCACGTGCAAACACAGCAAACAACAACCAAAGTGTTCCGACGGTGCGTCTCCCATTTCACCTGACACACATGAGCCATGGAAACATGACGTCAGATCACTGGTGCACGATGAACTGTGCAGGCACAAATATGTCTGCATGGATTGGAAAGGAGTCTTTCATACCTTTATGAGTCATCTTTAATGTAGTTTTCAAGAAATTGAAGAGCTTTTTGATGATGTTTTGAAAAATGCATGTCTGGTTAAATTACTTGAGGCTATTTGTATTTTAAAATATTTGCTGATCTGCTTAACTAATGCATGTCATTGTTCATTTCTATCCTAACTGCTCTTAGAGATAATGGGCTTAAGCAAACAGCAGGGCACCTGCAATGCCACGCCTTTAAGGTGTGTGCAAAGCATGCTGGGAAACATATTTTGCAGGGTGCCATTGACCCTTGGGAGTTTGATGTTAGAGCTGCACACTCTGCCTTCCAATCATTTTTGCCATAATAATACTTTTTCTTGAAGCCAAATATACAATGTTATTTTAACATTTATATAATTTGTAATGCATAAATGATGTAGCTGTGTATGTGTGCATGTTATGAGGCACAGTTTGCTCTATGTGGGTGTTTCTTTGATGGACTCAAAGGATGATGCCGTTGGAATGAAAGACAGCAGATTTCACACGTACGCTCATAAACATTAGTACACACTTGCACCGAATATGTAATTACTGTGTTGGAATGGGTAATCGTAATGACATAACTGTCATTTAATAGGAAAAATAATTATTCGCCAGGTTTCTTTTAATAAAACGAGAATTGCAGTTGCATTAGAACAGTACCTCCATACACAAATGCATATTAAACACAATTAAATATTTAAAAACTGGAACACAAGATTGATGGTTTTATTTCTCTTGTCTAATGTTGTAATGTTGAAATGTGTCCTTGTCCAGGTCTTGATGCAAAAATACATGATTGCACACTGCAATTCATACATTAAACAACTCGAATACATGTATTAACATTATTAAAAATATTTTTTTAAAGATTATTATTAATCTAAGATTATTAGATTTCTTTAAGAGTTTTTAGAAAAAAGTTGAAAAATTGTTGATTAATAAAAGTACTAATTTCTTTCAAAAAATCTGTAGTGCATTGCATATATATACTGTATATACCATATACACTCACCTAAAGGATTATTAGGAACACCTGTTTAATTTCTTATTAATGCAATTATCTAATCAACCAAACACATGGCAGTTGCTTTAATGCATTTAGGGGTGTGGTCCTGGTCAAGACAATCTCCTGAACTCCAAACTGAATGTCAGAATGGGAAAGAAAGGTGATTTAAGCACTTTTGAGCGTGGCATGGTTGTTGGTGCCAGACTGGCCGGTCTGAGTATTTCACAATCTGCTCAGTTACTGGGATTTTCACACACAAACATTTCTAGGGTTTACAAAGAATGGTGTGAAAAGGGAAAAACATCCAGTATGCGGCAATCATGTGGGCGAAAATGCCTTGTTGATGCTAGAGGTCAGAGGAGAATGGGCCGACTGATTCAAGCTGATAGAAGAGCAACTTTGACTGAAATAACCACTCGTTACAACCGATGTATGAAGCAAAGCATTTGTGAAGCCACAACATGCACAACCTTGAGGCGGATGGGCTACAACAGCAGAAGACCCCACCGGGTACCACTCATCTCCACTACAAATAGGAAAAAGAGGCTACAATTTGCACAAGCTCACCAAAATTGGACAGTTGAAGACTGGAAAAATGTTGCCCGGTCTGATGAGTCTCGATTTCTGTTGAGACATTCAGATGGTAGAGTCAGAATTTGGCGTAAACAGAATGAGAACATGATCCATCATGATTTGTTACCACTGTGCAGGCTGGTGGTGGTGGTGTAATGGTGTGAGGGATGTTTTCTTGGCACACTTCAGGCCCCTTAGTGCCAATTGGGCATCGTTTAAATGCCACGGCCTACCTGAGCATTGTATCTGACCATGTCCATCCCTTTTTGACCACCATGTACCCATCCTCTGATGGCTACTTTCAGCAGGATAATGCACCATGTCACAAAGATCGAATCATTTCAAATTGGTTTCTTGAACATGACAATGAGTTCACTGTACTAAAATGGCCCCCACAGTCACCAGATCTCAACCCAATAGAGCATCTTTGGGATTTGGTGGAATGGAAGCTTCGTGCCCTGGATGTGCATCCCACAAATCTCCATCAACTGCAAGATGCTATCCTATCAGTATGGGACATCATTTCTAAATAATGCTTTCTGCACCTTGTTGAATCAATGCAGTTCTGGAGGTGAAAGGGGGTCAAACACAGTATTAGTATGGTGTTCCTAATAATCCTTTAGGTGAGTGTATATCTCATTTACAGAAGCAGCTGAATTAAACCAGTGGATCTCAACTAATTTTAATTCAAAACTCAGATATTCCATTGCGCATCAAGTGGTGACCCAACACAGTACCAAAATAGTTTCATACAAAAGGTAAATTAATTTTTTTTGGTTGTGACCCGCCAGTTGAGAACCACTGGTCTACGCCGGTATGGGATTCTGGGTTGAGATGCGCTTTCTCCTGTTCAAGAAAAAGCCCCATAACTGGACTCTCTTCCTGTTGTGTTGCCATGGCATTTTGCACAAAAAGGATGAATTAGAGTGTTCCAAGAGGGCGTAAATAATTGATTGGCAAATGGCTTGATCAGCCTTCGGGCAGTACGGTGTACCCACTGCACGGTATAAATAACTCATCACACCAATTATGGCGTACAAACACGCAAACACACACACACTCTCACACATTGAAGCTCAGGTCAGGTACTGTTAATACACCTGAGCTTCAATCATACAACATAATCCACATGACAACCCATGTGAACCGTGTTAAGAGGAATGTTGCAAACAGAACAGCAGTTGGGAATGGACTGCTTATTGTTTACAGGGTGAAGTGATGCGGTTATTGTCGAGCCATTCTTGAGGAAAGCAATGAGAGAAAACTGCCCAGTCAAAGCAGATTATTACAGGACACTGGACGCTTTTGCGTTTGCCTACTGTGCAAAATCGATGGCCCTGTAAAAATGTTTGTGAACCAAAACACAAAATGGAAACATGATAGGTTGGCACTTTATATACAGAAATAAGTTTGATTAACTAAAAAGAATATGCAGACCTAAAATAAAAGCTGTTATAATATTTGTTTAGGCTTTTCCTATTTTCCTGAAATTAATCAAACTATTTCAAACAGCTTATACAAAACTCTTTAAAATGTTAACGTCTAAACATGTTCACACAGGAAAGAGTGTATATTTAATATGTCTGTAACATGTTCTGTTTTGGTTTAGTTTCATTGTGTTTTGGTTCGGTTTTCCTGATTCTGGTTTGCCTGTTTTCCCAAGTTACTTAGTAAGTTTCCTTGGTTGTTAATTAGTTCCACACACCTGTTCCTGTACACCTTGTCAGTATTTATGCTGCCTCGGAATTATTGGAATTATCGTAAATAGTGTCCTAGGTAAAAAAATCTCTCGCCCTCTCAAATGTAATGAGCTCGTAATTACGACTTTAGAAGTGGGAAGTAGGAAATTTAAGTAGATAACTTAAAATGAAATTCAAGATATTTTCTAGAAGAAGAATCATCCATGAGATAATTTAAATTTGCATGAAATTTGATGCAATAGGTCACTTTCAAATGTGAGAGAAGGCTTGTTTAAAAATAGGCCTATGCCATCATCTAGTGGTTATACTATGTATTGGATTTGATTTTATTTCTTTTTCAACCAGATAGCATTAGCGTATTTTCAACTTGCACATAATGCATTAACTATTTAAAAATATATATATATTTGTTTATTTGTATTATTTTATATACAAATAAATGGTTTAGAATTTATTTTTGTCAAGATATAAGACCCTTCCAGTTTCCATTTTTGCCATTACTTTAATCCCTTGCCATGGCAAGACTATTTAATATATCCAATAGCTGAAACAAACTTAGCATCTTCAATATATCGGCATCATGTTGAGAACGTTTGGTGTGAATCGTATGATGGCCTTTGGAGCGGTAGTCAAAAATCCCCATTCAGACAAAAATAGCTTAGAAAGTTGTCCGGCTCGATGAAAACAATATACAGTATGTACTGTGTTAGGTGGCTGTAGGTAAAATTAACCACCAAGTTTAGACAAAAGGTGCGCTATAGATCCATGCCCATCCTCCATGCCCATTTCTAAGCCTCTTCCTGTCTTCTGGCTGACATCTCTGATGCATCTGTCGAGTTTCATGCAATTTGAAACATGCTAAGAGTCTCCAAATTGGGTAAAAATAAGAGTGCGATTTCAAAACATTTCAAAAGTGACACACTACCTTCTGCCAGTTGGTGGTGCTATGACTGACTCAAAAATAGTCACATTCATGTGATCAGCCTCCTACAATGAACACAACGCTAAAGTTTCATCGAAATCAGTCAATGTATGCAGAAGTTATAGCACGCTTCATGTTTAGCATCCTTAATGTCTCGACTTCATGCTGACCGAGTTTGGAGGCAATCAAAACAATCACCTAGGAGGAGTATATCAAATTTCAGAGCATGTGATTTTCAGACAACCCATAATAGCCGCCTTCTTGTTGGGCTGGCACATCATGACTATAAGCATGAAAATTGTTCGGTCCGAAGAGATTTATAACTGTGTGAAGTTTGGATAATAGGTGAAAAGTGAAGCGCTACAGAGCCCCTCAAATAAACCATATAAAAGGGTGTGCCACAGAGCCCCTCCATGACATCTTGTGCCCGGCTGATGGCCGACGACTGTGCACAGCTTCAAGAGTTTTTGAGCATGTTAAGGAACCCAAAAGTGCCAGAAAAAATGTTTTACCTATGGAAAACAGTAATGGCAAAGGGCTATTCGCCGCTTAGGGCTTGGGCCCTAAAAATCTTGATGCCAATATAATTTTTTCCAGTGCAAACCAAAATAATGAACGTGGATCATCTGACAGCAATGGAGGAAGTAATGTGAGGTGACATCGCAGTGACCTGTCAACTGTCAGAGCTGTTTGATTGACACTTACCAACAGGCGTATCATTCACACCAGTACAGCCCACAGCTTGACATACAAGGTTTGAAGGCCAAAGGTGACAAAAAAAGACTGAAAGCAATGTTTCTTTTCTCTCTCTTTGTCTATGTGCTAACTGCTTTCACACTGACATTAAGCAAATTTGACAGTAGATTTGCTTCAGTACGAAGGAAGTCAAAGGGTTGTTCTATATTTTGGAAAACACCTTCAGGATCATTTTACAATGCTGTGCTAAACCCACAGGAAGCCATTGCACATGACAGGGTGTATTTGCAATATATTGGCAATGATTTTACTGCGATATACAAATGTAGAGTTGGTAAGTTCATTTGATTTGGTGAATCAAGAACTGATTCAGTGATTTGTTAGCATCAATGTTCACAACAGGGTTATTTATTCAAATACTTTTACTGTATTTTGTATATTTTAATATTTATTAATATATTAATATCGTTTTAATTTTAATATTTTTAGATTTTTTCATAAAAATTAATCAATTTATATGCTTTTGTCATTCTTTATAAGTCCCCAATTGCATTTTAATTAATTGTAGTTTAAATCAGTTAGCAACATTTCAACATTTTTACTTATTTTGCTTCATTTCAATTTTTAATAGTTTCAGGTAATGGCATTTTTGTGTATAACTTCAACAACAAAATTGAATAAAACAATTAATCAATGCTGCTTATTTCAGAACAGCTTAATAAATATTGTACAATGAAGAAATATATTTCTGACTAAACATACTGTGGTTTTTTATCAAATCATATTTATAGTCCTTTCTGAATGCTGTTGGAGCTTGACTGATTCTCTGGCAGGCTTGAGAGATTGTCTGATAGCTTGGCTATACATAGACCACAGCAACTCCCCTCATAATGTTAGATTTGTGTTCCACTCCATTTATCAATGTAACACTTAGTACTTCAAGCAGCACTTTAAGTGAACCGTGTAGTTCATCTCACCATATCTGACCAGAAACTTCAGTAAATGTCACCAAGCGTTCTGTGGGTAAATAAAACCCCCGGTCAGCTTTCGGGTTTGTGCACTCATGTGGCTTTGGCACTTAACATAAGAGGTTGATTTGGAGTCTGTTGAAAACTTGAATAGCATCCATATGAATATATGATTAAGTGGCAGTTTGATTGTGTGTGGTGGCAACTGCTTTGGCAGATAAGAAAACCATTACGCAGATTCTCTCTACCGGAAGGGTCAAACAGAGGTTCAAAGATGCAACATTTGGCTGCACTTATCACTGCCATCTTGATTTGTCATTTCAAATGAGTGTCTTTGGTACTGCACAAGACACTGCCTTACAGCTCGACAAGAGCATCTAAAAACAATCAACAGAAAGGCGTGAGAAGAGTGACAGTTTTGAAATACTGATGGGTACTAAAAAAGAAAAAAAGCTTGAATACAAACTATACTCTTTTCGACTTGCAGAGCTGCAAATGAAAGAAAATATGGATTATTTAGTTATTTCAATGTGACTTATTTGAAGATGGTAAATCAGTGTTGAATTCAACTGCATTTTTAATAGACCTGATATTTGAGAATGAGGTAAAGCTTATGGCTTTCTTGTCTCGAATTCCAGGTGGAATATATGCAATCTATCCTGAAATGCACTTAAATGCTTAATTAACTTGCAATTTTATTTGGATAAAACAATGTGCTAAATATACAATTTAATGTAGTATTTCTGCAATTTTATTATATTAAAAGCCAAATATAATGCATAAAACATACACACAAGCACGGACACAGCTGTTATGAAGAACTTTTTCAGATGAAGATGAACAATGATCAGCTCATAACATAAACAATCATAAATGAATCAAAATAGATGGAAAAATAGATCTTTCTTAGAAAAGGTATTGTTTTTATAGTCCCGGTGCTGTTAAAAAAAAAAAAAAAAAAGGCCGCTTTGCGTAAACAGACATTAATAATAGTCTACCTGACAGAATGAAATGAGTTTTCATATGGCAGTTGCATTAATATCCCTTTAAACAAGACATCAATCTCAGGGGCTGGTTGTCCAGTCAAATGATATTGGGGCGGGGGGTGGGGTTCTTTCAGTTTTGTAAATGACCCCAGGTGTATTGGGAAGAGATGAATAAATCAGAGAGACAGATTGCCTAGAGAAAAAATATGCCATAAATAGCCATGCAAGTGTAAGAATAATTACGCAACTGCAACTGTGTGTGACCTCATTACAGAGCCTGCAGTGTAAATATGCCACAGCCATCAGCATCGAATGCATTAAACATTATTATTCAACATGATCATAATCATGAGGTTGGTGACCAAACTTCCTAACTTCTGCAGTAAACTTGCACCTGAATGCATCAGACATGGCCAAACAAAAATCCTCTATGCAGATCTAGTGAAGTTTCTGAAATATATGTCAGAACATTCTGTGGTTTATTTTAATTTAATTCAATGTAGAAAAATACGCTTTTACGTAACATCTTTACACTATTCCACAAAAAATGTCATTTTCATAAAATATTGCAATATTACGGTAACACTTTACAATACGGGTGCACTAATATGCATTAATTCATGCTTAACTAATGCACAGATGATCATGAGTTAATGTATGACTTATGAAGAACTAACCCATTTATTAATGATTACTGCATCAGCAACTAATGAAGATTCTACATGATTAATAGATTAAGTAATAATTAAATTGTTATTAGTTAAATGTGTCATAATGTATTCATTCCTTAATAACATATTATATGAAATAATAATGTAAATTAATGTGTTAATTACCACAACGGGTCAAAGCCATGCATTTAAACTTCCAGTTGTCTGCTTTAATGAATCATTAGCTAATGATTTACAAAGGTATCATTATGTTATGACTTTACTTGTTGGGGCTCATGAATAACTAACTTGATTAAGTAATATGTAATTGTGGTTATGGGTTTTGAATTAATTTTTAATTAGTTAATAGTGATGTTCCCCAACAAGTTAAGTCATAACATAATGACACATTTGTAAATCATTAGCTAATGATTAATTAAAGCAGACAACTGGAAGTTTAAATGCATGGCTTTGACCCATTCTGGCAATTAACACATTAATTTACACTTTTACTTAATATAATATGTTATTAAGGAATTAATACATTATTACACATTTAACTAATAACAATTTATTGATTACTTAATCTATTAATCATATATAATCTTCATTAGTTGCTGATGGAGTAATCATTAATAAATGGGTTAGTTCACCATTAGTAACACATTAACTCATGATTATCTGTGCATTAGTTAAGCATGAATCAATGCATATTAGTGCACCCGTATTGTAAAGTGTTACCAATATTACTTTAATTAGTGCACTAATAAAATAATTAAATATTAAATAAAATAATAATATAATATAATAATACCACACAAGAAAAAGAGAAAAACACAGCTGTAACATCAACAGACTATCTCAATATTTGTCAGTAATATAGTAAATGCTCATTACATGACTACATCCTCCCCACCCCCCATAAACACACTGTCCTCTGGTGCTGTTCAGTCCAGAGCAGCGCAGCGTGTGCTTGTGGCATCATCACAGGAGAGCAGAGCAGATGACATAACATAAGCCTGCTTTACTCTGCACCCGGAATCAGCACACAGCTGCATTTCCCTGTATTTCAGATTACGCTACGTCATCATTTTAAACTCCCTCTCTTACACACGAATGCACACATAAGTGCAGGCAGACATACGACACGCACACGAGTTTTGCGATGACATCACTGCATTTTTACCATTCCTGCAAACACATGCGGGCAAACATATAAACAATGACATCATGGTTTTCACCACTGGCCTGGTTTTCACACAGAAAAAAAACCACACCACCAAAACCAAAACCACAAGGCTGTCAGAATGTTCCAACATTATATTGCAGAGCAGTCAAAACAACACAAAAACAGAAAGACTGGAAAAATGCAAAAGACAGTAAAAAAGAAAGTAAAACAAAATAGAAATTCTGATCTGAGTGGTGCATTATTATTTTTAAAATGATGAGATTATATTAGTTATATAGCCATTAAAATATTTTTATTTTTAATCAAATCTATTTATATTCTGTGCAGCCCCATACACAACAAACTGTGATGCACTGGGAGTTCTGACACCTTTCTATCAGAACCAGCATTAACTTCTTTTAGTTAAAGCAATTTTAGCTCAATCTGTTTGATCAGACCACATGGGCCAGCCTTCGCTCCCCACGTGCATCAATGAGCCTTGGCCACCCATGACACTGTCGCCAGTTCACCACTGTTCCTTCCTTCTACCACTTTTGATAGATACTGACCACTGCAGACCAGGAACACCCCACAAGAGCTGCAGTTTGGGAGATGCTCGGACCTATTCGTCTAGCCATTACAATTTGGCCCTTGTCAAACTCGCTCATATCCTTGCCCATTTTTTCTGTTTCTTACACATCAACTTTGAGGATAAAGTGTTCACTTGCTTCCTATCCCACCTACTAACAAGTGCTGTAATGAAGAGAGAATCAGTGTAATTCACTTCATCTGTCAGTAGTCATAATGTTATGCCTGATTTGTATATACAGGTGCTGGTCATATAAATAGAAGATCATCAAAAAGTGAAACTTGTATATTATATTCATTCATTACACACAGACTAATATATTTCAAACATCTATTTATTTTAATTTTGATGATTATAACTGACAACTAAGGAAAATCCCAAATGCAGTATCTCAGACAATTAGAATATTACTTAAGACCAATACAAAGAAAGGATTTTTAGAAATCTTGGCCAACTGAAAAGTATGAACATGAAAAGTATGAGCATGTACAGCACTCAATACTTAGTTGGGGCTCCTTTTGCCTGAATTACTGCAGCAATGCGGCGTGGCATGGAGTCGATCAGACTGTGGCACTGCTCAGGTGTTATGAGAACCCAGGTTCCCTTTCAGTCGGTCATGTTCGACGTCCTTCAGGGAACGAGGGTTACATACGTAACGAGACGTTACTCTGATAGTGGCCTTCAGCTCTTCTGCATTGTTGGGTCTGGAATATCGCATCTTCCTCTTCACAATACTCCTTAGATTTTCTATCAGGCGATTTGCTGGCCAATTAAGAACAGGGATACCATGGTCCGTAAACCAGGTGCTGTTTGCTGTTGGCCTGTTGGAAAATGAAATCTGCATCTCCATAAAGTTGGTCAGCTGCAGGAAGCATGAAGTGCTCTAAAACTTTCTGGTATACGGCTGCGTTGACCTTGGACCTCAGAAAACACAGTAGAACAACACCAGCAGATGACATGGTACCCCAAACCATCACTGACTGTGTAAAATTTACACTGGACCTCAAGCAACGTGGATTTTGTGCCTCTCCTCTCTTCCTCCAGACTCTGGGACCCTGATTTCCAAAGGAAATGCAAAATGTACTTTCATCAGAGAAGATAACTTTGGACGACTCAGCAGCAGTCCAGTCCTTTTTGTCTTTAGCCCAGGCGAGACGCTTCTGACACTGTTGTTCAAGAGTGGCTTGACACAAGGAATGCGACGGCTGAAACCTATGTCTTGCATATGTCTGTGCATAGTGGTTATTGAAGCACTAACTCCAGCTACAGTCCACTCTTTGTGAATCTCCCCCACATTTTTGAATGGGTTTTGTTTCACAATCCTCTCCAGGGTGCGGTTATCCCTATTGCTTGTACACTTTTTCTACCACATCTTTTCCTTCTCTTCGTCTCTCTATTAATGTGCTTGGATACAGAGCTCTGTGAACAGCCAGCCTCTTTTGCAATGACCTTTTGTGTCTTGCCCTCCTCATGCAAGGTGTCAGTGGTCATCTTTTGGATAACTGTCAAGTCAGCAGTCTTGCCCATGATTGTGTAGCCTACAGAATTAGACTGAGAGACCATTTAAAGGGCTTTGCAGGTGTTTTGAGTTAATTAGCTGATTAGAGTGTGGCACCAGGTGTCTTCAATATTGAGCCTTTTCACAATATTCTAATTGTCTGAGATACTGAATTTGGGATTTTCTTTAGTTGTCGGTTATAATCATCAAAAATAAAAGAAATAAACATTTGAAATATATCAGTCTGTGTGTAATGAATGATTATAATAT